>CM067363.1:66640227-67218823 GCA_034401795.1 Chaetoderma sp. LZ-2023a | reverse complement strand
ACGACACGACGATGTTGATATCGATAGCATTATCACCGAATAGAGATATCACCAGCCAAATGCATGCACTCCTGTCTTCAGAGTGCCGTTATCATGGTTCTTGTCGGATGGGATTCAACCTATGACGTCATAGGTTTAATTAACACCCAGGAAAAATTATTGTAACATAGCGTTTTTAACACCGTTTTGTTCGGATTTATATATAAATGTCACGGGAAAGTTTTACACAGTAGCTTGAAATGGGCTCTAGGAAAGAAAAGCGTGTTCTATGCTAATGATGGCAACCCTTCTTGTATTCTCCTTTAATTCACGACTTTAACAGAAATCTTAACAGCAACAGAGTTTAGTGAAGATTTGCCACATTTTTTTTGTTCCTAACATATGAAAAAAACCACCTTTATTTTGGAGGGTTTTATTGAAATCTAATTAGTGTTCGTGCTCGCCTTTCAGCGTATTTACCTATTTATAACACTAGGCCCGCCGCGTTCTCGTCTCTCGGTAACTATAGAATTGCAGCCTGACAGGATGGTACGGTGACGTAGATAATCTCCGCGATTTCCTGCTAATGAGGTTATCGGAATATATGCATTCATTCGATAAAAACACGCGGCGTTTCTGAGAGTATATTAACACTTACCAACGCTGATGCCAATTTTGTGTCTTTTACTGTGTCAATATCAAAGAAACTGGTGTACAATTTTCAACAATTTTGCTGGAAGATGTTGCTGTCTACGACAGCACCATCTTCTACCAAATTTGTTGAAAAATGAACACCAGTTCATCTTTTAATTTGATTTGAAAATTTAGATTTTTAACACCAGCGTGGTAAAGTTTAACCCGTTAATGGCTAAATGTGTCCAAGAATATTTAAATATCCATTCGCAGCCCAAGAGAAGACAATTTTTGAAAATTTACCACTGGATTGAGTGGTATCAAAAACAGAATTTTTTTTTTAAAAGTGGACAATCCGCAAGACGACTAGAGGCCAGGTTCTGCCGGCTTCGCCATAAAAGCGTTCAAAGTCATCAGGCGACCTTATAGTACACGAGTGCATGCATTACATAGGCCTACAGGCGAAGTGTCACGTGATTATAGTTATCTCTAGGCGGCATCTCTGCGTTAACTTCTCCCACGGGGACCGCACCCAAAATGCTGCTTATATGAATTAACATTTTAATCATCAAGATCGTCGAAATCGTTTTCTGTCATCGTCATTCAATTAAAGTCAAGTCATAATCAATTCACCTTTCCAGAGTATCCACCCATCATATGACGTCATAATCAACTACGTGATGTGTAGAATGACATCATAATGAATGGCATCATGAATGACGTCGAAAAGTACGTCACGAACGCATATTTGAAGACGGTCTATACGTTGTTGTACAAATTGTATGTCTTCCGTTGAATATTTTGAAACTAATTTGGCTGGGCGCTGTTGCTGCCTATGGCAGCAACAGCACCCAGTCAAATTAGTTACAAAATATTCAACCGCTTCCCTGTATAGTTTTCAAGAAATTGGTAGTTACGGCATTCGGGGATCGATCAATCCCAACACGGCGAGGTGTGTGGGTGGAGCTTAGCTAGAGATGGCTTGGGCATAGCTAAAACCAGAAAAGGTCCATTACATCACATGTTAGCTTCAACGTCACAAGCTGACGGAGGGAGAGGTCAGTCGCGGAAGTGGCATCGTCCGACTGCACGGTCTCGCCCATTCGTATCTCGTGAGATCTCCTTCGATTCGAGATCGAGAATAGTATCTCGTATGTATTTAGTAGCCATTGGCGTAGTGATTTCCACCAGAATATGGTGGTAGAGCGAATTGAAACTTAAAAGGACACGAGCGCTACTCTCCTCATACCAGACAATATTAATTCACGTAAAACGAGATGATATAAAGCCTATAGTAGTCTGTATGGCAAGTAGTTAACAGAAAAATAGTCCCTCTGTCACACACAAAATGCGGTCAAAAATGTGCTGACGTTGCGCGGATATTGATATCACACGAACCACTGGATGGATCAAGTCCATTTTAATGTCTGTATTAAGCTGGTGATACAGAGGTTAAGATGATACCAAAATCAACACGATCCATAGTGTTCCTTTTACAGTCTGCAACGGAGATGGACTGGGTCCCGATATGTCTGGTCGCCGAAGTGGAGTCTGTGTAACAGTCTAGTCGTCACCATGGCGTAATAAGATGGCCGATCAATACATTAGAGGTATATTCTCGTAGAAGTCACGCCTCTATTTTTAGATTGGGTCTCGCCCTCCCGCTCTGCTGCCGTATCGAGTAGCGGAGGGACATGAGTGGGCGTATGTTAGTACGATGCGGAAGTGGCAATTAAAGGTCCGTCATGAAGCCTATCTCAATTGTATGTCTTTGACAGATTTACAATTTATTAAACATTCTGTTTAAGTATTTTGAAACTAATTTGAGTGGGAGCTGTTCCTGCCATAGGTAGCAACAGTCCCCAGGTGAAAGTAGTTTCTGAATATATTCAACAGCTTACCTGTTAGTCCGGGAGCCAATTTTCAAAAGGGGTCTAGAAGAATGGTTTCGTAGCATACCCAGTATTCAGAAGGTTTGTCTCTATATTATACTAGACCGATGTCTTGGGTATATTCTGAGCCGTGTTGTACAAGAAAATTGTGGTATCACTAACCCGTGAGAAGCCCATTTACAATAGGTGTTGAATGTAGCTCTCAAACAATTTTCACAATGGTAAATTTTTCACAAACTTAAGCGCATGTTATATCAATACAATCTTAACCAAAATGGAAAGGAGTTATCGTATATCGCAGATTTATACATAATCAACCTCGTTTAAGACACCCGTATGTTGCTTTGTACATATTGGGGCACTTAGGTCTTCTTGTGACTAGCAATACCTTAGCTACAACAATGCCCATGTTTTCTACATTTTTCATAATTAAACTTTTAACTGACATGCAGTGCATGTCTACACAAGCTGGCAGGACATATTTATCACGTGAGCAAATGAGAGAATGTTACTCATCCGTGTCAGAGTCATCTTCGACAATTGTATGCTGAACATTGTCACACATTTCACCTCCCATACAAAGGCATGCTTCAGTGCAGAGTAGATTGTTAGCCTTGCATTGACAGAGATCTGTTCTTTTGCAGGCAGACTTTTGACATCTACATGATGTGAGTTCAATTAATCCAAATGGAGCAGGATCCTTTGACATTAGAACAGGCTTGAGTAGACCATCCACTATACTCCAGCCATGTCCATTTGGAGATGGAAGATTCTGAACAGCTTGCAATGAACGTCTCCAAACAAGAGCTTGAAAATTGGCCCTTTCGGTGTGATGCTTTAGACTATTCGATGTAGGTGGAAGATTTTCATTTCTTTGTCTCTTTTGACAAAAGAGCCAATAACAGGGTTTCATCAGCTGTCTTTCCCACATCCCTGGTGGTATACAACTCACAGACAAATTTCTCACATAGAATTGCAGTATTCGGTGATAAGTCAACATGTTCGCCGAGTTGGGCTAAGCTAAGCTGATGACATTCAGATGACTTTAAGAGATTGAATGCTTTTCTCTTAGCGACTCCAAATAATGCACTAGTGCTATCACAACCTGTAAGAGAATGAAACCCAGGCAAAGACAGACAGATAGCTGGGCCCAGTACTTGAGCAACTGTATGTATTGGTATGTATCGCAATTTGTCCTTTGTGCCCGTACGGAACCATAGTTCAGAACAGTGAAGCGAACGATACGTATATATACTAAGTACTGCCACGTCTGTATCAGGAGACTGTATAACAACACGCATGTGGTCTTTTGAAGCGTGTAGCGCGTGCAACATCATACGCGTATCTGCTTCCTCGTGGTCTGATCGAAGTTCTTCCAAATACGACGAATTGTTCGCTGAAATGACAACAACATCCATTCCATCGTTAAAGCCACCAGCAAGAATGACGCAATTGTCGGCAGATAGCATATTTGGACCAGTATCACGCCACCGCTTGCTGAGAAATGCAACCAGGTTACTTTTGTTGCTTGGATTGCTGATGTACTTGGCCCATTGCTTTGGAACGGGAGTATTTTCTCCAGCAATCTTTACTTCCAATGCTGTGGGTACGTTTTAGCCGCTCTTCCGCTTTGAGAGATTCCAGTCTATCATATCTGTCAAAAACTATATCTACTCTGTTGCAGTCTTCTTGATTCAGTGGAACTGTAAAGATGTGCCAGTATTTATCAGCCAATTCTCCAAATGTAGACGTACCTCCAGTTTTAACCATTTTCACAATTGCCATGCCATCTACTACATAAGCTGTTGCGCCTGTCAACAGGTGGAAGCCGTCCATCAACATTTACTTCCTTTTCTAGTTCACTTAATAAAACACTTTTCACATTCTTTCTTAGAGTCCCATCCGTATGTGACAATGATAGTGGAACAGCAGACAGTTCATACGTCATCACTAGTTTTAAATCAACATCTCTGGACCTTGCGGCAATAATTAATCGACCAAATAGTTCGGGGTCAGATCTCACATTGTGAATTTTTTCATCATTTGTTTTGAGTTTTTTCTTCTGTGCTAAGCTGGCAAATGTTTTAAGTTTTAAGTGTGGCAACGTGTCCCAAAAGCTTCTCGTGTTAGTGTCCAGCCGCTCCTGAACAAAATTTTCCATAATCTCCTTACCAATGTCACAGGCGGAAACAAGTCTCTTGGCGATTTCACTAGGCAATACCACGCCAGTTGCAATGTTTACAAGCGGAAGACACTCGCTGTCGTCGTTTTCCGCAACAGTGGTACAGCTGGATATACAGATTCTATGATGGAGTTAGTATACATACATAAAATATAACCTTCACATTTCACCCTCGCCTTTGGTATATGCATGCAAAATGTATGTTGGATATATGTTAGGTCGATATCCGTCTAAATATCATATATGGTGAATCTAATACGATATTACTTTGAGTTATGACACGATCATGCTTATATCGTTGTGCACTGTGGATACAGCCAAAGCCTAGACCCCCCCCCCCCCCTATGCAAAGAAATCAGGATAACTAATTAGTGCTATCACAATTTGTTTGTACAACAGGGCTTAAAATGTGTGGGACATGTCCCCCAAGCCACAGCAAGTGTCAGACCTTCCGAATACTGGGTGTGCTACGTCACGATTCTGACCTAGCTTTAGCTCCTGGACTATGTATAGTCGCCGTGAAATTGTGATGCTCGGAATTCCGTTTTCAACGTTTGAAATCTATGGACCGTTCCAGTTTTAGCTATGCCCGCCCATGTCTAGCTAAGCTCCACCCATTCCTCGCTCGTGTGGGGATCGATCGAACCCTGAGCTCCCAGACTATCAATTTCCAGAAAATTTTACAGGTAAGCTATTGAATATTTTGAAACTAATGTGACTGGGTACTGTTGCTGCATATGGCAGCAACGGCGCCCAATCAAATTAGTTTCAAAATATTTGACAATTGAATATTAAATAGTAAAGACATACATTTCGTACAACGTGTCGGACTATTAATCGTTCACTTTAAGACGGACAAAATCGAGTTATTCGATATGTAATTGATTATGACGTCATCCTATACGTTACGTAGTTGATTATGACGTCATTTGATAGATGGATAAACAGGAAACGTCCATTCTAACACGTGTGCAATGTGGGCGGAGATTAGCTAGAAATGGGTGGAGATTAGCTTAAAATGGGCGTGGCGGATCTGTAAATGGATACATGCATTACGTAGGCCAGTATGAGCCAGTGCTAGAGAAATGCTCATATAACGTAACATTTATTTTATACTTCTCAGCTGGTTCCATTACTGCTACAGTCGCGACAGCTACCAGCCATGTTTCCAGCCTACTGACTCCCTCATCTGCTTTCAAAACTACACCCCCGGGTTCGAGTCTTTATAGCACAGAGCCCAGCCCCTCAAGCAAAACGCCAAACGTTACTATAACATCTTCGTCTCATTTGGAATCATCGTCCCATCTGGAATCAAGTTTTTATGCTACTAAGTTAAGTACGGATGATTTGCCTTCGAGTATCCATATATCCAGCGCAAGTACGTCCGATAAGGTACCAATCTTAGGTACCAAAACCCAGGAGCTAAGTTCATCTGATTTGGGATCGAGTTGTTATACAAAAGACTCGTCGTTTTCGTCTGATTTACAACTTAGTTTACGCACACACGTAAGTTCGTCTAATTTGGATCCGAGTTCATATACATCTAGCGTAAGTTCTCTTGAGGGATCAAGTTTATATACACCAGATTTAAGTGCAACTGACAAGAGAATCGGACTGTCTACCCGATCCTTAAGTACGTCTGAACCCGGAACCAGCTTGTATGTAACCGACATAGTATCATCATCATCATCACAGACACCCAGCAAGCATATAGGCGGCCAAAGTTCATCTGAACAGGGAGCCAGTGTGCATACATCAGTTTTAAGTTCATATGGTCAGGGAACCAGCTTACAAACACCAAGCCTAACTTCATCTGAACAGGGAACCAGTTTGCATACATCAGTTTTAAGTTCATATGATCCGGGAACCAGCTTACAAACACAAAGCCTAACTTCATCTGAACAGGGAACCCGTTTGCATACATCAGTTTTAAGTTCATATGAGCAGGGAACGAGCTTACAAACATCAAGCCTAATTTCATCTGAACAGGGAACCAGTTTGCATACATCAGTTTTAAGTTCATATGAGCAGGGAACCAGCTTACAAACACCAAGCCTACGTTCATCTGAACAGGGAATTAGCTTGCAGACATCAGATCTCAGTCAATCTGTCAGCGTCAGTTCATCCATGAACGGAATTGCAGTGCAGACAACACAATTGACGTCAACCGTATCAAAGATCGTAACTCCAGTATTAACAGTGATCGCCGGGCCAATAGTTATACGCCCTGTTTCAGGTAAGTGAATGGTTGAATCCGATCTGTCGCTCGAGTATATGACGTCATAAGTAATTACGTCACGTGTAAGCTGACGCCACATTTATAATTAATAAGTAATACTCCGTCGTCAATCTGGAATAGTCGGTCAAGTATAAGAATTGTATATCCTTGAAGGTGTTACTATTTACTAAACATGCTGTTGAATATTTTGAAACTTATTTGACTGTGAGCTAACTCTTACTTCCCAGAATCCCAATTTCAAGGTATCTGTATGGGTTAGCTGTTCACTATTTTGAAACGAATTTGACTGGGGCTGTTATATATATATATCGATCCCAACACGCACTAATTGTGGGCGGTGCTTAGCTAGAAATGGGCGTGGCTTAGCTTGAAATGAATACCTCTATTGTATGTCTTTGATGAATTTACAATTTAACTGGCAGCATTTCTCAAAACCATGTTGGCTTTGCTCGGTTTGACCAATCTGAAACGGTTAAATAATTTTAGCTTCAACAGCCACTTTTTTCAAAAAGATTACACTAACTTAAACATGTGTGGTGAAACATAATGATCCAGCTTTCTTAGAGATCCGTTAGGCCCTTTCCTTCTTTAGCTATGTCCCGTCCATCTCTAGTTAAGCTCCACCCACACCTCGCTCATGTTATGATAGAACGATCGCTGAACTCCATGACTATCAATTTCGAGATAACTATATAGGGTTGCCATTGAATATTTTGGAACTAATTTGACTGGGCGCTGTTGCTGCCTATGGCAGCAACAGCGCCCAGTCAAATTAGTTTCACAATATTCAACAGCATGTTTATTAAATAGTAGAGACATACAATTCGTACAACGTGTCGGACTATTAAGAGTTAAAGACGGGCCATATAGAATCATTTATGACGTAATGATTATGACGTCATCACAAACGCTAGACGTCGTATGACGTCATTACTCTGGAAAGTCCCTAGGCCTATTGATGAATCAGTACGCGAACACGTTATACTCATCACGTGATCAGTGATACATTTCTAATGCTGATAATAGAACACCGATTCTGTTTCCACGATTCTTCGCTTCCTGTGATGGTCCTGTGTGACATGCTTATCATCTAGGGAGTAGGCCTACGACAACGAATCTCCTCCTATCGACGGCATTCTGTTTTCACTGTTATGTTCTCTACGATGTGGGTTTTTCAGGTCGAAGCACTCCTATATCGCCGAAGCCTCCCGCGACGACTCCAAATACTGGCACTGTCAACACCAACAGCATGACATTATTGGTCGTCGTAAGCTGTCTTCTCCTACACCAGTAAGTATGAGCACGTGTGAAACTGGCAAATGGAAGAATCCGATCTACCACTCGAGTATCATAATCAAAATACGCCATGAGTTAGATGCCATGGCGTCACAATCAAATGACGTTGGTTCAATAGGTAAAGTTCAAAGGTCTGACAGTAACCGTTTGTTTTGGAGCTTTCTTTGGTAAATTTGCAATTTAGTAAACATTATGTTTATTATTTTGATACTAATTTGTTGGGGAACTTTTGCTGTCATAGGCAGCCTCAACTACCGGTCAAAGTAGTTTCAAACTATTCAACAGCTTTCCTGAATCTTGAATTAAGATTCTAAGAATTCATGGTCAAGATCGATTCAAACCTATATACAAAGTGGGCGGAGCTTAGCTAGAATAGGGCGTGGTATATCTAGAAATTGATCACTATTCTCACCTTATATGTTAACTCTTTGAACCCGAAAGGCTAAAATTCGAAAATTAATTTACAATTTAATAAATACACAGTCGATATTTTGAATCTGATTTGCTGCAACAGCTCCAAATCAAATAGATTCAAAAATTTTGAACGCTTGCCTGTTATGGATACCTTGAAATTGAGATTCTGGAAATTTATGTGTTAACTACTCAGACCCTGATAACGCAGCTTACTGGGCCAATACTGAAAGTATCGGCATGGTATCGGCCCCCAGTACGCTGCGTTATCTGAGAGATGTCGGTACATTAATTTGAATTTAACATGTAAAACGGGTTTGGCATTAGTTTTCCGAGGGTATTGTTTCACACATGCCTTAGGTAGCAATTGGTTGTCTAGGTTGGCATACTGTTGCCTGTCTAGGTTGGCACAGCATTGGCTGTCTAGGTTGGCATAATGCTGGCTGTCTAGGCTGGCACAACATTGGCTGTCTAGTTTGGCTCAGCATTGGCTGTCTGGGTTGGCACAACATTGGCTATCTAGATTGGCACAACATTGGATGGCTAGGTTGGCACAACATTGGCTTCTAGTTTGGCATACTGTTGGCTGTTTAGGTTGGCATAACATTGGGTGTCTAGGTTGGTACAACATTGCCTTATAGGTTGGCACAACATTGGCTGTCTAGGTTAGCACAACATTGGCTGTCTAGTTTTGCATAATGTTGCCTGTCTAGGTTGGCACAACATTGGCTGTCTAGGTTGGTATAATGTTGACCGTCTAGGTTGCACAATATTGACTATATAGGTTGGCATAATGTTGGCTGTCTAGGTTGGCACAACATTGGTCGTCTACGTTGGCATAATGTTGGCTGTCTAGGTTGGCACAACATTGGCTGTCTAGGTTGGCATAATGTTGACTGTCTAGGTTGGCACAACATTGGTTGTCTACGTTGGCATAATGTTGACTGTCTAGGTTGGCACAACATTGGCTGTCTAGTTTGGCATAATGTTGGCTGTATAGTTTGGCATAATGTTGGCTGCCTAGGCTTGGACAACATTGGTTGTCTAGGCTTAGACAACATTGGCTGTCTAGTTTGGCATAATGTTGGCTGTCTAGGCTTGGACAACATTGGCTGTCTAGGCGTGGACAACATTGGCTGTCTAGTTTGGCATAATGTTGGCTGTCTAAGCTTGGACAACAATGGCTGTATAGTTTGGCATAATGTTGGCTGTCTAGGCTTGGACAACATTGGCTGTATAGTTTGGCATAATGTTGGCTGTCTAGGCTTGGACAACAATGGCTGTCTAGGTTGGCATAATGTTGGCTGTCTAGGTTGGCGCAGCATCATTCTGCTCACTGATCTAACATTGGGCGAATGCATAATGCAAAATTATAACGAGAGTTTCAATATGTATCTGTTTATCATAAATTTGATGCACTATATTTAGCACATTGGCAAATTAACCCTTTAACATTCATATTAGCCAAAAACGGCTTCTGCAATAGCCTTGAGAAATGTCCAATTGCAGACCAAGAGAAGACTATTTTTGAAAATTTACCCCTAGAATGACCGAGCCAGTCATTCCAGTGGTAAATATTCAAAAATAGTCTTCTCTTGGCCTGCAAATGGAGATTTTATAAGAGAAAATTTGAATTTTTTGAAATCTTTTGAATAAATTCACGGGTTAAACGGTTAAGGTACATATTTAGGTACCATGGCAAATCAAAGGTGTGCCAGCTATATGATAATTATTAACGTGTTATTGTTGTTGTCATCGTCGTCGTCACCGTTGTCGTCGTCGTCATCGTCGTCGTCTTGTCGTTGCCGTTGTCGTCGTCGTTGTTGTCGTTGTCGTTGTCGTAGTCGTTGTCGTTGTCGTTGTCGTTGTTGTTGTTGTTGTTGTTGTTGTTGTTGTTGTTGTTGTTATTGGCCGCTCACACCTAGGTGTATTTGAGCCCTGTCTATCTTAAGGTGCTTCCCCGAAGGGTTCCGTTGCTTCCCAGAATGGTAGCTATAAATAAAGATAAAAAACTGAAATAATCAAAACTTAAGATGTTGTTAGGTGTGTATGCCCTTGGCTAGCTGTTGCTACCTAATGTTGTTGGCGGGTGTAAGTGTTGCTACCTAATGTTGTTAGCGGGTGTAAGTGTTGCTACCTAATGTTGTTGGCGGGTGTAAGTGTTGCTACCTAATGTTGTTGGCGGTTGTAAGTGTTGCTACCTAATGTTGTTGGCGGGTGTAAGAGTTGCTACCTAATGTTGTTGGCGGTTGTAAGTGTTGCTACCTAATGTTGTTGGCGGGTGTGGGTGTTGCTACCTTGTGTTGTTAGCGGGTGTAAGTGTTGCTACCTAATGTTGTTGGCGGGTGTAAGTGTTGCTACCCAATGTTGTTGGCGGGTGTAAGAGTTGCTACCTAATGTTGTTGGCGGTTGTAAGTGTTGCTACCTAATGTTGTTGGCGGGTGTGGGTGTTGCTACCTAGTGTTGTTAGCGGGTGTAAGTGTTGCTACCTAATGTTGTTGGCGGGTGTAAGTGTTGCTACCCAATGTTGTTGGCGGGTGTAAGTGTTGCTACCTAATGTTGTTGGCGGGTGTAAGTGTTGCTACCTAATGTTGTTGGCGGGTGTAGGTGTTGCTACCTAATGTTGTTGGCGGGTGTAAGTGTTGCTACCTAATGTTGTTGGCGGGTGTAAGTGTTGCTACCTAATGTTGTTGGCGGGGGTAAGTGTTGCTACCTAATGTTGTTGGCGGTTGTAAGTGTTGCTACCTAATGTTGTTGGCGGGTGTAAGTGTTGCTACCTAATGCTGTTAGCGAGTGTAAATGTTGCTACCTAATGTTGTTGGCGGGTGTAAGTGTTGCTACCTAATGTTGTTGGCGGGTGTAAGTGTTGCTACCTAATGTTGTTAGCGGGTGTAAGTGTTGCTACCTAATGTTGTTGGCGGGTGTAAGTGTTGCTACCTAATGTTGTTGGCGGGTGTAAGTGTAGCTACCTAATGTTGTTGGCGGGTGTAATTGTTGCTACCTAATGTTGTTAGCGAGTGTAAGTGTTGCTACCTAATGTTGTTGGCGGGTGTAAGTGTTGCTACCTAATGTTGTTAGCGGGTGTAAGTGTTGCTACATAATGTTGTTAGCGGGTGTAAGTGTTGCTACCTAATGTTGTTGACGGGTGTAAATGTTGCTACCTAATGTTGTTGGCGGGTGTAAGTGTTGCTACCTAATGTTGTTAGCGGGTGTAAGTGTTGCTACATAATGTTGTTAGCGGGTGTAAGTGTTGCTACCTAATGTTGTTGGCGGGTGTAAATGTTGCTACCTAATGTTGTTGGCGGGTGTAAGGTTGCTACCTAATGTTGTTAGCGGGTGTAAGTGTTGCTACCTAATGTTGTTAGCGGGTGTAAGTGTTGCTACCTAATGTTGTTAGCGGGTGTAAGTGTTGCTACCTAATGTTGTTGGCGGGTGTAAGTGTTGCTACCTAATGTTGTTGGCGGGTGTAAGTGTTGCTACCTAATGTTGTTAGCGGGTGTAAGTGTTGCTACCTAATGTTGTTGGCGGGTGTAAGTGTTGCTACCTAATGTTGTTAGCGGGTGTAAGTGTTGCTACCTAATGTTGTTAGCGGGTGTAAGTGTTGCTACCTAATGTTGTTGGCGGGTGTAAATGTTGCTACCTAATGTTGTTGGCGGGTGTAAGTGTTGCTACCTAATGTTGTTAGCGGGTGTAAGTGTTGCTACCTAATGTTGTTAGCGGGTGTAAGTGTTGCTACCTAATGTTGTTGGCGGGTGTAACTGTTGCATTTGCAGTGTAATAGAGGGGGAAATACTTTATTTCTCTCGGAGGTGTGATGGGAGTGGATGGCAGTCCGTGAAATTTAATCTAAAACGGAAATTAGGCAATAATACCAAATATTAAGAGATCAAACTGAAAGATAATTCTATAATTCTATCAAATAAAAGTAAATAACTTAAGATAATTGCATGTTATTAAGTAAACAAGAAACTGGAAAACTGAGATTAAAGTCTAGTGTTTGCAAACGATAATCCAGTTAGAACTTAACATTATAACATGTTGCCTTTAGAAATAATAAGTTGAATGCGGATGTTGCTATTTGGGAATTAAAAAGGGCATATTAGTCACGTCATCAGGTTGCTAAGAAACCACTTTCAAGCAACACCATCACCATCTTCACACGACAAACTGCATCACTCCAGCGTGGGTTGATTGCGACCCAACCATAAGCCCTATGGATACGATTTTTAGGATGTACAAGGAGCAGACTAGGTCCATGCCTAGTCTGTTCCTTGTACATCATCTCGTACAAAATATCGTACCAAGAGAGATCAATTTACCACACACACTTCCCTGATAACGCAGCATACGAAGCCTGCTCTGGGTCAATACATAGGCAATATGACCCAGTATTGGCCTAGCACCGGCCCAGTAGCATGCGTTATCAGAGTTTATTCACTGCCTATTGCTTTTGTGATTTTTATGCTCCCCGAAAAAAATTTCGCGGGAGCATATAGTCGCCGCTTTGTCCGTCCGTTCGTCCGTTCACCGTATATAAGTTTGTCCGTGCCATTGTTTCAAGACTTTTTCACATATGGTCACCAAACTTGGTATGTGGATTAGGGAGAAGGTGTGCGGAGTATGAAAAGTAGGTCAAAGTAGGTCATGCTGACCTACTTTTTATGGTAGACTGAATATCACAGAAAATGTTTGTCCGTGCCATAGTTTCAAGACTTTTGCACATATAGTAAAAAAACTTGGTATGTGGATGCATCTTAGCCGACCTACTTTTCATGGTCGACTGAATATCACAGAAAATGTTTCTCCGGGCCATAGTTTCAAGACTTTTTCACATATGGTCACCAAACTTGATATTGATTATTATAGAAAATATCTCTGTTCATTTTGAACATAGTTTTTATATGTATTTTTCATATGGTGCTACGCAAAGTCTAAGTGTATTTATTTTGAGAAACTTAGAGTTTGCTTTTATTAAGCTATCCTTAACAAATTGTTTGTTAGGGAAAATCCCGCCAGACCAAAAGAATGATGGCCCACCGAATCATTCCTACTCCCCAAATTGTGGATTTGACATCATTACCCCAAACCAATAATATTTTAAGGATGGCCTAATATGGTGATATCTCATTGACAATTTCAAGTTCGTTTCTCTGTGTCTGAGCCACAGTTCCAAACCTTTCCCTGAAGCATATGCCTTCGGGGTTATCCATTCAGTTTCTCTGCAGAGTATGCCTTCGGGGAGCATACATCAATTTATTGATTTGCCTTGTTTAAATTTATTACAGACTCTTCAGAGAACCTGTCCATGATAGCATCTGCTGAAGAACCATAGCAACAGCAACACTCAATCTCTCATCGACATAGTTTCACCTGTCCACGCGATTCCAACGCCATATGTGGTTAATGTGGCATGGTTGGTGTGGGGTGAGGGGTGGGGATGGGGTGGGTGGGGTGTGGTGGGGTGGGTTGGGGTGGTGTGGGGAGGGGCTATATGCAATTTAGTAATCAATTTTTCTTATACATAGTTGCAAGTAGCAACTGCCTATTAGATTCCATGTTATAGATTTATGTGTTCAAAACGCTTGTCAATCCTGACCTCATTCACGTGTTAAACTCCCCCCCCCCCCCCCCCCACACCCCCCCCCCACACCCCCCCACACCCCCCAGGTGTTAACTTAACTCTTTAATGGTCAAGATCGCCAGAAAATGGACAATGTAGTGGTCTTGAGGAATGTAAACTTTTTCATCTAAGAGAATATGATTCTTGAAATTTTACCACTGGAATGACTGGCTCGGTAACCGAGCCAGTCACTCCCGTGATAAATTTTAAAAAATAGTCTTCTCTCAGCCGACAAATAGACACTAGCTAAGAAAAAACTGGATTCTCTTTACCATTTTCATGGTCAAGCCGGCTAAAAAAACAGCACCTGTAGTGGTCTTGAGGAATGTCTACTCCCATGACAACAGAGAGTTTTATTGTAATAATTATTATTTCTTGAAAATCGTGACCATTGAAGGGTTAGTTGATATAAGTAGAATTGTGAGCGCTTTGAGGCTCTGTTGACACAAGAGGACCCGGAAGTGTGCATGTATCATTTACTATGTTATAAGTTTTTGTCTATTACGTCATCATTTGTTCCTGTCAAATATTGGTTTTTATTCATCAATCGCTTAACCCTATTAAGCCGTGCATACCAGAAATGACAAAAGCAATTTTATGTTGCATAATATAAGGAATATATTACGTTGGATAATTTGAAATTAATTTGAATTGGAACTGTTATAGGCAGCAACATGTTCCAGTCACATTAGTTTCAATATATCCAACATCTTCCCTCTATATTTGTTGTGAAAATTGAGACATTGGCATTTCTAGAGTTATACAGGTAAGCAATGGACCTTTCCATTTTTAGCTATGCCCCGCCCATCACTAGCTAAGCCCCGCCCATCACTAGCTAAGCCCCGCCCATCACTAGCTAAGCTCCGCCCATCACTAGCTAAGCTCCACCCACACCTCGCCGTGTTTGGATTGATCGATCCCCGAATGCCCTAGCTATCAATTTCCTGAAAACTATACAGGGAAGCTGTTGAATATTTTGTAACTAATTAGACTGGGTGCTGTTGCTGCCATATGTGTTCGTGACGTACTTATCGACGTCATTCATGACGTCATTCATTATGATGTCATTGTACACACCACGCAGTGCATTATGACGCCATATAATGGGTGGGTACTCTGGAAAGGTGAATTGGTTAACCCTTTAATGACTAAATTTGTTGAAAAAATTAAAATATTTACTTATTAAATGCCCATCTTGCAGGCCAACAGACTATTTTTTACAAATTTTCCATTAGAATGACTGGCTCGATTTCCAAAAATAGTCATCTCTTATCCTGCAAATTGACATTCCCCAAGACCTCTACAGAGACCGGTTTTGACCGGCTTCGTCGTGAAAGGGTTAAGCATTGGTATTCCCATGCCACAGTAGGCCCCCTATGTATTATCAGTTAACTTGAGGGTTTCATTTTAAATCGTTATTTTAGCTAACGCAGTTCTGTTGATAATGCCGGGTTTATTGTTACCCTCGCCCCACAAGGTGGAAAGAATATTGTGATTGGTGCGCGCACATGTGCGCGTGCGCGCGCATGCGTGTGCGCTGGCGCGTGTGTTTGTGCATGCTTGCGTACGTGCGCGTGCGTGAGTGAGTGAGTTAGTGAGTGAGTGAGTGAGTGAGTGAGTGAGTGAGTGAGTGAGTGAGTGAGTGAGTGAGTGAGTGAGTGAGTGAGTGAGTGAGTGAGTGAGTGAGTGAGTGAGTGTGTGCGTGCGTTCGTGTGTGCGCGTGTGCGTCCGTCCGTTCACCCGTCCATCCGTGTGCATGCGTGCGTGTTCGCGAACGTGTCTCTATCTCTGTGACAGGTGATGGAGGCCCCTATCTCAAAGACTACTATTTGGTTTGTCTCAAATTTTAACGCAACAAAGGAACTTGTCATGCAAGCGGATTATCTGACGTTGGCCGTGTTCCGGATTAAAGAACACAGATCTGGATCGGATCGGATTATGGATCTATAAATATGTCGGAGACTACGGGTCCGATTTGTCTCAAATTGTAACGCAGTAAAGAGTGTGAGGATACAATAGGGTTCCACAACTTTGGGTGTAATCCGAAAATCCCAGCAAAATCTAAAAGCTTTTTACAAGATGACAAATACGAGAAGGCGAGGATCTGCAACCTCTGCTTAGCCCTTTTTTATTTCATGCAATTCCACGTTTTAGCGCTTGTAACGGATGCACATTAAAACTGCAATACCTCTATGTTAAAGGATAACTAACCTCATCTCTTGATCGCTATTCAGGTGAACTAATATGCCACTCTTAAACTATACAGGCAATTTTAAGCTTTTTGTCAAGCAGCTAAAGAAAGATATTCAGGCTTTAGTAGCTAAATGTCGGTACATTTCTACACCCTATGATGGCTGCCATAATTTACTTTTCAACCAATCAGAAAAATTCTAATGTGTCTGCCTCGGTATATACACTCATAGTCATAGACGTGCCATCTATAGTTTGACAATGTAGTGTAAAAGCCACCATACAGGTAAGTTATTGAATATTTTGAAACTAATTTTACTGGAAGTTGTTGCTGCCTTAGGCGGCAAACCCCTCCAGTCAAATTGGTTCCAAAATATTCAACAAGATGAGTATTATATAATCAAGACTGTAATGCATTGGCCTTGCATGACATCACACACTATCGCTTGAGTAGACAAAACGGCGGCAATCACTGTTCAACATTTGCGCGATATTACAAAGCAAATAATTGTGATACATATGATAAGGGAATGTGACAGGATATGACTGACATGGACTCCATAAGCCATACTCTATCGTTACACTACAAGATTTGAGATGAGATTAGCATCCCTTTAATGGTGTATTGAAGACACTGAAGATTTCATGCTAAATGTACATTGTATTTGTTAATATTTTATGCTACAGTCTTTGCGTAAAGCGGTTGACTAAGCACTCATAGTGCGGTTTATTGCCTGCTCTAGTTATAATGAACGTAAGCTCTAGTGAGATATATGCCATATATGTGTGCGCAATACATACTGAAATAAATGCTGACGTGTTTCAATGAGGCTATAACATTACTAAACAAATGGCTTTGATTGACGTTTTTACCCTCGCCCTTCCTGCCCGCTGACACCCGCCCGCCCATCCGTCCGTCTTGCCATCCATCTGTCCGTCCGTCTGTCCGTCCAGAGATGTATGTCAAACACTACTGATCCGAAATTGATCCAATTTTACGCCAAGAAAGAATCATAGAGTGAAAGATCCGGCTGTAATAAAAACCCAGATCCAGATCAGATCAAATTATGGATCTATGGATATTTCGGAAACTAGGCTAGCTGCTTATCCAATTTGGTTCAGATTTAACACAAGAAAACGTTTGATCGTACTCTAAGATGGAGGAATTCAGTTTTACATATGCCCCGCCCATCCCTAGTTAAGCTCCACCCATGCTTCACTCGTGACGGGATTGATCGATCCCTGAACTTCATGACTAGCAATTTCTAGAAAACGATACAAGTAAGTTGTTGAATATTTTGAAACTAATTTGAATGTGCGCTGTTGCTGTCATGGGCAATTTTATGGAAAAATGAAAGTCAGGGAGCTGAGGGATTTGTCGATTCCAATACCGATGGCGCGTGGGTGGAGCTTAGCTAGACATGGGCGGGGCATAGCTAAAACTGGATCCCTCCATTATACGTTCGTGACGAACTTAATTACGCAATTCATGACGTCATTGATTATGACGTCAGTCGACACATCGCGTTGTTGATTATGACGTCATAGTCATATGATTGACTGAGAAACTGGAATCCTCCATTCCACAACGTTGGTCGCAATCCGAAAAATCTGAAAAACTTGATCGAACCTGAATATCCGAAAAATCGTTCCAACGTGACAAACCTGAGAGGGTTTACAATCTCTGATTGTGCTTGTTCTTCATCGATAATGTAGCGTGCCCCGGTTAACTTTCACAGAGTACTGGAATGAGTTCTTGTGGAAAATAGTCAGCAATGATCTTCATTTGTTTAGTCAACATCGGTCCTGTCATCAGCACATCGGATCACATTTGCGCAGTGGTATTTTTGCTAGACACATGGTAAGGACGGCCGTGACGTCAGCCTACATGTGACGTAACTGATTATGAGGTCATCTAGGCAATTTGAGTAATAGGTCGGATCCCTTCATTAGGAATTAAATTAGGATAAGATCAGTGTCAGTTATGGTGGAAGGGTAAAATTAAACTGTACTTTTCAAGCTTCGTTGCTAAAGCAGAATAAAGTTGTCCTGGGCTTTATTCTTAACACAATCAAAGGAACGTTTCTGGCCTACAGGCCGATATTCATGTGACCGGACGGCTCTTCTTTTTTCTCATCTTGTGTTCTAGAGACGTCTGCCGAAAGAACCTTCGGCCATTGAGACGCTTTTCGTACCAGTACACATTGAGTATCCAAAACCTCTGATTTTTGATTGACCATAAGAAGATACTTTCGAATTATCGCACATATTCCCTCCGCCCCCACCCCCCACCCCATCACCCCACCGCCCCTTATCCGACAGGGCTAATTTCCCAACTGATTCAGAATAGGAGAAGCATAAAGAAACTGGACACCAGAGTCAGTGGTGGTGGTGGGGGTGGGAGGGGGGGGGGGGGTGTTGAGTGGGTAGGAGGGGTGGGGTTAACGTAGTAAACATTGTGGCGTCCATGTATTGCACGCAGCGCCTTTTAACAACATTAGTACAAAATATCTAGAGCATTGATCACAAGTGGAAGAGATAAACCAAGATGTCATTTGTACCAAGGCCTAAGTTACGTGTTGGTCAAAGCGAAGTTCTTCTCCATAAGAAATCCTATTGCAAGCCCAGTTTGGGACAAAGTAATAGTTAGGAAAGAAAGATAGTACATGCATAGGCCTAACGTGAAGTAGGAAAACTACACGTTATAATGTATAAAGGCCCAGATCTCTGATCAATCGTAGATTATTTGACCACCGTCCGGACCATTTAAGCTGGTCAACCGTGAAGTGACGGTATAAATAGAAAATTGTCCATTCCCACGATCCCGAGTAGGCTGTTCTGTTCGGCGTGAAACCATAGCCTACAACCAATGCGCATGACCGGTTAACATAGCCTCCAAGATATTAAGATGAAAGAGGATCTTTGTCAGTCGGAACATGGATGGATACGATCTGGCACTCAAGTCTGTACCATCATTATCAATTACGTCACTAGTGAGTGACGTCACATAGATTATTACGTTTAACTCCGTCATGAAAATTCGAAACTCCGCCACGAAGCGTACGAATTGAATATCTTTGATGAATTTACAATTTAATAAAGATGCTCCTGTATATTTTGAAACGAATTTGACTGGGCGGTGTTGCTGCCATAGGCAGCAGCATATGGCAGTAACATTCCCAAGTCGAATTAGATTTCAAAATACTCAACAGCTTACCGGTATAGTTACCTTGCAATTTTGTTTCTGGGAATTCCGGGTTCAAAGTATATAAATCGACGCAAAACGTGGGCCGAGCTTAGCTAGAGATGGATCTCGTGTATATGAAATTGCATTGGCAGTAACAGATCAAAGCAAATTAGTTCCAAAACATCCAACAGCTTACATGCATAGTGATCTTGAAAGTTAGATTTTGGGAATTCAGGTCTCAACGTTTTAAATCGATTCCAATACACGTAAACAGTGGATGGCGCTTAGCTAATAATGGGCGGAGCATAGCTAGATATGGAGCTCTCTATTCGCACAGTGATATCCCTGATAACGCAGCTTACCGGGCCGATGCCAGGCCGATAACGATATCGACTCAGAAAGCTGTGAATGTTAATAAAGTCTGAGGCAGTGGTATTTAGTAGAGGATGGAGTGAGAGGAAGACGTTCTGGTGAAACAGAAAATTCTGCAGCCACCATTTTCATATAGAATATACCATGGTGTAGGGATGTAAGCTAACCTGTACATCTGGTACCAAATGTGGATACTATCTTGTTGACGCGTGTTACTGGGAAGGCACTTGACCGGCCTCTAAGATTATCGGTCTAGTAGCTGCGCTATCAGGGTACTCTTTGAAAATGAGATTTGGTAGTAGGGTTTGCTAGCATAGTCGCAATTTTGAGGTTACTACCAGATGACCACTTGAGCGCGGAGATAATATGTGTTAGATGACGCATTGCTCGCAGGGTTTTATATGACCCATATGCTCTATTTTACGTGAGAAACAATCCCTGATAACGCTATAAGCGTATGTAGATTACTGAGTGTGCATTGGGCCAATACTGGGCCGTATTTGCCCGGTATTGACCCAGTACTATCACAGTAACCTGCGTGAACAGCGTTAGCAAGTCATTGTCGTCCATTCCAGACTAGATAACCTATCTCCAGTGACGTCACTAGAGAAATGTGAAAATTAGAAATTACGTAATGACGCTGTCTGTTTTCAGATTTTCAAATTTGAATTTCTCGTGTACGGGTACAAGAAGATATTGATTGTATCTCAGATATACGTAATAGCTGATTCTTGATACATTGACGTCATGCATAGCCTATGCCTATTCGCTTTTGTGAGATTATTTTTTTGAAAATAAATAAATGCATAAAGCAAATTTTCTCGTTTTTAAATAAGAAAAAACGTTGGAACAAAATGTCATAATTTTCTTCTTCTGTTTTAGCTCACCTATGTGAGCTTATACAATCGCGATTTGTCTGTGTGTCTGTGTGTCTGTCGTCTGTCAAAAATTATGGCACCTTTCGTCATTTGTTGATGGATTAAAGCAAATTTGGTAGATATGTTCCTTTTGACAATAACTATTTGGGCTATGAAGATGAAGTGGCCACAAATAGCAGAGGTACACCCAGGCAGGGGGGGGGGGGGGAGGGGGGATAGCAGTTTTAGTTAAAGATACCATATTGAATTTTGTAAAGGAAATACTGACTGACAATGAATTTGTTCTTTGGATAGAAATAAATAAAAATATTACAAAATGTGGAAATGATATTATTTTGGGAGCTATTTATCTACCACCCGAGTCATCACGATATCATTCAAATGGAGCATTTGATCAAATGGAAATAGATATACTTACGTTGAAAGAGAAGTATGAACCGATATGTCTGGTTGGTGACTTTAATGCAAAAACAGGGACTGATCAAGATTTTGACAGATTTGATGGTTTTACAGTCGGCAACTTCCAAGTAAACGATACAACTGAACTCGAATTAATGTCATTAAGGGAACTTGAAACCCCAATAGACAGGTACAGTCAATGTCTTGGTAAGAAAACCCCAAACGGAAGTAAGCTCGTACAGTTATGCAAAAACACGGATATTTTTATTGTAAATGGGAGGGTGAGATGTGATAAGTTTATAGGTAAACCTACCACCACGAACATCAGCTTACTAGATTATGCGGTAGCTAATGTAAATCTTATTAAAGCCATTCAACAATTTAGTGTAAAAAACTTTGATCCGTTATTATCAGATATACACAGCGTGTTATATTTAGCAATAGAAGATAATAATAATAATAATAATAATAATAATAATAATAATAATAATAATAATAATAATAATAATAATAATAATAATAATGATGAACAAGAATCCGATGGATACCTACTAAGCAAGCGCAATTCATTGAAAACCTAGATACAACCACACTCATTGGAATAAAACAGACATTGGACGTATGTACAAGTGCTGAATCTCCAGATAGCGTAAATTCAGCTGTTAAGATGATTGCCGATTTGTTCATTAATAGTACAGAGAAAACAGTTGGATGTAAAAATGTGTATAGAGGCAAAATACGTGCTAACAATAAAACATGGTTTGGAAATGAGTGTGCTGCGAAACGTAAGGAATACCATAGAACGAAAAAAGCATATAATATCAATAAAACGGAAATAAAGAGACAACAGCTGAAAAGGCAAGCAAAGCTTATAAAATATCTATTAGGACACATTTAGAAACTGCACGCACACGACTTCACGTTAAACAACGTAAACTTAAAAACTACAGATCCTAAAGCGTTCTGGAAAACAATCAATTGCAAGAAGAAAAACAAAGATGATAATAGCAATATTGATTTAAATTTTCTATATATACATTTTAGAAATGTAAATGACGCCGTTGAAAGTAATGATAATGAAAATAACATAGATATCAATATAACTAATAATGCTGAGCTGGACATCCGGATATCTAGGGAAGAAATACACAACGCAATTTTAAAACTAGCAAACAATAAAGCAAGCGGTACAGACCAAATTATAAATGAATACATCACATCAACTGCTAGCTTGATGCTCTCTGTTTATGAACAATTGTTCAACATTATATTCGATAAAGGATGGGTTCCTGAAGCGTGGATCATTGGAAAAATAATCCCTATATATAAGAAAAAGGGTGACCCTTCAGATGTATCAAATTACCGTCCAATAACGCTACTAAGCTGCATGGGAAAATTATTTACCACGATTCTGAATAAAAGACTAAATTTATATGCTTGAAAGGCATGACATAATATCAGAGTCACAAAATGGGTTTAGAATAGGCAGGTAATATTCTTGCATTACATTTATTAAAAGAGTTAATTTTTGCCAAAAGAAAAAAACTATACTGTTGTTTCATTGATTTTAAACAGGCATTTGATACTGTCTGGGGCAATGGTCTCTAGCAAAAACTTATAAGAAATAACCTAACAGGAAAATGTATAACATGTATCAGTCAATGAAATCTTTTGTGTTTCATAAGTCCATAGAGTCCGAAATATGTCCGTGCAAAATTGGTGTAAGACAGGGTGAAAATCTATCCCCGTTTCTCTTTTCCATCTTTTTTAATGACTTAGAAAGCTTTTTAGAAGAGCGTCATATTGTAGGATTACCTTCAGTTAGTGAAATTGCTGATAAATTATATTTATACTTATATATCATTATTCTGCTCGATGCTGACGATACTGTAATAATGGCAGAATCACCTAATGCTCTCCAAAGCTCGCTAGCTGTGTTTCAAACACACTGCGAAGAATGGAATTTGAAGGTTAATTATTCCAAGACAAAAATAATAGTTTTTGAAAAACGTAAGAACCGGAATAAACCAGAATTCCAGCTTGGAATACTTATTTTTAGGCGTCCTGTTTAAGTACTGGTAGCTTAATTGCATGTAAAACACGTAACCTTCAACATGGAACCAAGGCATTGTATACATTAATACAATGGATAAAAGAAAATGATATACCAATAGACCTCCAATGTATGCTTTTCGATGCCATGGTCTCACCTGTTATGCTATATGCCTCAGAAATCTGGGGTTTCGAAAAAAATGATCTACTAGAAAATTGTCAGATAAAACTTTTCAAAACAATCTTACAAATGAAAAAAAAGTACGCCTAACGTAATGATATATACAGAATTAGGAAAATATCCATTGGATATCGCTATACAGTGCAATATGATTCGTTTCTGGGCGAACATTGACAATACGGGATATGGCAAGCTATCTTCCATCCTTTACCACATATGTTTACATTATAGCGAAGAAAAAAGTGTAACATTTAAATGGATAGAAAAAATAAAAACAATTCTTAACTCAACAGGATACATCACTACATTTGACACTGAAAACATAAACACAGTGCAGATAACCCATCAAATAAGAACTGTTTTACAAAATCAATTTAAAGGAAAATGCCACATTGAAATAAACGAGTCAAGTCGATTATCTTTTTATAGGGAAATAAAATCCGATTCTCAATGTGAAAAGTACCTTAAAACTTTGCCATACCGGAAGGCTATCACCCTATGACATCTAAGATCCGTAAATCATAAATTAGCCATTGAAACAGGGAAATGGGTGGGCATTGAACGAAATGAACGGTCATGTGAAAACTGTAATTGTATAAAAGATGAATCATACTTCCTTTACACTTGCTCGAAATACAGTAATGAGCGACAGAAATACATTCGTGAGTACTATGTTACTAACAGTTCACGAGAAAAAAACAAAAGGTCTTCTATCGATATGTAACAAGCCTGTATTAATAAAGCTATGTAAATATCTATCATACTCAAAGAAAGCTTAACCACTTAGTGTATATATGCAGAATTCCAATATTATCATATTAATAACACTCAAAACATATGCCATTATTTCCACTGCCACTAACTAACATTGCCACCACGACTGGCATGGCCACTGGCACTATCACTGCTACTACCAATACCACTACCACTCCCACTAATACCAGTACAACTACCACCACTATTATTACTGCTGCTGCTGCTACTACTGTTACTGCTACTACTTCTATTACTAGTGCTCCTAATACTGTCAATACTACTAAAGCTGCTGCTGCTACTGCTGCTGCTGCTGCTGCAGCTGTTACTGCTAGTACTGCTGCTACTATTACTACTGCTACTGCCACTGCTACTGCTACTACTGCTACTGCTAGATGGACGTCTGGCTCCTCGTCCCGCTTTCGCGTTTCGTAATAGGGACGAGGAGTTATGACTACTATTACAACGACGACAACAACAACAACAACAACAACAACAACTACTACTACTACTACTACTACTACTACTACTACTACTACTACTACTACTACTACTACTGCTACTGCTACTGCCGCCACTACTGCCACTACTACTGCTGCTGCTACTGCTACTACTACTGCCACTACTTACTACGTACCTATGTCCATGTACCACCTATCAGCACTATCTGCCTCTGCTGCTAATACAACCCTAATATAAGTGCTGAGTTGCGTACTTGTAGTCTAAACCACGCCAGCAATGAAAGTTATATGAGCAATGGTTCATGTTTGCATTATAAACGCAATACATTTTTACCGCGATGTGTTTCAAAATAATGAAATAATGCAGAATAGCCCATGCCATGATATTAATAAAGAAGGTGTTCTTATATCTGATATATTTGATAGTGGTGATAATTCATAGAGCTGTAATATGACAACAACATGTTCACAACATGTAAATATAGTTCTGACTATTCAACCCGAAAATCATATCACCACATTGACTGTACCTGCTCAAAATTTCGATTTTAATGCTAAAATACTGATTGATGCTATATACAATGAGTGCTGTCCAATTGATAACGTCTCAAGATGATGATAATGATGATAATGATGATAGTGATGGTGCCGGTGGGGATGGTGATGGTGATGACGAAGATGGCATGTGGGTACGCAGGGTGGTTGGTCAGGGGGGATCTGTGACGCCAGCTCATTGGCATATTAGGGCAAGCCCATTCATAATTCCATTTAGGGCATAAGGGGGCGGGGCCTAGTATGCTGAAGAGATGACGTCGCGGGGCTCTCGGCCAATCACTCTGTGCGCCTACCACGCGCCATAACTAGTACTGATGATAATGAAGATTATTGGTGTAGTGATGATGATGGTGATGTTAATAATAGTATTAATAGGACTTTGATTGTTGTATAATATTAGTCTTAATGATTTAATTAGTATAACAAACTCCACTGCCAAGAACAGTATAATTACATATTGTTACCTCCATATGAATAGCCTGGATGTAAATAAAGTGAGCATGAACAGCCTATAGGGAAAATACGTGTGGGCACATTTCGTCATTTATTGATGGATTACATCCGACTTTGGCAGATATGCTGCATTAGCCAATATCTATGTGGACTAAGAAGATGAACTAGCCGTTCCTACTATACGAAAATACGTTTTTGGCATATTTCGTCACCTATCAATGGATTAAAACTAAATTGGGCAGATATGTGCCTTTATGCATCGTCTATTCTAGCTCTGAATATAAAGTTGCCACGCCCTTAAGCAAAGGCTATAACTCTGATTCAGTATGCCATTTAAGCAGTGAATCCTATGAGGGAGGTAAATAGATGTGTTTCGTCAATTCTTGATGGATTAAAACCAAATTTAGCAGATATGTTCCTTCAGTCAAATATATATTTGAACTATCAATATGAAGGGGCCACACCCAAAAATATTGGTACAGTTCCTGCTATATTTTTAAGTACCGTATTGACGCCTATTGGGGAAAAGGTATGTGGCACATTTCGTCATTTATCAACGGATTAAAACTAAATTTGGCAAAGATGGTTCTTTATGCAACATCTATCGGCGCTATGCGTATGAAGTTGCAAGCCCTTAAGCAAGGGTCATAACTCTGGGTTATTAAGCCGTATTTAACTATTGAACCATATAGGGAGAAATAAATGTGCTTCATCAATTGCTGATGGATTAAAACAAATTTAGCAGATATGTTCCTTCAGTCAAATATCTATAGGAACTATGAATATGAAGTCTGCACCTTAAACAATAGCCATACGCCCATAACTCTAGTTATGACGTCATATGATGGATGGATAAACTTGGAAACGTGCATTATTGACGGATTATAACACATTTAGCAGATATGGTCGTTTAGCCAGTATCTATTTTCACTATGAATAGTTGTTTTTAAAAATTAAATCCTATTGGGAAAATAATCTGTGTCTCGTTTCGTAAATTGATAATGGATTGAAACAAGATTTGGCAGAATATCGAGTACATTTTAACCATTTCACAATTAATGCCGGCTACCCAAAAGATCAATGGTAATTTTCCAGTTGGTCAGTCATGCCATTATTCAATATATTGTATTTCCTAATCCAAATTTGTTACTGTCACCTTACCCGCATCGCCTCTTTGGTAAATGTTAGTGTTAATGTTGTGACACTTGAACCATTGGCCAATCGTGTCAGTGATGGCTGCCACATTGATCAATGTTACCATTTGTCAATGATGTCAATGACACCAATATTTTTACATTTCCTCATCCAAATCTTTTATTGGTTTTCGAATGATAACCCCGTTACCGTTTATCAGATCGATTAAAAACTTCATAAGTTGCTTGGAATATGTCTAGGTAAAAAGCCTATTGAAATTAATGATGATCCCAAATCCAAGATGACCGCCAGACACTGGTGGTCATCTTGAAAATAGATATCCGGATGATAAAAGAACAGATAGCAAAGCATATTGGAAGATTATTAACAGCAAAAGGAAAGCTAAAGATAATAATGCTAATATTGATATAAACTCTCTTTATGAACATTTTAAAGGTGTAAACGATACAGGAGATGACACTGACATAGATAATGATGTACAAGAAAGTATAGCCGATAACTCTGAAGTAGATAACCCAATCTCTATAGAAGAAATGCAAACAGCAATTAATAAGCTTGCAAACATTAAAGCAAGTGGAACAGATCGAATTCTGAATGAATATATTATATCTACAAGTCGTATAATGCTCCCTATCTATGAGCAGTTATTAATCTGCGATGAAAATCGCAGATTATTATAATTACTTCTAAAAATGTTTGGACCGCATCTCCTCCTAGAGTTTTCATCCAATCAACTCCAAACTTGGTCAACATAAAGGTCCTATGCCACAATCGATGGCTCTTACTTTTATTTTGGATCCATCCAATAGTTTTCGAGCTACCCACCTTTGAGTGGGCAAAAAAGGTCCCATAGAAATTGAAGTGCTACTACACCCTGAGTTTTGATTGGATCACTACCATACTTGGGTAGGATGTTACACGCGGGGTCCTGAAGATGTCTGCCTGCCGGAAAGATGACTTTGACCTTTGACCTTTGACCTTTGACCCACAATACATTGAATATGGCTCCTTTGGGATTTTGCGGATGGAGATTTGGAATGGGCCTACGCCTAAAGTTTTTATCTCATCGATGTAAACTTTGGCACGATTCTAGGCACAATCAGTCGCTATATGGATCCGTGAGGACATTTGGCGTTACCCAATATTTCTTATGAAAATGGCGTATCTGTTACCGTGATATAAGGCAAATGACGCAATTCTTACCAGATCTCGACTACGTTTAGCCCATCCACTTAGAGACATCATCCCCGATCAGACACTGTTTACAGAATTAAAATATCGCTAGCGGTTTCCGAGATATGTGTACATTTACAAAGTGAGAATCCTGAAAATTCGTTTTTTGCCAATTTGACCATATTTCCGTAGAGCTGACTTCGTGGCAATGTGTCCGAATTCAATCCGACTTCTAATTTCCAACAAAATGAGCCGTATCTCGTCAAATTTGGACCAGGAGTTATTAACGATTTGTCGAATGGCAAAATGCGTATTATTAATCTGCGATGAAAATCGCAGATTATTATAATTACCTCCAAAAAAAGTTTGGACCGCATCTCCTCCTAGAGCTTTCATCCAATCAACTCCAAACTTGGTCAACTTAAAGGGCCTTTGCCACAATCGATGGCGTTTGCTTTCATTTTGGATCTACCCAATAGTTTTCAAACTCAGCCCCCCCCCCCACCCCCTTTGAGTGGGCAAAAGGTCCCATAGGAAATGTATGGGGATTTTCAAAATTGATCTTTGATGTGCTACTACATCTAGAGCTTTCAATGGATCAATACCATATTTGCTGAGGATATTACCACTGGCTATTTGTTTTTAAAAAATAATTTCTTTTCAAAATGGCCGCCAGACCTTTGACCCCACAATGCATGGAATAAACTCCCATAGGAAATGTATAGGGATTTCAAATGGATGTTTGAAGTGCTACTACACTAATAGTTTTTTTATCGGATCACTCCCATACTTGTGTAGGATGTTGCCACAGATGACTGTTTTCAAAAAAATAATTTTTTCAAAATGGCCACCATGAAAAAATTTTAGGCAAAAATACCAGTTTTCGTTTTTACAAAAATGAACTCAGGAAGGAAAATTGTGAAAACTAATTTAAAAAATATATATTTTTTTTGGAAAATGGTTTTTTTTTTAAACTGACAACCAGGCGGACCTTTTGGGGTCAAAATTACCACAAACATCTTTTTCAGAAATGGCCGCCAAAATGAGTTTTCCTCCGATCGGCTTGAAATTTGGTGACCTTCTAGCGCTCATATTGACTTGATTTGCTATCATATTTAAAGTTGATCCGACCTACAGTTTTCGAGAAAATCAGCTTTTGGTTGCCACATATCCCCATAGTAAACCTATGGGAACACTATTGGAACAGTGTTATTTCCTATAGTTTTCTTCCGATTCTCTTCAAACCTAGCCAGATTCTAGAACCTTGAGAGATCTAAATAATTTCCGATGAAAATTTTAATATCTCCCTTGGGGTCAAGGTCATTGACGGGAAAAACTTTCCAGTTTTCATGTTTGGCATAAGTTACCTGCCTATCATCATGCAACTTCAATGATCATGTTAGAAGACACACCATATTTCATCTCTTTATTAGAAGAGGGCTTATACTATTTCTTCATGGCCATACATCGCAGATTTACAGTTACTTCAGTAAATGGTCTCTAGTTTAACCTATTATTTGACAAAGGCTGGCTACCTGAAACTTGGCTCATATGAAAAATAATACCCATTTACAAGAAAAATGGGATGAGTCAGATGCGTCAAACTATCGTCCAATAAACTTATTAATCTTCATGGGAAACTATTCACTACAATATTGAACACCAGATTAACTGCATATGCTGAAAAACACGAAACTATCTAGGATGCCCAAAATGAATTTAGAAACGGCAGATCAACCCTGGACAATATATTTTCACTATATTTAATACAACAACTTCTATTTTCTGAAAATAAGAAATTATACTGCTGCTTTATTGATTTTAAACAGGCCTTCGATATGGTCTGGAGAAATTGGCTTTGGAGAAAATTGATAAAAGGCGGACTCACAGGAAAGTATTTTAGCGTCATCCAATATGTACAAGTCAATACAATCGTTTGTCTTTCATAATTCAGCTGAATTGGAAATATTTCCTTGTAACTTTGGTGTGAGACAAGGAGAAAATGTGTCACCTTTTCTTTTTTCATTATTCTTAAATGACCTGCCTATTGAGAAGAACGCCATATTCTAGGATTGCTATCAATCAGTGAAATGGCTGATGATTGACACACATACTTATATTTAATTGCGCTCCTGTATGCGCACGACACTATACTAATGGCGGAATCCCCAACAGCTCTGCAAAATGCTTTAGATACATTCCAAGATCGCTGTAATGAATGGAAGCTGAAAGTTAATGAATCTAAAACAAAAATAATAATATTTCAAAAACGCAAGAAAACAAATCAGCCACAATTCCAAATTGGAGGTCGTGACATTGAAATAGTGGGTGAATATCTATTCTTAGGAGTCCTTTTCAAATATAATGGTACTTTTTTCCAATGTAGAAACTTGAAACAAGGAATAAAGGCAATGTACGCCCTTATACAAAAGATTAAAGAAAATAATGTACCAATTGACTTACAATGTTCACTTTTTGATTGTATGGTCTCACCAGTAATGTTATATGCATCTGTAATTTGCGGGTTTGAGAACATTGACTAACATTTTACAAAATCCTTTTACACATGAAATAGAGTACACCAAATATTATTATCTATACCGAACTAGGAAAATAGCCCCTGCACATAAAGATACAATGTAATATGATTCGGTTCTAGGCTGACATAGTAAACGTGGGATACGGAAAACTGGCATCGATACTGTATTATATTAGTCTACACTATGCGGGGGTGGGGTGGGGGTGGGGGTGGGGGTGGGGTGGGGGTGGGGGTGGGGGTGGGGGATACACAGTTTAAATGGATAGAGGAGATAAATCTTAACATTAACAGGTTACGCTGAAGCATTTGAGAAGGACAACATAAATAAAACATAATTAACTACTCAGTACAAACAGTTTTAAAAAATCAATTTAAAGAGAAATGTTGAACTGACATCAGCGAGTCAAGTCAGTTACCATTCTATGACAAAATAAAAGACGATGTAAATTTGGAACGATATTTCGCAATTCTACCCCACTGTGATGCGATAACGTTATGCCATTTTAGAACGCTAAATCGCAAATTAGCTATTGAGACTAGGAGGTGGACGTAAACGGAAAGGATATGCATAACTGCGGAGAGGATGAACTGCACTTTCGTTTTGTCTGTCCCAAATATAACGCACAAATATATCCCTGAGTACTACACTACCAATCTCACCATAGAAAAAACAATATGCAAAAGGCCTGTGCTAATAAACTTCTGTAAATACGTTATTCATGCAAAGAAACAGATATAACTCGTGATTTTAAACCTTTTTTAAAACATATTTTATTGTACTAATAATACAATGGGATTGGGCACCAGTTCTATCAACTACAGAATCATTAAGACGGCAAAATGGTTAAATACGAGAGAGAGAGAGAGAGAGAGAGAGAGAGAGAGAGAGAGAGGGGGGGGGGGGTAGAGGGAGGGAGAGAGGGAGAGGGGAGGGAGGTAGGGGGGGGGGGGGCGTGTTTCACTATTTTTATTTCTTTTCGGGGTTTCCGGATTCTCTCAGATATTCCAGATTTTTATATTTTCAGGATATTGCCAGCTCAGGCTGAAAGGATGCAATCCCCGTGTATGGTCGCATCCCTTCTTGTGTTAAAATTTAAGTAAATTCGGTAGTTTCCAAGATATCCACAGATCCATAAATCGATCCGATGTGGGTTCACGACCAACATCAGAAAATCCTCTTGGAATTGTACAGCAAGTTCCTTCCTTTGAGCTAAATCGGATAATTTTTATGCATGCACAGACTATCCGTTTTCATTCGCAATAGTTGCGTTCCCATTTAGTAATCAAAGTAGATATGCGGATGTGTGCGTAGATATGCGGATGTATACGCGCGCGTGTGTGTGTGTGTGCGCGTGCGCGTGCGTGTGTGTGTTTGTGTGTGTGAGGTCCTCGGGAAGATCAGTTTACTGACGATGTATACCCTCCCTAAATAAAGATTATTATTATTATTATTATTATTATTATTATTTTTTTTTTTTTTTTTTATTATTAGATATGGAAGCAGATACACGTCTACGTTAAAAGCTTTTAAACTCGCATACAATTATGCCTGTTATATATAAATTGTCCGCGTACAAGCCAACTTTAATTAAACGTAAACAATGCTAATGTGATAACAAACTGTACTTTAAGATTCAGATTCAGATTCTATATTTACTATCAGATCACGAAAAAGTGACAAATGGGGTATAAATGTATATATATAGTTTCTTTGTCAGGCAGGTTAAATATCTCACATTCTTCTTCTTCTTCTTCTTCTTCTTCTTCTTCTTCTTCTATATATACATAACATTGTTCAAATATAAACGCCGGCTTTCGTAACGTATCGCTATCATCAACTTGAGCGATAATAGACGCTAATTATTATTATTATTATTATTATTATTATTATTATTATTATTATTATTATTATTATCTTCTTCTTCTTCTTTTCGATCGCTGGTATCACACTTGGAGAGCCGTTCTCAAGATGAAATCTGGGGTTTTCTGCAGTTCTTCCACAGGCCCATACAGTTTTTCAAGAAAAGAGGTTGACAAAGGCCGGATCTCTTCTCTCAGCAGCTGAAACGTACTGCAACATTGAAGTATGTGCTCTGTGGTCTGTTCTGCTTCTCCACAAGGACAAGCGAGCGATGTCGTAAGGTGGAACCGCTTGTACATGTGTTGGTTTAGTCTGTTGTGTCCAGTTCTGAGACGAAAAATGGTCACTTGCACTGGCCTCGAGAGATGATGGTAGGCATCTTCTGATTGAGGTGTTCTATAGTGACTTGATGATAGTCTTCATCTCTGCATGGGTAACCATGTTTTCTGTCTGGTTCTCTTCTGCACCCACCTTTGCCATCTTGTCTGCTTCCTCATTTCCTTGGACTTCAAAGTGTGAGGGGATCCACTGCAATGCTATCGGAAAGCATTTGATGGTTTGTAGTGCTTCTTCAAGTTGTGGCAGCTTATCTTTGGTGATAGCCTCAAGGACGGAGCGGGCATCAGATAAAAAGACAATCTGTGCAATAGGGTCTGCTGTTCTGCTGATGGTATTAGCTGCATGAACCATGCTTCGACTTCAGCTCTGTAGTTTGTGCAGTGTTTGCCTGTCGGTATTGCAGCTGACTCATGTTGTCCGTTTGGATACTGTATGTGCAGTCCAGCACCTCCGCTCCTAATTGCATCTTTGGCTGATCCATCTGTGTAGATCCTTATCCATGTCTCCTGAGGGTACATTTCTTCCAGCATGGCTAGGGTCAGGGCCTTCTTGCTCACATCACTGTGTTCATCTTTGGTTGTGAGATGAGGTACTGTGGTGCTAATAGCTATGCGCTCTAGTTTGTTTTGCCAGGGTGGAGGATCAACGGTGTGGGTCTTCTATTTGTGCTGGCAAAATTTCTTGGTGTTTCCTTTGAAGTGCTTTAGTCTCTTTCACAAAACTTGATCTTTTAAGTCTTCCTGATGACAGCCGTGCTTGCCTGATCTTCATCGGGTGGTTGTTGAACGATTTGAACTTTGCAGCTTGGATCAGTGCTTTGCATTTGCTTCCTTTGCTAAGTGAGGGGATGCCTGCTGTCTGCTCCATTTTTTCTATTGGTGTTAATCTCATTCCACCAGTGATGATGCACAGTGCCTGGTTCTGTACTCTGTCGAGGTTCTGTTGATGAGATTTAGCGGCTGTCATCCATGAGCTGGATCCATACTCAAGGTGTGGTCGTACGGCACCTAGGTAGATGGTCTTGAGGATCCTTTCATTGGCACCCCACTTTGTTCCTGCCAGCTTCCTCATGATGTTTAGCTTTCTTCTGGCCCTTGCCTCTGCGGTCTGGCTGTGCTCCTTCCATGTTAATCTTCTGTCATAGGTGACTCCCAGGTATGTCTGCTGGTCCTTGTACTCGAGTGGAGTACTGTCCAGTGTCAGATTGCCAACCTTGGTTTTGGTGGACAGTGAGAATAGCATGGCTGAGGGTTTTTCTTTGTTGATGGTAATACGCAAGCGATTGGCCCAAGCTGTAATTCTGTCCAAGGCGAGCTGCATTCTGTATGTGACAGTCGTTGTGTACTCCTCGGTGCACCAGAGTATGAGGTCATCTGTATAGAGGGCTGCTTGGATCCCATTGGGCAGCTCTGCTACAACGTCATTAATGAAGAGTATGAACAGAGTTGGTGATAATACTCTGCCTTGTGGCACCCCTTGTCTCAGCAATACATTCTGTCCAGATTGTCCATCCACCAGCATCCTAGCTCTGCGATTGTGTAGGTATGACTTGGTCCATCGGAACATGTTGCCACTGATGCCTGTGCCCCGGAGCTTCACGAGGAGGCCATCCTTCCACACCTTATCAAATGCCTTCTGCAGATCGATAAAGGCAGCTAGCATCACTTTCTTGGCTTGAAAGGTGTCCTCTATGACCTGGGAAAGATGTGTTGTTTGATCTTCTGTGCTCCTGTATCTTCTGAAGCCGGCCTGCTCTGAAACTATAATATTCTTCGACTCCAGGTATCACTGCAACCGCTGGTTGATGATGCGCTCCATGGTCTTGCATATGCAGCTTGTAAGACTGATAGGACGGTAGCCCAGCACTTTCGTCTTGTTCTTCCATTTTTTCAGAATAGGAGTCATTCTGGCTTCCTTCCAGCACTGAGGAACCTCTCCATTGGTCCAACTGAGATTAAAGATGTCTAGCAACTTGCGGAGAGATGCATTACCAAGGTGTTGGATCATTTCATTTGTAATGCCATCTGGCCCAGGAGATTTCTTCTTCTTCAATTGGCGGATAGCCTTCTTCAGTTCTGCTAAACTAATGCCAACTTTCATTGCATCATGAGTGTTGGTGTCTGTTCTTTCCCTTTGCTCTTTTCTAACCTCTTTTTGACGCATTCGTGGTATAGAAATGTTGCTTTCTTTTGCATATGCCTTCGCAAAGGCATCTGCAGCCATCTTTCATGTCAGTGTTTGTCCATCTTCTTCAAGAGTAATCTTCTCTCCCCCGACACCCTCATCATTCAGTGCTTTAGTCAGTCGCCATAGCTTTGTGGTGTCTCTCTCTAAATTAAACCCTGCCGTCTTTTCCTTCCAGCTTCTTCTTTTGGCCTCCAGCTTGGTCTTTAGATACCTGGCTTTAGTTTGTTGTAGCATGAACTTGTTTTCATGACAGGGATTACCCTCTGCATCTTCTCTGGCTTTGTCCAGTTTATCATGCGCTGCTTGCAGTTCTGTTGTCCGGTAAGGTTAGTAGTTTTTCCGGAACCCTCGAGGAATCGCTTCGTTGGCAGCCTTGTGGATGCTTGAATTAAATTCCTTGACCACATTGTTGATGTTTCTCCCTTCTACTGCTATATTTTGGGTAAGCTCATTGGAACGAATGCCGAACAGACTCCAATTTGCCTTTTTGTAGTTCCACCTTGGATGTTGAGGTGAACTTGTCGGAATACTTCCAGAAAGAGAGAGGAGGACTGGGCGGTGGTCGCTTCCTCCTAACTGCGATCCGACCACTCTTCTGAGGTTTCTGTGAATGTCTTCTGTACAAAATGCCAAGTCCGGCGTTGTTGTCGAGTGCCACCGGCGCGAGTAGAAGGTAGACTGATCTGTGGGATCGTTGGCAAGTAAAAGGTGCTTTTCATCTTGCCATGCTTCAATGTCTTCTCCTCGTTTATCAAGTGTTCTGTATCCCCAGCTCTGGGACTGGCTATTAAAGTCTCCCGCAATGAGGAAGTGGCAGTCCGGGACCTGGATTGTGTCAAGTGAGAGATTCTTGTCATTAGGGCAGTAATAATTGACAATGTCAATCACCGAGTTGCTGGTTGTTACCTTGATCTTGATATATTCTGCCTCTTCCATATCCGGCTGGCGTTCACGCTGTTTCGGACCAAGGTGATCACCCCGCCTTTCTTTCTTCCTCTTCGATCACACCGGAAAATCTGGTAACCTCTGATCTTAAATGGTTTTTCTTCTTGCAGGTGTGTCTCTTGGATGCAGCAGATATCAATGTTGTTTTCGTACAGGAACTGTTCGAGCTCTGATTTCTTGTTGGTAACCCCTTCTGCGTTCCAGTGCATGATGTTGATACTGGGGTTCTCTTTGGGTTTGGTCTTCTCTTTCGGTTGGCCAGTAGCTCTCCATCCTCGTCCCCTGGCTCCACAAGACAAGTTGCTGGGACCTCCAGTAGCTGAGGGTGGGCTCCTTCGAGGCGTGGAGCCCGGCGCTGCACCTACCTGGCGGATCCTCACAGGGCGAGCACCATTTCGGTTGATTCGATCTCCAAGTGTCATTTCATCAGCGTTTTGCATAATGCTCTGGTTAGCCCCTCCAAATGTCTGGATTGACACCCAGTGGATTACACCCCTGCGCCACGTTGAGGCCGAGCATATAGTCTTAAACAGGGGATTATTATTATTATTATTATTATTATTATTATTATTATTATTAATAAGCACATTTCTTTTGTGTGATCTCTCTTCCAGGGGAGCGTGTCACAATTGATACGTAAGTACAGTCGTTTACTTAAGAATGGCGCAAATGTTAAATGCCGCATTTCGATTGATCTGTTTTCTACTTTGCAACATGACGTAACTTTAAAGGGTCGCAGACTAGATTGAAGCGACGATGACATGGCTCTACATTTTGTATGCTGATGACATAATATTAATGTCAGAAAGCAAATATGATCTGCACTAAGGTTTAGACTGTTTGTCCCAATACTCTAAACAATGGTGCTTGGTGCTTGGCGGTAAATATTGAAATCAACAAACGTTATGGTCTTTTGGAAAGGGGATAGACTGAGACAAAATGATAAATGGTATTATAATGGAATTGAATTAGAAAGTGTTGCAAATTTTAAATATCTCGGAATTGTATTAACTACAACTGGCTTCTTTACGGAGGCACACATATGCCTGGCAGATCAAGGTCAAAAAGCCACATTCGCGGTACTGCCATATGGGTGCGAAGTATGGAGTTTTCAGCCAGTGTATGATGTGGGAAAATGCCATCCTTGCTTTTGCAAGCAACAGCTAAATGTCAAGCAGCAAGCAACAGCTAAATGTCAAGCAACTAGCAACAGCTAAATGTCAAGCAGCTAGCAACAGCTAAATGTCAAGCAGCTAGCAACAGCTAAATGTCAAGCAGCAAGCAACAGCTAAATGTCAAGCAGCTAGCAACAGCTAAATGTCAAGCAGCAAGCAACAGCTAAATGTCAAGCAGTAAGCAACAGCTAAATGTCAAGCAGCTAGCAACAGCTAAATGTCAAGCAGCTAGCAACAGCTAAATGTCAAGCAGCTAGCAACAGCTAAATGTCAAGCAGCTAGCAACAGCTAAATGTCAAGCAGCAAGCAACAGCTAAATGTCAAGCAGCTAGCAACAGCTAAATGTCAAGCAGTGTGCTATGAGTTCCATTGTTTACGGAGAGTTGGGACGTTACCCAATCATTTCGACAAGAGAGATACGAATATTGAAATACCGGTTTAAGTTATTAAACTTTAGCGAAAATAGAATAGCAAAATGTCTTTATAATACAATGAATAATGACTGGGTTGCCACTAATTACCGTAATAATTGGGTCAAACGTCTTCGCGATATGCTATGTTCACGGGGGTTTAGTTACATATGGGAAACGCAATGCCAAAGGATAGGGAATATTTCATAGGTTTATATAGACAAAAGTACCAAGACATTTTCCTTGAGGAATTGAGAGGCCAGTTAGAAACTAACAATAAGTCCTGTTTATATAGACAATTTTCTTATAAATGTTATTTAAACAATGTTAGAATTATCAAACATCGACATCTTCTATGTAGAATCCGTACCGGATCTCATAGACTTAACGTAGAAGCCGGTAGACGGCACAAGCCTATGCCGATACCATTCAATGAGAGAACATACCATTTCTGTGATGACATCGAAGATGAGTACCATTTCATAATTGTATGCCCCGTATATTCTGAATTACACAAAACGTTTATCAAAAAGTATTACTGGAAACATCCAAGTGTTTATAAGCTAACGCAACTTCTAAATTCAGCAAACGGTATAGTTTTAAGAAAACTTGCTGCTTTTATACGCGCGGCTTTCTCAAAGCGTAATGAACTCACAGAATAACCATTTTCTCCAGAGTCAAGGACAGACTATGTTGGGCGTTTTATTTGGATTCGGCAAAGTCAATGGAGGGATCCACTTAAGCTATGCTTATCCATTTTGTAGGCGTGTTGAAATCGATTTAACGATGTGAAACAGAATTTCTAGAATCAAATTTTCAAGCTAAATACATAGCTAGATACATAGATGTTGGGCATTTAGAAACCGATTGACTGGACGCTGTTTTCTCCCAGTAGGGCTTGTTTCAAAATGGTCAACATAATGTTCATTTAATTGTATTTTTATCAAAATATACAATTCGTACATGTGATGTTAGTTAGTGAACGACTATCACACGTTTACGTCAATCTGATTATGACGCCACTAAATGTGTGGCGTGATTGATTATGATGTCAGATATTTTGAGTGATAGGTGGGAGCCCTCTGTAGCAATATTTGTAGGAATGCACTTGACGTTTAGATCAGTATTGGACGATCTGTCCAAGATTAGCTCTTAATAATAGATTTGTTTCTGTAAAGTGGTAAATATGATGTAAATACGACGTGTTTGAATCGATCTTAACACTCTTAACCAAGACTTCCTAGAATCTAATTTCACGATAATTATACAGATGAGCTGTTGAGTATTTTGTGAGTAAGTTGACTGAGCGCTGTTGCTGCGTAGGCAGTAGCAGCTTCCGGTCAGATTAGTCTCAAAATACTTAACATAAAGTTGAGTAAATTGTAGATTCTCCAAAGACATGCAATTCGTATATTAACGACGGAGCATTACGTAATTTTGATTTTTTATGACGTTAAATACTTGGGTGACAGATCGGATCTCTCCATTATCATCACCGTCGGGCACAGTGTATAGTTTCATTTTGTCATTGAAATACAAGGAAAGTACTGATTCTGCTGGAGAAATGTTCTACCTGTACTGATATAATTTGAACATTTATTTAATTAAAATTTTGTTGATCTAAGGTATTCGCCAAGCATGTATATAATATATACTGAACCAAAAAGGTTTAGCAACACTGAGAATATTACTGTATAAATGTTATTTAACAAAAACAATAAATTCATTCAAATATATTATTTAATTGATAGGTCATTTTACAATTTGAACAACAGTCTCTTGTTACTGTAATGCTAGCATCGCGCCTTTAACACGGCATCATTCAACGGAAGGGTCCAATTTAAATAATGACACTGAGCTGTCAATACCGGTTGTGACCTCCGTGCGCATTAACCACCGCCATACATCGCTTTCTCATGATTCGAATTAAGCACCTGATGTCACGAAGAGGAATCGCATCCCATTCCTGGAGCAGTGCAGCTTCCATGTCCCGCACGTTGTGAAGATGTGGATGGTTCTCACGCACCATACGACCAAGAATGTCACACACGTGTTCGATAGGAGACAGGTCCGGTGATCGCGCTGGCCAGTCGAACACCGGAACGTTGTTAGTCTCAAGGAAATCACTGGTGACCCTAGCTGAATGAGGATGGGCGTTGTCTTGCTGGAACATAAAGTCTGCATGATGCTGCATAAAAGGGATGACAACAGGGGCAACAATTTCTTCACAGTAACGTTGAGCCGTTAAATTTCCGCGAATCACAATAAGATCTGTTTTGCCATTTTCATGGATTCCAGCCCACACCATGACACTGCCGCCACCGAATCTGTCGTGCTGAATGATGTTGGCTGCATCATACCGTTCTCCTAAACATCGCCAAACCCGTTGCCTACCATCCGCCACATCCACCCAAAACCTCAACTCATCGCTGAACAAAACGTGGCTCCATTGTTGAGCACGCAATCGCTGATGAGTTCTTGCCCATGCAAACCGAGTCTCGATGTGACGCTCTGTAAGCGGAACAGCAACAAGTGGACGACGGGCATGCAGTCCAGCATCATGGAGTCTGTTTCGCACAGTTTGTGCATGCACTGTAGTACCGGTAGCCGTGTGCAAATTACGGGACAGCCGCGGCGCAGTCTCAAACCTGTGACGTCGTGATGACGTCACTAAGTAGCGGTCTTCTCGTGGTTTTGTTGCTCTTGGTCTGCCAGATCGTGGTCGGTCATTAACATGTCCAGTTTTCTGCTCACGTTGGCGGAGACGGGAAATGGTTGAGGCGTGAACATTAAAATGTCGAACAACAGCGCGAACGCTCTGCCCAGCAGCGAGTCTTCCCATTGCTTCATGGCGCTGATTTTCGGGTAGCCCTGGGCGGCGGCCCATGTTCGGTAGGGTAAACTTTTAAGAGTTTTCTGTTAACGTTCGTTATCTGCTTTTGCAATATGGTGAATTTTTGCCTTCGCTACCCGCCAATGTGAGCCAGTGCATGAAAAATGCATTTTCACATGCAGTAAGCGTGCGGCCGAGAAATGCAAGAAATGATTTGCATTTCTTCATGATCAGCGAGACATTACATTCACGAAAATTGCCTGAAAATTCGGTTATAAATGGACGCATAGTTTTAATACAACAAATTTTTTTAATTCAATTCAATTTATATCCACCCAGGCCACCGTGTGTCATATGGGGAACAATAACACATATATTTACATATTGTGAATAAATTATCTATCTGTGAAGTCGAAATTCTCGTGTAGCTAGATATGTTAAGGTATGGCGATGCAACAGCTCGTACGATCACAATACGTGCAAAGAAAGGCGCGTTATTGACCACAATCACTTGTATATATGTTCTTCATGTAGGCTCCTTCAGAAGAAGTTAACGAATGAAATAAATTGATTGAATTGATTGACTTCGCTATTGAACATAACCACGTTCACCACACATTCTCAAACTAACTTTAATGGTGCCCATGCCGTCTTCTCATCTTGGCTAGTATTACATTTGAAAATGGCGTTGTTATAATTACTTGTTGTCGTATTTATAGAATCGTCTTAATATTTAACTTTGGTTGCAAAAAGTGTTTAATAAAGAATTTTACAGCACTCTGGTCATATGTTGGAATTTACTACATCGATCCCCGCCTTCAATGCTTGAAAGTTCAGTGCCTCAATTTCAAGACGATGATACAGGAAAGGTGTTGAATATTTTGAAGCTAATTAGACTGGAAGGCGTTGCTGGAGCAACCGCTTCAAGTCGAATTACTTTCAAAATATTTAACATAGTACTCTTTGCATCATAAAGAATTTCTCCGGTTTCTAGTCTGTAATGGGTTAACCATTTTAACGATGAATTCCTCATATCTCATTTTCAATGCAACTATACGGGAGAACTGTTGAATATTTTGAAATTAATTTGACTGGAAACTGATGCTGCCTTAGGCAGTAACGGCTTCCAGTCAAATTATTTCAAAGCATTCAACCGAATAAGTTTTATATCGTAAAGAATTTACTTGTTCAGGTATTTGTCGGTGAAAAGGTTAAATGATTAAAATGCGTAGCCTACAAAGAAGCCGTTCACTGGTTCTTGCATTGTCATGTCAAGAATGTATTGGTTGCAACTGCCGTTCCATCGTCATCGAATAAAACCTCGAGAACTTCCACTAAACTACGCCGCTGTCCCGTATACATGATTAATCATCATATATTGCGCAGCAGAAAGCCCACGATTTTAACATCTGAAGAATTACAAGAAAACCCCGCTAAGTCAACAGGTATGTAGTATAATTGATCTTTCCATTTTTAGCTATGCCACGCCCATCTCTAGCTAAGCTCCACCCACACTTCGCCGTGTTGGGATTGATCGATCCCGAATGCCATAACTATCAATTTCCTGAAAACTATACGGGAAAGCTGTTGAATATTTTGTAACTAATTTGACTGGGTGCTGTTGCTGCCATATTTATTAAATAGTAAAGACATACAGTTCGTACAACAACGCATAGTCCGTCTTCAAATATGCGTTCGCGAACGTACTTATCTACGTCATTCATGACGTCATTCATTATGATGTCATTCTACACGTAACGTAGTTGATTATGACGTCATATGATGGGTGGGTATTCTGGAACGGTGAATTATGTTTGAAGTCAATAGATAATTTAATTTAACGCATTTGATTGTGCATATGATATATGCTATTCCGCATACCCCACTCTACTTACGCCAATGTCGCCGACGGAATGGTGTCACTCAATAGGCTACCCTGCTCCAGCCACCATCCTTTTGTTATTCCAGATTCACTTCAGGGTCATGACATCAGAACATCTTGTGTGATTCACTTTAACTTTGCTACTTCACCAACCCTGTAAAATTTCTTCTTTTTAACGTGAGTTGCATCATAAGCTATAAATTTTCGCCGGATTTACATCCTTTGAAGACCTATGTTTTGGATATCGAGGTGATATCGAGGTCATAACATGAATTTCACTTCAAATGTGATTGTTCACTACCTCGCGATAAGGTATCCGCGCATGGCTGCGGCGCGTGTAGGAGGGATTTAACCCTTTCACGACGAATGATGTCAAGAGTTAGCCATGAACAAATGAAAGGAGAACAACATCACATCTACATAACATAGGGTAATTACTGACCTCTTACAATGTTCCTTGTGGTGGCCTCTACAATTTAATACACGTTAGGTCCAAGTCAGATTAATTATTAGGTCAACAAAGGTCAAACTGTCACCAATATTACCTACTACTTAAAGAATGTTAACGTGTAGAAGTACCCGCGCGTCTACACTAAAAGCTGTATACCTCCCCGCGTTTAATGTAGATACATCTAAAGTATTTAAACCCACCCTTCTCTTATCAGCACCTGGTGTATAGATGTAATTTACAAATACGAAAATTTGTCAAAAATATTGTGTTCGCCAGCTCGATAATTTTAGAATGCCTGATTGAATTCTTCATGACCAGACATTGCATACGCGGTGTGATCCGATATTTCCTTTTGAACAAAGACCGAATGGGTGGGACATTAATGGAGGATTCCAGTTTTCAGTCAATCATATGACGTCATAATCAACTACGCGACGCGTCGGCTGACGTCATAATCAATTGCGTTATGAATGACCCGATTTAGTCAGTCCTAAACACGTAATAGTCCGTCGGGTTATACGAATTGTATCTCTTTACTATTTAATAAACATGCCATAGTCGGCAGCAACAGCACCCAGTCAAATTAGTTTCAAAATATTCAACAGCTTACCTGCATAGTTTTCTTGAAATTGCTAGTCTGGGAGATCTGTGATCGATCGTTCCCAACACAGGCGAAGTGTGGATGAAGCTTGGCTAAAGATGAGCGGGCATAGCTAAAACTACATTCCACCATTACAATTAATACCTGAATTAATGGACCTTTCCGGTTTTAGCTATGCCCCGCCCATCTCTAGCTAAGCTCCACCCACATCTCGCTCGTGTTAGGATCGATCGATCTCTGAACACCCTGACTATCAATTTCCAAAAATACTACACAGGTAAGGTGTTGAATATTTTGAAACTAACTTGACAGGGTGCTGTTGCTGCCTAAGTCATATTAGTTTCAAAATATTCAACAGCATGTTTATTAAATAGCAAAGAGTTACAAAAACATACAATTCATCCAACGTGTCGATGACGGTCTATATGGAACCCTTTATGACGTAATGATTGTGACGTTATCATACACGCGCTGAGCTGATTATGACGTCATACACGATCAGATGATGGATGGATACTCTGGAAAGGTGAATTGGAGGTTGTTTTGCTGGTACTGTTGAGCTTCCACGTAACGTGTAGTGACTCTGTCTTCCTTCTTCAGGATGTTGATGCGAACATACCAGGTTGTGACCATCATATTAGGCTTGGTAAGTAGAATAACAAATAGTAATCCGTAGGCCAGCGTTAGCCCGATCAAACAAAATATTTAAATTCGTAAAATCAGTGAAAATTATATTAATATTATGTTGGGTACCTGTAAACTAATTTGTCTCGTAGCAGTTACTGTAGCGAATGGCATTCAAATTAATTTTAAAATATTCAACAGCTTACACGTATGGCTGAAATTTGAGAATCTGGAATGTCATCGCTGAAATGGTTAGAATATTAAATGTTAGAACGAAGGTTCACAAAGGCTTTGTATCTGGGTGCATCACAGTTGTTCAGATGAAGCATGACATATTGTGTCATTGCACTCTTTAATGTGGAATATTAAACCATGGTGGGGGTGGGGGCGCACACGCCTTCAGATAGAACAATAAATAATTGGTGCACCACACTCTTTCTGGTGGAGCAATAGCTCATTTGGGGTCATCATACTTCTTTCCATACGATAGGGTACACTTCACTCAAGCGTTTAGGTCAAAAGCCATTACGGCATATTCTTAAACCTTTTTCCATCTTTGGATTCACTTCAACAGTGACATGGTCTGTTATTTGATAGTTGATAACAGCCAGCAGGCTTTTTAAACCGTTGATGAGTCATGGATTATCTCAGGGGATCTCTTTCTTAAATTAAATTAAATTGATTTCACCTCTCGCATATATAAGCTGATCCCCCATAAGAAACATTGATGCACTTCACGTTTCTCCATGTTAATGATAATGTGTAGTGATGCCACAAAACGTTCAATCCCAAGAAAACCTGGACTACCCTACCTCCTTCAAGAGATTACCTTCGCTAGCACATTAGAGTGGCAGCTACCAGCTGGTAGGTATTTGGAAGGGAGCGTATGTCCCCAAACCATACATTCTAGCAAGAATTTAGGATAATGGATGAACTATATTGGATGAACAAAGAATGAAACTCAAGTGGTGTAAGGGTGATCTATTGCCCTATATGCTGCCCGCCGGACATTCTAGAACCCGAAAGTAAGACGTGAGAGAATGAACAGGAAGACAGCTCAACTGACGATAATCGCAGCAATGAAGGTGATGAATCAGCATCTCATAGTTACAATGACTAATTGAGAGAGGATGTGTTCAAATAGAATTAGCATAATGCTGGAATCCAGTTTTGGCTATGCCCAGCCCATCTCCAGCTAAGCTCCACCCACGCTTTGCCCGTGTTGGAATCAATCGATCCCCGCACTCTTTGAATCTAAATTTCCAGAGAAATGCACAGGTTAGCTGTTGAATATTTTGAAACTAATTTGACTGAGTGTTGCTGCTGCTTATGACAGCAACAGCGTCTTCTTCTTTTACGTGCACGTTCCCCAACCTCATGAGACGCCTCCTTCTGAAGTAATTCACCTTTCCAGAGTACCCTCCCATCATATGACGTCATAATGAACTGCGTGATGTGTACAATGACATCATAATGAATGACGTCATGAATGACGTCGATACGTACGTCACGAACGCATATGTGAAGACGGTCTATGCGTTGTTGTACAAATTGTTTGCTTTTACTATTTAATAAATATTCTGTTGAATATTTTGAAACTAACTTGACTGGGCGCTGTTGCTGCCATAGGCAGCAACAGCACCCAGTCAAATTAGTTTCAAAATATTCACCAGCTTCCCAGTATAGTTTTCATGAAATTGATAGCTAGGGCATTTGTGGATCGATCAATCCCAACACGCCGAGGTGTGGGTGGAGCTTAGCTAGTGATGGGCGGGGCATAGCTAAAAATGGAAAGGTCCATTGTCCCTGGATACATCATATGCAATGATAATGAATATGTTGTCAGAAGCGTGCAATACGTAACAACCGAAGTCCAAGATTTTGTAACCGTTAATGAAAGTTCAGCAATATGTTAATCAGCCGCGAGAGCGAATAAATGTATTCAGTGAGTATAAACAGGAAGTAATGTAGCATCATGACAATGTAAGCAATATACGTGCCCTCTCTTTGTGGCAGGCAACTATCCAATCTCTGTTAATCTGTTCTATGTATGAGATAGTACCTGTGTTCACGTGTAATGAAGAAGGCAGACCTGGATGGAGATGATTCAGGAGAAGAACTGTAGTCAAGTTATCGGGCTTGATATCGGTTATGTCATATAGCGCAAACATCTGGGGCTGACGAGTTTGCGATAGAGCTGTGAATGATGTAAGAAAATTGTCCATATCTTCTTGACCTGAGTTGCAAAACTGACACGTGACTTGAGCTCATCTATCATGTCTCGCGAGTACAGTCTGGAGTTGATATGTCCCGGTTAGACGTTTTGTCTTAAGTTAATGGTTTCCTTCTCAGTATCATGCATGGTCTGCGCAGATTCAGACCATAAAGGAGCAGGAATGCCTTGCAGTTCAAACATCCCAGCTGACATGAATCGCAGTGAAGACATGGTTCATGCAGCATGCCACATCTTGCCCTTCCAGAACTTGCAGACTGCCTCATGGACTCTATGCTTCCATGCTGTTTTTGTAGGTACATGCGCCAATAAGCTGTGGGCTGAAGGCAGCTGTAATTGTAGGAGTAGCCTCTGAACATAGGAGGCCCATGTATTGTTGGGCAAGAATTTCATAGCAAGTTGTCTTAACACGATGGTATATTCGCGACGTGAAGAGTACTAAGTAAGCCATACACTGCTGGATTAGCTGTACCCGGAGCATGGCTCTATAGGCGCAAACGGGATCTTGCAAACATTTCCATAGGTTCTGTTTCTTTATCAGTTAACTTCCATAGTTCTGCTCTATGGGTGAGGCATGGAAGGATGAATATAGAATATATCTTTCGATTCACGACAGGGTTTAGTCCATTTTTTCCATGGAAGACAAATCAAGTCAAATTAGTTTCAAAATATTCGAGTGAATGTTTATTAAATGGTAAAGACATATATGGACTAAATCGCGTCATTCATGCTGCAATTGATTATGACGTCATCATACACATCACGTAGTTGGTTATGACGTCATATGAAGGATGGATAAACTTGAAAGGTCCAGTGTCTGCTATCTAGAGGCCACAAATACAAATAATTTGACTAATCGTTTATTTCTACTTTATTTAGATACAGTGTTGTGTTGATTTCTTTTTTGTTCACCCCATTATTGGATATTTTTCTTCTGCTTCTAAAAATGGGCATTCTGTTGTCATAGTATCGGTAATGCAATAGAGCTTTCCAGTTGTGGCTATGCCCCGTCCACCTCTAGCTAAACTCCACCTACTCTTCGCCGTGGTGGGATTAATCGATCCCCGAATGCCCTGACTATCAATTTCCTGAAAACTACAGGTATGTTGTTGAATATTTTATAACTAATTTGACTGGGTGCTGTTGTTGCCATAGGTCAAATAGTTTCAAAATATTCAACAGGATATTTATTAAATAGTAAAGACATACAATTCGTACAACAACGCATAGTCCGTCTTCAATTATGCGTCCGTGACGTACTTATCTACGTCATTTACGACGTCATAATAACATCATTGATTGTGATGTCATTCATGTCACATAGTTGATTATGACGTCATATCCTGGATGGATACAGTGGAAAGGCCTATTCCATGAAAAAAATGGAAGTTAGACCTTTAGATTTGTGAGACGCTTGCATACCACACAATTTCAAAATGTTAATACCATCCATCATTATTGCTTTATTAGCATTTTGTCCATCACATCAATGCACAGTAACTTTAACCCTTTAATGACTAAATTTGTTTAAAAAATTAAACTATTTAGTTATTGAATGTCCATTTGCAGGCCAAGATAAGACTATTTTTTAATTTACCATTAAAGTGATTGGCTCGATAACCGAGCCAGTCATTTTAGTGGTAAATTTTCAAAAATAGTCTTCTCTTGACCTGCAAATGGACATTACCAAAGACCACTACAGAGACCGGTTTTGGTCGGCTTTGTCGTAATAGGGTTAAGTAATAGGTAATATTGGTGACATTTTGACCTCTGTTGACCCAATAATTCAACTGATTTAACACGTGTTAAATTGTAGCGGTCACACGGGTCATTATAAGTGGGTAGACATTAGCCTATGTCATGTAGATGTGATGTTGTGCTCCTTGCATTTCTTTCATGGTTAACTCTTGACATCATTACAGAGACAGATTTTTAATTCAGTGTCGTGATGGATTGTACTATTGCGCCCCACCCATAACTTTTAAAATTGCGACTCCTCCATTATTGATTGACGGATCTTCATAAAATATGAGAAGGTTATTCTATGGGGAAGTCTTGACATCATTATGTACAGAGCCCGATATTCGATTCACCGTCTTGGCGGGTTTTAGAAGTGTGCCCCAGAGTTAAATTTTAAGTGCTCTATTCAAGTTGGGGAACGCTCCGGATGTCAGCTCGTATGAGCTTTCTTCTCGTTGTTTGAATCGTTAGTTTAGTGAATACTAATTATATCTTTTTATATGGATTTATTGTCATAATCTTGAAACATCTATTATTATTATTATTATTATTATTATTATTATTATTATTATTATTATTATTATTATAATTATTATTATTATTATAGGTAGCTCAGGCGTACGGTGTGGCACAAGTAGGTAAGTTATCAAGCCGGCCAAAACTGGCTCCTCTGCAGTGGTGATAATGAAAACTCCTCCAACATTTTGTGAGTCATCTTTTCAGCATAAACAAAGAAAGTGATGCGCATATATGAATCAACCATTAAAATGCAACTATCTTTAGGAAGTGATATTTATCGCGTGGTGTCAAATAAAGATCGTGTAGGTCGAGCTTTGCCTATTACTTTCGTAGCTACTTGGGTAGATAGGTACTCATGTCTACCCTCTTAGGACATAGTGCGCTGTTGTGGCGTTAAATAGGCGTAAAGCAACGTCCGTCGTTAGCCCATGTCTTAGACACTAGGCCAATACTGACTTAAACTACGTACACGCAGTTGTCTAGCGATATAGACGGTAAAGATATTCTGGGGCCTAATGTGCCGTTATGGCGTTAACTAGGCGTAAAGCATGTTACTGAACCGGTACTGGGCCAACATCCGGCTAATGTGGCCCGGTATTGACCCAGTACCGACCCAGTAACAAGCGTTATCGAGGTAGGCCTATATTATATATGAAGTAACCATTCTGTTGTGTTTTTCGAAACAGGTCAGCTGATATGCGATGTCTTCGATGACCGAATAGCGTTTGACATAATCAACAATGACGAACATATCCTGGGAATTTACGGATACGACGAAGCGACGCAAACCACATGCACAGATGTACTCGCTATAAAAACGACGGATCCACCCGGATTCCAAATAAATACCAGCATGTTGGTTGCATCGGCTGATCCACAACCATGTGGTATAAGTATTCCGGTTTGTATAGTCCCATCGAGTCCCCAGCATAGGCTATATACGGTCAAATCTGTTCGAGGAAATGCCTACTTTGTGTTGATAAACGATGGCGGTTCTTTAACACCGGTGGTCTGCAGAGCCGAGCTTAAGGCTCGCTTTCCACGGAAGCTTTTCTGCGAGCAGAAATGTCGGTCTCGTGAATTTAGAGAGAACCATTTCAACGGGAGCGTCTCCGTGCAGCTGGTTTCTTTTGTATTGATAGCTAGAGCATTCGGGGATTGATCAATCCCAACACGGAGAGGTGTGGGTGGAGCTTAGCTAGTGATGGGCGGGGCATAGCTAAAAATGGAAAGGTTCATTGTATGTCTTTGATGAATTTATAATTTAATAAACATTCTGTTCAATACATTGAAAACCAATTTCACTGGGGCCTGTTGCAGTAACAGCCCCAGTCAATTTAGTTTCGAAATATTGAAAAGTTTACTTGTATAACAACATTGGAATTGGGATTCTGGGAATTCATGGGCGGGGCATGGCTAGAAATGTGCGGGGCATGGCTAGAAAAGGATCCTACGATTATTGTTTATGCTCCGTAAGACGGTCGTTACAGACAGCGTTTGCTGCTTTCATTGCGAAAATCTTCTAATCTGTTTCAAAAGACTACCATTCCGTGGGCAACGAAAATCAGTTCCTACGGTAAGTAACTTCATTAAGTTAACGTCTGTACTCTGCAACGTCTGCATAAGTTTTCTTCTGATGAGGTGGCCCTTGCTTATTGTTCTCTGTTGATGAAGTTTATTTAATGGAACAAACCAGTTGTAGCTACGCCCCGCCCATCGCTAGCTAAGCTCCACCCACACTTCGCCCGTGAACTCCTTGAATCTTAATTCCCAGAAAATTATACAGGTAAACTGCTGAATCTTTTGAAACTAATTCCACAGGGTGCTACTGTTGCCTACGGCAATAATAAAGACCTGCAATTCGTAGAACAACGCTTAGTCCGTCAATAATTAAGCGTTCCTGACGAGCTTATTTTTGTCATTCAGGACGTCATTAATTATGACGTCACCCTACACGCCACGTAGTTGATTATGACGTCATATGATTGATGCATAAACTGGAACCGTCAATTGAATGAGAACATTATATCTTTCATGGAGGAAATGGCAAGAGCACAAAAATAGGAGTCGAAACCAATATCCAGAAAACTATACATATAAGATGTTGAATATTTTGAAATCAATTTGACTGGGCGCTGTTCCTGCCTATGGCGGCAACAGTGCCCAGTCAAATTAATTTCAAAATATTCAGCAGCAGGTTTATTAAACGGTAAATTCGTACAACGTGTCGAACTATTAAGCGTTTAGGACGAGTATATATCATGTCATTCGTGACGTTATGATTATGACGTCATCTTACACGTCACTTAGTCGGTCATGACGTCATATAATCGATGGATAAACTTCGAAAGGTCCATTTCCGGGTAACTATACAGGTAAGGTGTTGAATATATTGAATATGGCGACAACAGCTCCCATTCAAATTAGTTTTAAAAAATCCAGCAGACGGTTTATTATAATTCATCAAAGACGTGCAATTCTTACACTAGTGATGCATTTTTCGATTTTGCTGACCAAACTATACGTCGTTATGGTATCTCAGATACGCGAGTGGCATATCGAATTCCTCCAGTGAGAGCACTTTGTCCCGGGGCGAGATGTATTTGTCTTACCGGTGATTGATAAAAAATCAAGTATCTGATGTCTTAAACAAAATATGTCACTTGTTAGCTGACGTCACAATCAAATAACAGCTCCGCCACGAAACTAGTAACGGTCCATCATGAGTGTCTGAATTATACGTCTTTAGAGAAGGTACAATTTAACAAGACATCAGTGTTACACTGACGAGATATTGGCGAAGATTTTGGCATTCTGCATTTCCAAATGCAAATCTAGATTTGTATCAAGATCTGATTGACCTTGACCTCAGAAGTCTGAACGTCTGTGTACTGCTCTGACTGGTTGAGGTAACTGAATGGCCATGCTTAGTTCCAATAAGCGTTCGTGACGCACTTATCTAGCCTTCGTCATTCATGACGTCATTAATTATTACGTCATCCTACACATCACGTAGTTGATTATGACGTCATATGTTGGATGGATAAACTGGAAAGGTCCATTCGACAGGAACCAGTTGCTGCCATGGTAGGCAGCAACAGCCTCCATCCAAATTAATGTCAAAATATTCAACATAATGTTATTTACATCATAGAGCGGGTTAAACAATAATACTTCTTTACAGGACTCTGCCACGCCGTCAACGTTTCGATATTTGGTTGTGACGCAAAGTTTACCATCAGCTTTCGCGCCAAACGACAGACGCTATGAATTGATCTGTGACATTGATGGCACAGTAACACAGACCACTACCGTGAATAGCAGCGTTACCAGCGCGTAAGCTTATAGCTCATTCGATCATATTATGGCCGGAATTTCCACAATCTAAATTTCACGGTAACATTAGGCCTACAGGTAAGTTGTTGGATATTTTGAAGGTAATTTGCCTGGGCCCTATTGCTGCCTATGTCAGTCAAATTAGTTTCAAAATATTTTAAAAGTTGTGCTTCGTGATCCACAGGACTTGATGAAGCATATTATATATGTGCGAAAAAGCTTGTCAGAATCACCAAAGATCACCAGATCGCAGACCGTCGTCCTCCCGTTGTATTCACACTATAAGATTTGTTCTGGAATTTTCCGGATTTTTCGGATCACGACGACTAACGTTGTACGGCCACGTCCTTTCTTGTGTTAAGGTCTGAGCCAAATCGAACCAGCAGATTCCGATATATACACTGATTCCAAATTTGTCTCGATCTGGATTCAGTGGTTTTTCTATCCGGATTACGGCCACTTCCTGAAAATCCAATTTATTGAGCCAATTCAGATCGCTTGTTTTTTATACAGCCTGAGAACATGCACCTACACACGCATGCGCGCACAAACATTATTATCTAAACTGGGTGACCGTGAGCAATGACGATTCGTTCAATGTCCATGGCCAGTTGCCTGGCAACAATATGAATGAACCTTTCCGGTTTTAGCTATGCACGGGTAAGCTGTTTAATATTTTGAAACTAAGTCAAATTAGTTTCAAAATATTCAACAGCATGTTTATTAAATAGCAAAGAATTACAAAGACATACAATTCATACAACGTACATTGAGATTTGATGACGGTCTATATGGAACCCTTTGTGACGTAATGATTGTGGCGTCATCATGCACGCTCCGAGCTGATTATGACGTCATACGAGGTCAGATGATGGATGGATACTCTGGAAAGATGAATTGTTGCTGCCATATGTATCCAAAATGTTACAACCGATTCAAATACGCTTACAGAGTGTGCTGAGCTAAGTTGCTAGAAATGGAAACATTCATCAGTATAGAGGAAATGGAGGAATCCAGTTTTAGCTATGCCCCCCCCATCTCTAGCTAAGCTCCATCCACACTTCGCTCGTGTTGGGATCGATGGATACCTGAAATCCCAGGCTATCAATTTCCAGAAAAGTTACAGGTACGCTGTTGAATATCTTGAAACTTATTTGACTGTGTGCTGTTGCTGCCTAGTCAAATTAGTTTCAAAATAGTCAACAGAATGTTTATTAAATGGTAGACATACAATTCGTACAGCAACACTTAGTCCGTCATCAAGTACGCGTTTGTGACGAACTCAGTTATTCATGACGTAATTAATTATGAGGTCATACTACACATCACGTTGTTGATTATGACGTCATATGAGTGATGGATTGATTTCTAGCTAAGCTCCCCGCACATTATATGCATATTTGAATCGATTTATAAGCTTTAAACCAAGAATTCTCAAAATCACAAATTTAAGGTAGAGGTAAACTAGTCTACCAGCCAAATCTAAAAAGAGGCCTAATTAAGGAGTTAGCACAAGTCGTCTGGTAGAAAAATGCTGATGATACCAGCTATTATGGTGCTCTATGTGGGTTATCACCAGGGTGGATGTAAGGTCTGAAAGTGGTGCACAATTTTTTACAAACCAGTTTCCATGGTAACCAACAGAAATCACAAATATATAAGTTTGTTCTAACGCGAATAGCTTTCTTCACACGGCAGCTAGAAACATGCTTTTGGTGTTGAATGAAAGGTTTAATTAATTCCCCTCTAATCGGTGCTGCCAGTTACTCATTTGTGGGATCACGTATTCTACAATTATGACGTCACAAACATGGAAAATAGACTTTTTCTAGGAATTCGAACGTTTTCAGTTTTCCCTGTAATGTCCGGGTGTGTACTGGCACCTCAATATTATGTATTTAGTATCAATGCTATCTAGCTTATTAAAAATATATGTAGTACATGATATAGGCTCAGTTAAATAGTGATTAACCCTTAATTTCTATGATAACCCTTATCGCGATTTTGAAAAATAACGAATGGTCCCTGCCTCAGCAGCTGAGTTCAACACTGTGTATAGGTCGTGTTTTACAGGAAAGTGGTTTTGAGGACATTCTTGTGGAAGCGAACGTGTATGGATCAGCAACAATTAGCCATGCTATGAAGGGCAAAGCATACAATCGAGGTGTTAGAATTCATAAGCTGATGAATGAAGCACTGAGTCGGATTAAATGGATGGCATTTGCTGATCCCATTGAAGCAACAGTAGTTTCACAACTTGAAAGGAATATGATCATGGAGGAAGCGGAACATTGCACCACAGCATTTGAGGATCTCCAGCATGCACACGGCGAATGCAGAGATGCGGCTAAAAAGGCACTAGAAGATTTCTCGCATTCTGTGCAAAATCTGCATTATCGAACGGAGAAATGTGTGAAGAAAGGTAAAAAAAAGTGTTTAGACACATTTTTCTTCTGGGAAAACTGTGTTTCAGATTTGTCACAGCTGCTTTTGGATTACATTGCCGCAAAACGTGATGATAACAAGTCCTTGGAAATAGAAACATTTGGCGAGATGATTGCAATTGACTTTCAGTGCGGACATGTAAACTATGCGCGCTGGGGTTGTGTTGACGTTGCTGAAGCAAGACTTCTGAGGGAGGAGACCGCCAGAAGTGTATCAAGCTCTAGTCGAAGGTCGAGGTGCCGTTTATAGGACTGGGGGACCTTTCAGTGGAGTTTGGCAAGACATGGTCATCGAGCAATCTCTAAACAAAGACTGCGGCAAGCACAGAGAACTGTGTGCTAAAGATGAAACGCTTGCAAAATACTATTTGCTTGCTCATCTAAAAGCAGCAGTAAGCAATAACCGCTAACACAAAGCAACTTAGAGGGCTACATCAGACTGATAGTGTGACATCCACAAAGAAGCTACAACGAGGCGCATTACTGCTGAAAAAGCTACAATCATCAGTGTTATTAATGAAAGAATGGTGAACCCTTTCATGATTGACATCGGCATTACCCCCAGAGATTAGGCAGCCTATTGTAAATATTGCCACATCACGTGTATTTTCACCTGAGGCAAGCAAGGCACTGTGCAATGAGCGTGAAAATGGTCTAGAACAAATGAAGGAGTTTGTAACTAATAGATTGATAACAGGTGTACAGACTTTCATGATTCTATTAGTAGGCATAATCTTTGCACATTTACTACACTGAACAAAAGAGCTGTTACTAAAAACAAACAGGTGATAAAGTCATTAAATATTGATCGCCAAACATTCAGCAAATTGGCAATTATTGGACAGTCGCGTGATGTGAACATAAAAGGAATTTCTTCAGTATGAATTAGCGCCAGTTCCACTCTCGCTGTTCAATCTTGATGGTTCTCTTAGAAGGACACAGAAAAGTAGTATACTCCCCTGGCTTGAGAAGGACCATGCCACTGTTGAACTTCCAGCATCTAGTGAGCCAAGATTGGGTGTCATTGATCTCATGATGTTGCTAAGAATGGTTTGTACTGACACAGCCAAGTGTACTACCGTTGGTGAGTTATCAGATCAGCTCTTGGACGCAGTCTTGAGTTTAAAATGTCAGTATATTGCTGTGGTTGGTGACATTTATACGAATGATGAATCAATAAAATCAGGTGAACGGATCCACCGTGGTAATATCCAGATGCAGGCGATAAAGAAGCCAAGTGTTCTAACACCACTTCCAAAACAGCGACTGAAGATCAAATGCAAAGAACAAGGCAAACCTTGCCAACTTCCTTTCTCATGATTGGATCATTAAGTTGAAGCATAGATTAAAAGCTGGTTGTGAGGTGTATCTTGCCGGTGGATTCCGTGACATTAATCGAGTAGTGAAGGTCGTGTTTGATGGGGCACGATGAAGTACCAGAGCTTGGGTCAGATCATGAGGAAGCCGATTCTCGAATGTTTCTACATATTTCACATGCAAGACATAAATTAGGCATTAAAAGGGTACTTCTTTGGGGTCTTGACTCAGATGTTGCAGCCATGTGTCCACTATACTGCTGGGTACTTGACTTGAAAGAGCTGTATCTAAAGACAGGTATACGACAAAAGAAGAGATTCATTCCAACGCATACCATAGCGACCCAACTTGGAAAAAGTATGAGCTATATGCTACCAGCGATCCACGCAGCCAGTGGATGCGATTCAACCTTGGCGTTCAGTGGGATAGGCAAACAATAATGGCTGAATCTTATTGAAAATCACCAAGAATTACACAGCGGGCTACAACATTTCGGAGACAGTCCTTCTGGCCTCAACCGGGAAACCAAGTATGTCATGGTAACACTAGTGTCTCTACTGTATTGCGGAAAGAAACATGTATCACTTGATGTAGTTCGTTACGAATTATTTGCTAAAAACAATGCAAAAAATGAGAAATTACAACCAATAATGGATAGCTTCCGTTTGCACCTCAAACGAGCAAATTATCAGTCATTTATATGGAATCATGCAACAGTTCCGTACCTCAATGTATCACCTGTTGATAATGGCTGGATGTTCGATGAAGATGGGCACCTTGTGCCATGTATGATGATGCTCCCTCCAGCACCTGAGGCAATACTCGCATTTACACAATGTATGTGTCAAGCGGATTGTTCAACAAGGAGATACAGGTGTCGCAAAGATTATATTGTGTGTTCTGATGTATGTAAATGTTGTTCTGACAGCTGCAGTAACCGTGAATTGAATATAGATGACTCGTCCTCTGAATCAGATACAGATTAATGATATGGAACATGAACTGATCTACACTACTGACCTGCACATCGTTCTTGCATTCATAGAATGATTCATTCTGCGAAGAGATCACATTTGGCGCGGCATCAAAATTTATGCTTACATTTAGGCTGACTTTTACGATATTACTACCAAAATGATGCATTAACTATTTTCCAAACCACACATCCCATTCAATGTACCAATTTGATAAGCCAGACATATTTTAATAAATGGGACAATATTGAGCTATCAGAATACGAACCAGAACAAAAAATTCTACAAAATTATTATGCTAAACGTGAAAATATGAGAAAAATGACAATTGTTTATGTTTGTGACGTCATAGTTATATGCAAATTATTCACAAAACAAGAGTAAATGTTAGCGCTAGCTAAATGACTATGAGACCTTTAATTTAACACCAGAATTGTCTTTCTAACCACAAAAATAAGAAAGTTATGATAGTTAAAACGAAGTATATTTCTTTGCGGCAATTGATTATGGTTACCATGGAAACGGTTCTGCAAAAAATAATTGCACCACTTTCAGACCCTACACCCACCCTGGTGATGACCACTATAGATTCCCCTAACAGCTGGTACTATTGCCATTTTTCTACCAGACCGCTTGTGCCGTGGTGCCGAATTCAGATTTGGTTGGTAGACTAAACATTGACTACTTTGAAACTAACTTGACTGATGTCAAATTAGTTTCAAAATATTCTACATGATGATGATGATGATTTGGACGAATTCCATGTCTCTCTGTACGAGTGTGTCTTCTGGCATCCTTAGCACATGGTCAAGCATGGACCATCTTTCCTGGCCGACCTTTACAGACAGCGCCGAGGTATTAGATATATCATTTATTGGGAAGCTATGGCACAGGGTACAGCAATGGCAGCAGTAGTGCAGAGCCACGAGCCCAAGATTTTGCTTTTCCTCCATTTTTCACCGCCGCGAATTGGATCGTTATTTTGTTTAGCTTCATGGTTTCTTTATAGGTATATGTGGGTGAATTTTGTTGGTTTTTTATTCTCATTTTATTAGTTTGCTTGCAGCTATCGGGATTAGTTTGTCAATGCGTTTCTTTTCATCGTCTATAAAGTCCGCGTCGTCGGCATATTTCATCTCTAGCCGCCTACGCAGTATGAACACTGTGGTGGTGGTGGTGGTGGTGGTGGTGGTGGTGGTGGTGGTGGTGCGGATGAGCTTGTGACATTTTCCCACACATATTTCACCTCTGCGACAAGGTAGCAGGTGAAGAGAACACTGGATAGACCATTTCCCTGTGGGAGCCGATTGATGTCTCAAACTTAGCAGACGCGATCGTCTTGACTCATACTCTCAGCGTCGATGGAATGATGGTGCTTAAAGGCTGAATTAATTACGTGCGTGGTCGGGTTTGAGATGATGTCACATGCGTCTTTTAATAATTCATTGCTCGTGACACCAGGTCCGGATGCACGTCCATTTTCGGTGATTTGAATTTTTTCCCAACTTCAACTGTTTAAATTAGTGTTATTAATGGCCTGGGGCACCTGTAAACGGATGAAAGGGCTCATCGTCGTGGTCAGTGAGCAAAGTTGTGTATAGTGAGTGCTGGCGAGTAGTCAGTAACTCCCAGGGCTCGGGCTATTCGAATTATCCGTGGGAGTGATTTCATCCGCTAAGGTATCTGCAAGTAGGAATTTTGCTTCTTCTGTGCATAGTATTAAGTCTATTTGGTTGAAGACTGCTGTTTTAGCTTTGCGGTCAGCAATGTGTCCTGTCCATATTGTCCGGTGATGGCATGGGTGTTTGAAAACCCTATTCGTGGCAACTAGCTCACTAGAACAGAGGAATCCTGCCAGTGAATCTTTGTTGCTGTTGCGCGTGCCCTCTCCAAACGACCTATCTACCTTGCTGAGTGTACTCAACTTGGAGTTGAAGTCTCCACGCACGAACAGTTGCCATCTAGCTGGGATAGTAATGACAGAGTTCGGTTCTGCATAGAGGGAATCTAATATTGATAGATACTCTGGCTTTATCAGCAGTTGGGTCATGTGCATTAACTATGCGACAGTTAGTGGTGGTATCGTTTCACATTGAAATAGCGGGATCGATGATAGCAACACGGGCAACACCATCACTGACGTATCCAAAACTGATGATATGGTCCAGAAGCCTCAGTCCGAGTACAAACCCGAAACTCCGGTATGTGGCCTGCATTGCCCCATGCGCACTAGCTTGTGGGCTTTCCGAAGCTGCTGCTCTGAGTGTTTAGCTACTTTAGTCTCTTGAATGCGTGCAATATCGATGTTATAGTGTTCACAGCCTGCACCTAAGGTTTGCCTCTGTGATGTTTCGGTAGGACCACGTACACTTCAAGTTGTGATGGTAAGCTCCTGGAAAGCTTGCAGCGTTGACTGCGGATGTCGAACACAGTTTTCTGTTTGAAGAAGGGTAGACATAATCAGAGTTGTCTCTGAATGCGGATGTCAACCCAGACACGCCTTGATGACGTTAGTTTCTCAAGAACAGTTAGTCTTACGGAAGAGACCGCCATAGGGGTGTCATCTTCTCCAACATATTAAACGCAATATCTATTAAATTGCTAATTCACCAGATACATACAATGGACCTTTCCATTTTTAGCTATGCCCCGCCCATCACTACCTAAGCTCCACCCACACCTCGCCGTGTTGGGAATGATCGATCCCCAAATGCCCTAGCTATCAATTTCCTGAAAACTATACAGGGAAGCTGTTGAATATTTTGTACCTAATTTGACTGGGTGCTGTTGTTGCCTATGGCAGCAACAGCGCCCAGTCAAATTAGTTTCAAAATATTCAACAGAATATTTATTAACTAGTAAAAGCAAACAATTTGTACAACAACGCATAGGCCGTCTTCAAATATGCGTTCGTGATGTACTTATCGACGTCATTCATGACACCAGTCATTATGTCATTGTACACATCACGCAGTTCATTATGACGTCATATGATGCGTACTCTGGAAAGGTGAATTCATACACTTTCATGACATACTTTTGCCGCCTTCGGGACATACCCACGTCATTTTGATTGTGATTTCGGCAAACAAGTGACGTACCTGATTATGACGTCAGATGCTTGAGTGTCAGACTGATTCCGCCATAATGTGGTAGCGAACATCATTTTAATATTGGTTTCAGGATGCTGCCATTTTCTCCCATGCAATAAGCGATATGGTGTGCCATCATGTTTTGGCAGCGTGCCTTAAATTTCTCGTAAATTATCATCGACTAATAGACAGATGCTCATGATGTACACCTGAATGTACATTTTGTTTTCATTATTTTCAGCTTTTTAGAACTTGGAGAACCTCAGATAATAGGGGAGAACTTAAGGCTAAAGATACTCAACTCTACTCACTTGCCTTTTACTGAACCTGTCACAATGGGAACGCCAATGGTGCTGGAAATTCAGCTAAATCAGGGTTCCGCAGGTACAATAGTATGAGGGAGAGCGTGCATGTGTGTGTATGCGCGTAGCCCTACGTCTGTAAGATCACGCAAGTTAAAGCTTGTTGCAGGTCTGACGTGTGGGTGCACGGCATTGAGGGATCGGGTCTGTCACTCAAGTATCTGCTTTTATAGTCAACTACGTCATACCTTGCATGATATCACAATCAAGAGGCGGCAACAACCCACCAATCAAATTAATTTCAATATGATCAGTTTACCTGTATAATTACTTAAAATTTTGGTTTTTGGATATTCAAAATATAAAGACCTAAATCGATTCCAGCACGCATAGAAAGTAAGTGGATCTTAATTAAAATGGGAGGAGTATAGCTAAAAATGGATCCCTTTGTTTTCCTAAATAACCTCGCGATATATATCGGATAAAATCCCAATGTATCGATATATCATATACCATATATCGGATAAAATCCCAATGTATCGATATATCATATACAATATATCGGATAAAATCCCAATGTATCGATATATCGTATACCATATATCGGATAAAATCACAATGTATCGATATATCATATACCATATATCGGATAAATTCCAAATGTATCGATATATCATATACCATATATCGGATAAAATCACAATGTATCGCTATATCATATAGGCCTACCATATACCGGATAAAATCACAATGTATCGATATATCATATACCATATATCGGATAAATTCCCAATGTATCGATATATCATATACCACATATCGGATAAAATCACAATGTATCGATATATCATATAACATATATCGGATAAAATCACAATGTATCGATATATCATATACCATATATCGGATAAATTCCCAATGTATCGCTATATCATGTACGATATATCGGATAAAATCACAATGTATCGATATATCATATACCATAGATCGGATAAAATCCCAATGTATCGATATATCATATACCGTATCGGCTATGTTGGAAGAAATCTGGGTTGATGAGCTGCGACACGTGCATACATTAATAGCATGCCTAACAGTGTCAAAGGAAAATAGCGTCTTTCTGCAGAATTAATTTGATTGGAAGCTGCTGTTGCCTAAAGCAACAACAGCTTCCAGTCAAAGTAATGACAAACTATCCAACATTTTGCCGTAAATTACTCATGGTTTTTGTGATTTTCTTTAAGATTAACATTCTAAAAATCCCGATTTTATATCGAATTGAAATATTTCGAATTATTGAACAATCGTACATCCGTACAGTGGCCCTTCTGTTTACATAATGGGCGTATGTCTAAGTGGCCATTTTGGTTAAAATATCCTTATCCGGGGTATGGGTAATTCTCTTCGCCATAACTAACTTTGCGCTATTTAGTAAGCGTTATTGAACACATACTTTGCCTTCCATTTGATTAGGAAAGATATATGCCATAAAATGTGATATTAGCTCAAAAGATCTGATCAATTGTTAGACAAAAGCTGAGAACTTTGATACTGCGTGAGCAAAGGGAAAATTAAAATTTCCTACTTTGTCCACAACAATATGTCTATTTAACACGAGCAGCGCGATTGCATGATTAAATCGAAAATTTGCGATTATTTTTTAAATCGTGAATTTATAAGATTAAGAATTACGTCACGGCACATAATAATTAGGTCATCCTATATTAATCTAGGCCATTTTCCATTCCGATGATACTAGTAACATAGGGCTCGTTTATGTTATAGTACAAAACAAATAAAAAAACTGGTGATGGAAAATAATATATATGAATTATGTTGTTTTATAACATTTATTAAAGGTATTAAATGCCTTAATTAGGTCAGTTAGGGCCTCATATTATTATATGAAAAATCTTACTTTATTATTATTATTATTATTATTATTATTATTATTATTATTATTATTATTAAGGGGCGCAGACAGCAATGGAGTTCGAAGTACTGTCATGCCTGGCTGCCCTTATAGAAGAATCACCGCCATCTCCAGTTAGCCTAATTAAAAACAGGTAACAAGACAGGTAAATCTGATGGGAAGTACTCGTGCTAGACCTCTCTAAACCCCAGTAGACTCTCCCTCGTGTCTGAGCCAGCTCGTCGAGTGACCAGCTGTCTACAGTCCGTCCCCGTAGCGAATCTGGTGGGATTTCCTGGCTACCAAATAGTGGTCGTAATATTTGAGGCGAAACGTACTGGCATAGCAACAGTATATTTTAATACTATATGGACCGGGGCGTAATATGATGTCGCAGAGCGGTGCTTTGCTGCATTCCTGCTTGAATGATGGAATGGCAGGTTATACACTACTATTTAATCCGGCTCATTTGTTATTGACACTGGCGCTGAGTAGGCCTATATTTTGTTTCAATTTGTTTAATTAGTAGAAAAATTATAGGTCACTGGGAGGAAACTAAGGAAAACAATATGATAAAGCTAGATTTTTGCATACAGCTTCTCTCTTTCATTAGCAACAACATACTAAAAGTCCCCGTGATTCCGCCTTGAGCTAAATCTAGAAATCAATTAAATGTGATAATTAACTTAACTATTTCGACAATATTTGGCAAAAATCGTTAAAATTCCAGATTATGCATAAATTGGTCGACTATGGTATCTATTTAAAAGGGAATAATGTATAGAGCCAAATAATAATGAATAAAATCAAAATCCCTCATAGCTAATTAGGCCCTAATTAACTAATTAATTATTATTATTATTAACTTTCGCATAATAAACGACATGACAATAAATTTGTTAAAGTATGTTGTGTATGGTATCTATTGATAGGAAATCATCAACTGAACTCGTGAATTGCAATATGGATAGATTAGACCCAATAGCTAAGTAACTAGCTGTCGTGAATTGCAATATGGATAGATTAGACCCAATAGCTAAGTAACTAGCTGTCGTGAATTGCAATATGGATAGATTAGACCCAATAGCTAAGTAACTAGCTGTGGTGAATTGCAATATGGATAGATTAGACCCAATAGCTAAGTAACTAGCTGTCGTGAATTGCAATATGGATAGATTAGACCCAATAGCTAAGTAACTAGCTGTCGTGAATTGCAATATGGATAGATTAGACCCAATAGCTAAGTAACTAGCTGTGGTGAATTGCAATATGGATAGATTAGACCCAATAGCTAAGTAACTAGCTGCGGTGAATTGCAATATGGATAGATTAGACCCAATAGCTAAGTAACTAGCTGTGGTGAATTGCAATATGGATAGATTAGACCCAATAGCTAAGTAACTAGCTGTGGTGAATTGCAATATGGATAGATTAGACCCAATAGCTAAGTAACTAGCTGTGGTGAATTGCAATATGGATAGATTAGACCCAATAGCTAAGTAACTAGCTGTGGTGAATTGCAATATGGATAGATTAGACCCAATAGCTAAGTAACTAGCTGTGGTGAATTGCAATATGGATAGATTAGACCCAATAGCTAAGTAACTAGCTGTGGTGAATTGCAATATGGATAGATTAGACCCAATAGCTAAGTAACTAGCTGCGGTGAATTGCAATATGGATAGATTAGACCGAATAGCTAAGTAACTAGCTGTGGTGAATTGCAATATGGATAGATTAGATCCAATAGCTAAGTAACTAGCTGTGGTGAATTGCAATATGGATAGATTAGACCCAATAGCTAAGTAACTAGCTGTGGTGAATTGCAATATGGATAGATTAGACCCAATAGCTAAGTAACTAGCTGTGGTGAATTGCAATATGGATAGATTAGACCCAATAGCTAAGTAACTAGCTGTGGTGAATTGCAATATGGATAGATTAGACCCAATAGCTAAGTAACTAGCTGTGGTGAATTGCAATATGGATAGATTAGACCCAATAGCTAAGTAACTAGCTGCGGTGAATTGCAATATGGATAGATTAGACCCAATATCTAAGTAACTAGCTGTGGTGAATTGCAATATGGATAGATTAGACCCAATAGCTAAGTAACTAGCTGTGGTGAATTGCAATATGGATAGATTAGACCCAATAGCTAAGTAACTAGCTGTGGTGAATTGCAATATGGATAGATTAGACCCAATAGCTAAGTAACTAGCTGTGGTGAATTGCAATATGGATAGATTAGACCCAATAGCTAAGTAACTAGCTGTGGTGAATTGCAATATGGATAGATTAGACCCAATAGCTAAGTAACTAGCTGTGGTGAATTGCAATATGGATAGATTAGACCGAATAGCTAAGTAACTAGCTGTGGTGAATTGCAATATGGATAGATTAGACCCAATAGCTAAGTAACTAGCTGTGGTGAATTGCAATATGTATAGATTAGACCCAATAGCTAAGTAACTAGCTGTGGTGAATTGCAATATGCATAGATTAGACCCAATAGCTAAGTAACTAGCTGTGGTGAATTGCAATATGGATAGATTAGACCCAATAGCTAAGTAACTAGCTGTGGTGAATTGCAATATGGATAGATTAGACCCAATAGCTAAGTAACTAGCTGTGGTGAATTGCAATATGGATAGATTAGACCCAATAGCTAAGTAACTAGCTGTGGTGAATTGCACTATGGATAGATTAGACCCAATAGCTAAGTAACTAGCTGTGGTGAATTGCAATATGGAGAGATTAGACCCAATAGCTAAGTAACTAGCTGTGGTGAATTGCAATATGGATAGATTAGACCCAATAGCTAAGTAACTAGCTGTGGTGAATTGCAATATGGATAGATTAGACCCAATAGCTAAGTAACTAGCTGTGGTGAATTGCAATAAGGATAGATTAGACCCAATAGCTAGTAACTAGCTGTGGTGAATTGCAATATGGATAGATTAGACCAAATAGCTAAGTAACTAGCTGTGGTGAATTGCACTATGGATAGATTAGACCCAATAGCTAAGTAACTAGCTGCGGTGAATTGCAATATGGATAGATTAGACCCAATATCTAAGTAACTAGCTGAGGTGAATTGCAATATGGATAGATTAGACCCAATAGCTAAGTAACTAGCTGTGGTGAATTGCAATATGGATAGATTAGACCCAATAGCTAAGAAACTAGCTGTGGTGAATTGCAATATGGATAGATTAGACCCAATAACTAAGTAACTAGCTGTGGTGAATTGCAATATGGATAGATTAGACCCAATAGCTAAGTAACTAGCTGTGGTGAATTGCAATATGGATAGATTAGACCCAATAGCTATGTAACTAGCTGTGGTGAATTGCAATATGGATAGATTAGACCGAATAGCTAAGTAACTAGCTGTGGTGAATTGCAATATGGATAGATTAGACCCAATAGCTAAGTAACTAGCTGTGGTGAATTGCAATATGGATAGATTAGACCCAATAGCTAAGTAACTAGCTGTGGTGAATTGCAATATGGATAGATTAGACCCAATAGCTAAGTAACTAGCTGTGGTGAATTGCAATATGGATAGATTATACCCAATAGCTAAGTAACTAGCTGTGGTGAATTGCACTATGGATAGATTAGACCCAATAGCTAAGTAATTAGCTGTCTAAGTAGCTAATTAATACTTTCAAACTATATTAACTCCATGTATCAAGATAAGATATGGCGAGGTTCATCACTGTCCATCATCAGTATCATCAATAATCTCATTATTTGAACAGTCTGATCCCATACCATATTCGCACCGGACACCGCAGAACGAGTTGACACGTCGGCAACTATGGTTCTTAATATAACCTGTTTTACACCCACAGCTAATATAATGGACCTTTCCAGTTTTAACTATTCCCCGCAAAGTGTCCACATTCAGAATCGCGCCATACAGTTTTATTAAAAACAGTTCACCTGCATCGGCCACATCCGCACTAATACTTCTATCGTTCAAGAATACGTCCATTATGTGGACCTAGTTCATTATTTGAGTACACCAGTTTCCAGGCTTTTGTTTTTGTTTGGTTGTGGATGGCTACGTAGCACTAAAACGTAAGGTGTCAAATCTCCCAAACTATCTTGAATCTGCTTTATATTATAAAGTGGTATAGGATTGCGAGAGGTCAGCATGTACAGATGATCTGCCTGTTTGGCCAGCGATAACAACGCCACTAGTATGCCAGTATCCTTTGCAATGGCTACAAGTGGTGTTGTTTGATCTGGATCACATGCGTTAAGTGCAGTTGATACAATCAGTCTCTCAGCATCTGCCACCGTCGTCTTCACCTCCATGTGATTTTGTTCGCGCTCAGATGCCAACACGTTGATTAAGCTGATTTTATTCTTCCCATTTCACAAAAAGTCCGTTTGTGAAACGGTGACGTCATTGTTTGGTGCAATATCCGCAGAGGTCATTTTTGATTGGCGCCTATTTTGTTTGCTTACTTTAGTTGACAATGCACCATATCCATCGAACACAGTTATTGCACAGTTGTGATATGTTGGCATATAACCTGTATATGCTGCACAGATATCTTTGCAATATAACAGTTGGGGGAATGTTTATCAGTGCTAACTGGTCATGTGGGTGGGTGAAGAGGTTGTCCACCATCCATAACGAAGCGACTTTTGGTTGGTAATGTTGTGACTATGCCAGCTTCTGATTTCAACAGACCGACCAAAACGCTTAGTTTATTTTCTCATTAATCCGTCAGTGAAAAGAGGCGGCTGGAAGTTGACAGTTCAAAGCGGAGGAATTTATCCAATTCGGTGCTCCCATCAAGGACACCACATATGCGACTAATAAGGACGTCAGGATTAGCGTCTACCACATCACTATGAACATTCACCGAATTTTTTGCCGTTGCCAAAGTCTTTACTCGATCATTGCGATGCAACTTCAGATCAGCAAAATTTTGTCCAGCCACGTTTTTTTGCAAACCGTCCTCCGATTTCTGATGCATGGTCACAATTAATGTCACTTCCAGCAACTTTCTGGTCTGCAATAGACACCAACATATTTTCTTCCCGTGCAAGGAATGGAGGCTGTGTTGTGAACCACACAACACATTTTTGATATCTCTCATATCTCTGGCAATATTCTCTTTATTTAGGTCTTTGTGCTGCTCAGATGAGGTAGCAGGAATTCCCGCAAATTTTTCAATTACATCGCACATTGGTCTGCACTTTGGTGGAGCATGGACCCAGTTGGTTATGGTAGATTCTGACATCATGCCTCCTGAAATTTTCACGAGGCGCATCAAGTACTGCTCAATAGTTTGATCAGAAAAGAGAAAATATACCACTCCAGAATGTGTGCAAGGAATGGAGGGTGTGTTGTGAAGCAGACATAATAAACGTCCCCAATTTTGCAGTTTGATAACTGGCTATATTGAACTGTGTTGAATATTTGGTATTATTTGGAAATATTAATTGGGGATATGATATTTATAATACGATTTACTAGCCCAGTGTATAATTTCCTATCGGTAGATATCATACTCACCATATAGCTGGGAGGAACCCTATCTTATATCATTTTATACCATGAATAATATTAACTAATTAGTTAATTAATAAGCTGGGTGGTAATGTTTTATCTTAGTTGTTATTTTTTAGCTCTATCCTTTATTTCCTTTTGATAGATACCATACTTGACCCATTTCTGACGCATTAGAATTTTTTTAGATTTTTTGTTTAATTTCTAAAAATAAATAATCTAATTAACATGTTTAGCTCAAGGAGGAAACTCGGGGACTTTTAATATGTTATTACTAATGCTGTAGAGAAGCTGTATGCAAAAATCCAGCTTTCTCATATTTTTTTCTTTGAAAAATACTATAAGTACTCTACTATATGGAGGCCTGTATTTTTTGTGACTCAATTTGTCTAATTTGTCACAGCAACATATATTTTCGAAGTTAGAATTGCACACTATTGCATATTTCTTTCCAGAACCGCACAACTTATGTAGAGGTGCACGATGAAAGACACCCTGAAATTTCTCACAACGGACCTTCACATTTTTAGCTATGCCCCGCCCATCACCGTCGTAGGCCCTACTAACATACGGCCACTCAAATAGCTACGCTGCTCGACGGCGTACTTCAGACCTGTAGTTTCTCGCTATGTGAAGTAATATTATGCTAGTGGCCTGGATGTAGCCACTCAGATTTCTGCCTACTTCACGCGATAGGCGAGAGTTCGTCTATGACCTGATTTACAAGCACAAAAACAACGGCGATCACGACGCTGTTGAACTGGAAAGAGACATTTGCAAAAGTGTGCAATAGTTTTGCTCTAAACAAGTTAATCTGAGGAACAGAAAATTTGTAGATTGGTTTTCGGTAACAAAAACTGCTAGTTTGGTTTACGCACATGTGTAAATTTGTCTACTTCCTGATTTCTTATCGAGCAATCTCATTGGCGCAAGTTGACTGACCCCAGCTCATTAATATGTCTGAAGCTTCGTGAACTTAGCGCAAACATCAAAGGCGTGCAAGCGCGGTACTCGGTACGGGAACGTAGTGGGAGGGCGAGGATCGTGCAATAGGACGATGCTCCTACTGCTGCTGCTGCTGCTGCTGCTGCTGCTGCTGCTGCTGCTGCTGCTTCTACGACGACAACACAACTGCGGCGGCGGTGACGCCAAGGACGACGACTACTACTGCATTATAACAAGTCACGTGTCCTGTTCATTTTCGAAATAACTGCATGTTCTTTTTTGTCTTAGCTGCGCTACTTACGTCTCCATATTTCCTGAAAACGGAGCCATGAACAGCTACCCATTCTCCATCCCTGTTGACACTCTCGCGGAGACTTACCTTGTTCGAAGCACGCAGATCAGGGCATTTCAATTCAAAAATGTGGTTGCAGCAAGCCAGTTGATCAAATTTACGTGTACTGTTCAATTTTGTTATTCAGCAGGTTGCTTTGCTGTAAGTACGCTAACATTTTCTTAGGCACGTGTTTGCAATGTAATGTTGGTTATCCACATAACTCAATGAAGTTGTATATAATGCCCTCTAATGGAATGGACCTTGCCACTTTTAGCTACGCCCCGCCGATCTCAATCTAGGCGCCACCCACACCACGTCCGTGTTGCGATCGAACGATCTCTGAACGCACTGCCTCTCAATTTCCAGAAAAACTATACATGTAAGCTGTTAAATATTTTGAAACTAATTTGACTGGGTGCTGTTGCTGCCTAGCAGCAACAGCACCCACTCAAATTGGTTTAAAAATATTCAACAGCATGTTTATTAAATAGCAGACATACAATTCGTACAACGTTTCGGACTATTAAACGTTAAGTACATAATATTTGGAATCACTTATGATTACGACGTCAGCATACACGTCAGTTAGTTAATTATGACGTCATAAATCATGTTAAAATTAATTAATTTCCAAACAGATGCATATAATGGACCTTTCCAGCTTTAGCTATGCCCCGCCCATCTATAGCTAAGCTCCACCCACACCTCGCTCGTGTTGGGATCGATCGGTCCCTGAACTCCCTGACTATCAATTTCGAGAAAACTATACATGTAAGCTGTTGCATATTTTGAAACTAATTTAACTGGAGTCATATTAGTTTCAAAAATATTCAACAGCATGTTTATTAAATAGTAGCCATACAATTCGTACAACAGCTCTAACCAATTATGCGTTCGTGTCGTACTTGTCTACGTCATTCGTGACGGCGTTGATTATGACATCATCCTACACGTAGCGTCGATGATTATGACGTCATATGATGGATGAATAAACTGGAAAGCTTCATTTGCTGTATGACATCTCCTGGCCACCATGATACACTAGGTACTCACACCAACAAGCGTGCAAGTCTGTCAGGATCCTTAGGCACCTTTGTCAGAAATAAAAATATCTAGACAGACAGACAGTACTTAAAAGCTAGTTGCTACTGGCAACTAAGTTCACAGTCGAAGGATCTGATCTGCCATTCAAGTATCTGGCGTCATAATCAAATAATCACATATTATGTCACAATGTGCTCACGTCACAATCAAAATGACGGACAACTTTCCATCAAGAAGGGCCTGTATCTCTCACCTAGAACATAGGTGTTGCAAATGGAAAGAGCATCGCCTATAAGTAGAACCCTGCAGTGTTGGCCAGCATTGCAACAAGAAAAAAGATGCATCCTACCAAATTTGGTTAAAATCGGCCCAGTTGTTCTTGGAGACATTTAAAATTTCCCGTTGCTTTACTATTGAAGTTTTTTGGCGGTAGAAAATCCACGAAGGTGGCCAACACATTTATCCGACAGCTTCGAAAGTAGAAAGGTATAGCCACCAAAATGCTGAAATCTGATTGGACAGTTGCGGCCGTGTTTTTTAACGTACTAACTTTCTTTAAAGAAACTCGAAAGACGAGAAGTCGTTTTCGTGAAAATCATGCCATCCATGATGGCTGTTGAAGCATTTGGCCAATCAAGTTCTCTTGACCAAACTTGGTTCAACTGTTTCCCGAGAAGCGGTTTCATTAGTTTCATATCAATCCCCAAAGCGGTTTCGGAGAGTTTTAAAAATGTTCCTAAAAATTGAACAAAATTGTAGATGGCCACCTGTCAAATTGGTCGATCGTTTTCGTTTGAAGAAACTGGGATCCCTATGGCCGTATGGTGTTTCCTACCAAATGTGTTTAAAGTCAGTCTAGTTGTTCTCGAAAAGACATTTTAAATTTTAAATTGCTTTACTATGGGAGTTTTTGGCGGTAAAATAATCCAAGATGGCCACCAAATTATTTATCCGACAAGTTCAAAAGCGGCACATTTGAAATAAGCATACCGAAAAACCTATATGCATAAAACCAACTTTAGCTTCAAAAGATTCCAATATGGCCATCAAGACTTTGAATTCTGATTGGTCGATGGTGACCATGTTTTTAACGTACTAACTTCCCTTGAACAAACTAAAATGGCATTAAGTTCATAATCATGCTTCCAAAAAATTTCGGATCAATCCCTTCAGCGGTTCGAGAGGAGGTCGGTTTCATGAAAATGAGGTCACCCATGATGCACGCCGAAACATTTAGCCAATCACCCAACTTGGTTCAGATGGTTCCCAAGATGTTGTTTGACGAATTGCGAATAAATCCCCAAGCAGTTTTGCAGGAAAACTTTAAAGGGATGCTAATCTCATCTCAGATGTTGTATTGTACCGATAGATTATGGTTTATAGAGTCCATATCATTCACGTCCTGTCACATTCCCTTATCTGAATCACAATTATCTGCTTTGTTATATCGCGTAAATGTTGAACAGTGAACGCCACCATTTTATCTCCTCAAGCGATAGTGTGTGATGTCATGCAAGTGCCAAAGCATTACGTTCTTTATTATGTAATACTTATCCCGTCGAATATTTTCAACCTAATTTGATTGGCAGCAACAACTTCCAGTCAAATTAGTTTCAAAATATCCAACAGCCTACCTGTATGATTGCTTTTATAACACATTTCCAAGCTATAGATGGCACCTCTATGACTGAGGGCATATACCGAGGCAGACACGCTATGTTTTTTCTGATTGGTTGAAAAGTAAAATCATAACAGCCATCATAGGGTGTAGAAATATAGCACCATTTAGCTACTAAAGCCTGAATATCTTTCTTTAGCAGCATGATAAAAAGCTTAAAATTACCTGCATAGTTTATGAGTGGCATATTAGATCGCCTGAATAGCTATTGAGATATGAGGTTAGTTATCATTTAAAGATCAAAATCCAAGATGACCGTCGGTCAAAGTGGCCGATCATCTTTGTTTGAACAACACTGGATCACCATGGCCAAATGATGTTTCCTACCAAATTTGGTTCAAATCTATCAAGTAGTTCTCGACATTTCAAATTTTCAATTGCTTTACTATGTGATTTTGGCGGATTTACTGGGCGCAGCAGCAACAGCCTCAATAAAATTAGTTTCAAAATATTCAGCAGTTTACATGTATGGTTACCTTGAAATTGGGATACTGGGAATTGACGATTCAAAGTATACACCTGTGCAAAAGTTAAGCACCAGCAAAAACAATAGAACGTAGAAACATGATGGTACAACTAGGCTGCCATACTTTTTGTCCCCGCGTTAGCTGACATAATTCCAAGTACGAAATGCACATGCATGCATGACTTCACGCCGCTTGATGTCCGTGCGTGGCGGGAAACAGCACACGTGTTCAGTTATGTAAAAGTCCAGTTTGAGGTGTAGAACATTACATACAGATTTAGGCGACAAGATTAGGAATTTTGTGTTCATGACCGTGGTTTATTTGTACAGAGAGAATTAGCTCTTGATTGTGAACCGCTATGGCAAGACGAAGGTTAAGTGATCGTGTGAAATGGCAAATCATAGGCATGCATACCACTGGTATGTCATGCAGAGAGATTGGCAGACAGCTGAACATTAACCATACTGTAATCAGTCGTTTGATTGCAAAACATGGGCAAACTAACGAGGTGAAGGACAGGCCTAGATCTGGAAGACCGAAGAAGACTACTGCCCGTGATGATCGAGCCCTAGTACGCCTTGTTAGGAGATCTCCATTCACCAACAGCAGAGTGCTCAGCCAGCAATGGGAAACGCGCAATAGAGTGTCAATGTCTACCGTCAAAAGGAGACTGTATGCTGCTGGCATGAAAGCTAGGAGACCTGTCAGACGTCCTCTCCTCACTGCACACCACAAAGAGGAGCGTCTGAGGTGGTGCAACGAAAGAAGTCACTGGAACATGAGATCCTGGAGACGGGTACACTGGTCCGATGAAAGTCGGTTCCTGCTTCATGCCACAGATGGTCGAACTCGTGTATGGAGGTCCAGACGCACGGCGTACGACCAACGTAACATCATGGAAGAAGTTCCATGTGGTGGAGGTTCCGTTATGATATGGGGGTGCATCTCATTTGATTGTAAGCTGGATCTGTTGACTGTACCTGGAACACTAAATGGACAAAGATATCAAGATTCCATACTGGATAGAGTTGTGGTCCCTCATTTTGTAAATCATGCACCTGGAAACCACCCTATATTCATGGATGACAACGCCCGACCACATCGTGCTAGAGCTGTGCATGAATACCTCTGCCAGAATGCCATCGAAACCCTACCATGGCCAGCAAGGAGCCCTGACATGAACCCTATTGAGCATATCTGGGACATTCTGGGAAACATGGTGAGAAGGAGGGATCCTCCTGTGCAGAACCTACAGGAATTAACAGACGCACTCCATCTTGAATGGCAACGAAAACCACAATGGCGTATCAGTCGGTTGGTGACCAGCATGAGACGTCGTGTCCAGGCCGTCATCCAGGCACAAGGCGGATATACCCGGTATTAATAATGACAGTCTCAAACTCGTGCACAGATGTTAAACTTCGTTTTCAGACACCATTAATGACAATCTAGCCACGTGTGTCAACTGTAGGGCAATAGTTGTTAGTTGTGTCAACGTAACCATATTCAGGCCTCGTTTTCAAGTTCAAACAAAAACATACAGTGTTTCCCCACCATCATAATCAGCATTCCTCTAGTTGCATTATTACCTCTTGCACTAAGATGGATGGGTACATAAATGTTTATGCTATTGCTTTCTTCATAGCACATGAATATACCCTCGCATGTGCGTAAAAATAGGGTGGTGCTTAACTTTTGCACAGGTGTATATATTGATCATGCTCTGTCCTGTCCATTTCTAGCTGTGCCCCATCAATTTCTACCTAAGCTCTGCCCATCCTCTGCCCATGTTGGAATAGATTTATATACTTTAAAACCTGAATTCCCAGAATCCCAATTTCAAGGTAACTATACAGAATCTAATTTGAATCTAATTTGACTGGGGCTATTACAACATCACCTAATCAAATTAGTTTCAAAATATTGAACAGAATGTGTATTAAATTGTCAATTCATCAAAGACAATTCCTTCACTTGATGGACTTTTCGAGCTTCATTACGTCATCACAATTGTGACGTGCTCACTATTGATATAATTGATCGTGATATTAGATACTTGAATGACAAATCGGATCCATCCATTGTAGGATTGCGTACTCACATTTTCACTTCCATTTTGACAAATATTAAAGGGCTATTTTACAGAATGACATGGAACCAATCACGTGTCCTCCACCTGTGCAAGGAACCACAACCTCGCCGCTACAAAAGCGAAAGAAACGTGATGCTAACGGTGAAAAACAAACACAAGCCGCCATTGCAGTCTTAGATTTGAACCACCCAATGCTCTTCCAATCACCTCGAGGTAAGCCATACTGAAACCCGAACATTAGAGCTATTTTCCCACAGAATATGCCTAAATCTACATTTAATAGGTTTTCTTATAACCAACAAGAATTCCGCGGAATTAAATGTCTCGTCTGTCTCCTGTTTGTCACAGTGGCATTGACCTTTGACTTTGTGACCTCTGTATTATCATGCGGCTTCCTAATATTATAGGTAACCAGGTATTCAGGTTTAGTTCCAATACTTCTTTCTTCTTCTTTCTTCTTTTCGTTCGCTGATCATACCGCCAGTCCTGTAAGTGACTATCGACATGATCATAATACGATTAACCAATCCTGAAATGATTTGCTGAATGGAAAAATTTAGGTTAAAAAAGCAGAGGTCAAATAGCAATATTAGAATGGCCATGACCTTTGACCTGGTGATCTCCATGTTACCATCCTGTATCTTCTTGGCATAAGTAACCATGCACCCAAGTTGTGTTCCATTAGGTTTAAGCAATTTCGAAATATAACATGATAAGATTTGCTAAGCCTAAAAACTTAACATTGAAAAATAAGTTTTGTAGAGGTCAGAATGACCTTGACTTTCGACGTTGTGACTTCAGTGTCAACATGCTGCTTCCTAACATAAAGGGTAACAATGTACCCAAGTTCAGTTCCAATAGGATTAACCAATCCCGAAGGATAAGCCAAGTTTTGCTATACGCAAACACATAACATTGAAAAAAACCAGTTTTGTATCAAGGTCAGTGACCTTGACCTTTGAACATGTGACCTTAGTATCATCATGCTGCTTCCTAACAGTATAGGTAACCACATAGCCAAGCTGTGTTGCAATAGGATTAATTGATCTTGAAATATAAGCTGAGAAGTTTTGCTAAGCGCAGTAACTTAACATTGTTGACGCCTTCAACGCCGCCGGAAAAAAGACACATATGTCTTGCTTTCTGCTTCGCAGGCGAGACACCAAAATGATTTCAAGGCATCATCACCACTTTGATACACATTTCACTAATCGGGATCTAGCGTACATCGTCACCCGTACCAGTTTTTGAAAATTCTTCGTTCTAGACTAGGTGAGACATTTTAACCATAACAGGTTATACAATCATCATCATTATTGGATTAGAAGTTTCGACAATATATCGATGGATTCACGCCGTCTATCTGTCTGTTTTTTTGTCGGCATCCAATTTCGGTTAGGCTTGTCTCTCAGAATCAGTCACCCGAATGGGACTATACTTGGACACCTTCCTTATATCAAGTGGATGGAGCACAATGATATTGAGGTCACGAGTCAAAGTTCACGGTCACTGTGGCCTTGGTACAAAACTCCATTTTTTATGATTAAGTTTTTGGTTTAGCACAACATATTGTCTTATATCTCAGGATTGGCTCACCCTATTTGGACTAAACTTGGACACATACTTCCTTATATCAATGGGATGGAGCACATTGATATTGAGGTCATGAGGTCAAAGTTCAAAGGGACTGTGGGTGGGCACATGATTACATATATTAACCAGATGGAGCACGATTGTATTAATGGCAAAGGTCAAGACCACCGTTGCCTTGGTTTAATACTATATTGTTTCCTGGTAAGTTTTTGGTTTCGTTAAACATATCGTTTTATATCTGTGGTCATGAGTTCAAGGTCACTGTGACCTTGGTATAAAACTATTCTTTTCAGTTAAATTTTTGGTTTTGCTCAACATAGTGTCTTATATCTCAGGACTGGTTCACCTTAATTGAATTTAACTTGATCACATGTTTACCTATATCAAGTGGATGAAGTACAATGAAATCCAGGTCAGATGTCAAGGTCATTGCAACATTTGTATAAAAGCAGACTTTAACAGTTTGATACACATCTGGCCTTTATTTCAAAATTGGCCAAATTATTGGAACTCGGCATTGCCATACAGTTATCTCACCCAGACTATTGAGGTCAAGGTCATCGCGATCTTGGTACAAAGCTAAATTTACATTTAGTATTAAAATGTGAGATGACAACGACGGAACATAGGCTAGCTATATTTGAACAGAGTGTGCAATACCTTAGTGATAGATATGACAACTTCAGTAGCGATAATGACGTCATCAAGCGTGATATCCATTCGCTCAAAATACAAATGGATGAGTACAATGATATAGCTCATTCACGTATACCACAAATGGAGAAACCGGTCATTCCACCAATAATTCCACCAGCCCTGTCCTCCTGAATCAGATGCGATATCTTAAAGAAACACATCTTGACTTACAGACACGCATTATGAGAAATAATCTCTTATTTTCGGGAATACCAGAATCCGAGGCAAGTGATGATAGTGAAATGCTTGTGAAACGTTTTATTGCAGAGAACACGAAAATAGAGACAGATGTCAAATTTGAAACAGTCCACAGCATTGGTCACCGAGAAGCAATCGCGAAAACTGGCAGACCTCGCACAACTTAAGGACCGCGAACTAGTACTGCAAGCGGCACCCAGAACATGACGCGGTCAGTCATATGGTGTAGGCTAAACATACAGTATACTAAGGAAATATCTGATGGGAGAAAATTACTGCTGCCAGAGTTTAGATTGGCAAAATCACGTGGTTTACGTTGTAGCTTTATGGCAGATAGACTATATGTAGAAGGCCAGCGTATTTATATTGATAATGCTAATCAAGAACTGGTCGGTACCGACCATCCTACATCTATAATACATGTCGCACAGCCTGCTCAAACTGCTCGAAATCTGCTATCGGGACAACGACCACAAGCAAATCTTGCTCCAGAACAACGAAGACAAACGCCACTAAACCAGCTCCCAGGACGACGACCACCCACTGTACATAATCAATGCGTTAACTCAACACGCAATACGAATCCAGGACAGAAATGGAATTATGAATGTGAACAAGCAAGGCATATAGAGAACTGTGTGACAAACAACAACAACAACGACGACGACGACGACGACAACAACATTAAAATTAGCACTAAAGTGTTGACTGAGCAAGTACATACCCTGAACTTCACAAGCATGTACAATGAGGCCACATATACAAAATATGGAACAAATCCTGCTGTCAGCGATTACACCGCTATAAATATTATTTATAGAAATAGTGTCACCAATTGCGTAGCACCATGTACTGCTACTACTGATACCGCTGTTATTGCTACTACAATTACCGCTAGTCGTACGACCACTACTACTGCTACTACTACTACTACTGCTGCTGCTACTGCTACTACTACTACTACTACTACTACTACTACTACTACTACTACTACTACTACTACTACTACTATTATTATTGCTGCTGACGCTGCTGCTGCTACTGCTACTACTGATACCACTACTACTACTACTACTACTACTACTACCACTAGTCCTGCTGCTACTACTATTGCTGCTGACGCTGCTGCTACTGCTACTGTCAATGTTACTGCTATTGTTACTGCTATCGCTGCTGCTACTGACACTATCACTGCCACTGTTATGAAGACGACGCTCAGCACCACCAGCAGCCACTGTTATGAAGACGACGCTCAGCACCACCAGCAGCATAACTACTACCGTCGCTGCCGCCACTACCCTCACCACGACCACCACCATCATCAACAACAACAACGACGATGACGACGACGAGCGGGATGAACATTACAACGACAGTGAATTATTACATCGGGTCGCCATGGAGCATTGCGTTTGTAAATGTCTGCGGACTTAAACGCGAGTTAGAAACCCCGGAAATGAAAGGCTTTATAAACAACTATGATCTAATCTGTGTAGCTGAAACACACTTAATGAGCATGACGTGATACGCATTCCTAATTACAAAGTGCACCTGAAGAATAGAAAAAATCCCACTAAAAGTTCTGAAGAGTTAGTAGTTTTGGTCCGAGAAAGTATAGCAGGCTTTGTAGAAGAAGTCATAACGCCAAGCCCATATGTACAATGGATTACGATATCTGAAAATCGTACTAATGTGCCAGGTAAAATTGCACTCGGAAGCATATATATATATATATATATATATATATATATATATATATATATATATATATATATATATATATATATATATATATATATCACCGACAAACTCAAGGTACTCATGTTTGGACGCCTTTGATGAACTAGAACAAGAACTCTCTCCTTTGACACTGAATATATACTACCACTAGGCGACATAGTGCAAAAACCGGACAACTAGAGGATAGACTGGAAATGGATCATGATCTATTAGACAAATGCCACGTAGATATGAGTGATATTGTAGCTGCGTCACGCTATGCCACCTATAGTGAAACTAGACGATCAAATAGCGATATTAGTAGACCGAATGCATACGGCAAAAAACTTATTGACATTTGTAAATCAAATAATCTCCTTATATATAATAGACTAGGTGATATATCTCAAAATACATCAACTGGCATTTTTTGGTAAAAGTTGGTAATTTGGCTTTTTAACATAATTTGTACACGCTGAATCCGAAAATCGGTGTACCCAAGCTGAATGTTTTGTTTTTCATCTCCTAATTTGCATATAAAAATGGCCCCCATGTCAAATTCAGATTTCACATCTCGGCCGCCAACATGCATATAATCATGATCTAATGAATTAAATCCAGGTTTTCAGGGGCAAGAAATAAAATTAAATAATTTACATAACGCCCATATATATTAATAATCCATAAATGGTTGCCATGTTAAATGTAACATTTCCATACCTTCGCTTCCAACAGCCGCAGAACCCTGATTTAAATGGCTAAATATATGTTTGCCATGACAAGGAATCCAACAAAGTTCCCCAACTAACAGAATTCATTGTGGACCACGACAAGGATCTCCAGGAACAGGTTAAAGCATGTGTGAGTATGTTGAACAGCTAGTTTCTCTTTTCAAGCTTCAACGGTTTCAGGAATTGATGGCAAATTTCGTCAAAGAAAAGACAGAGCCGAACATCAAGTTTAGCTTCTTGGTGGACATATATGGAAATGGTTGTGATACTGTTGATGTTCACACGAGCCCAGTATCGAGGTGATTGGAATCTATACATATAAGCTTTCAGGTGCATGCTTCCAGATTTTATGAGATACGATCATTACAATTACTCAAGATGAGGCACCGCATATCTGGCAGAAATGAAACAGTTACCTCCTGAAGTGCTGCAAGAACTCCAGCAAGGGAATTTTATAGTCAAGCGGTCATCTTTGAAATTCATCCAGGTGGACCCTGATCAAAGTCAGGAGTGGCTAAATGCAGTGGGTAAAAACTGGAGGCAGAATTGTTAGCATCACCAGGACATCATCAGCACTTAGCCAATGGGCTCTATCAGGGCTTCCATTAATTTCTAAACTCCGGGACTTCCTGGGTAATGCTATTGGGAGTCCAAGCAAGAAACATGTACGTCTAAAATGTTTCAAATACATGTAATTTGGTTAAAATGAGTGTTTTTAAAGATGTCAGGGAAAAAACATAGGAAGTCCAGTACTTCCTTGATATCTTTCTGGGGCGGCGAAACATGAACTTTGGGAGTATAGGACTCCCAGACTTCCGCTAGTGGAAGGCCTGGGCTCTATCTTATAATCTCCGATCGCACATTGCCGCTGACACCAGAGCCATGTACCACATTGGTCTCTATGATAAACTTTCGCACAACGAATCTAACCTGAGCAGACTGCAGCTAGACAACACCTCTGAAAATTACTAGGAAACTGTATTCCGGAAATTCGATATGTTTTCCACTGCTCAGCATGGCCCTTTGAAAAGCATTGCGACAAGAGGATCTTGCAACAGATAGCATCAAAGAATCGTTGGTTAACGCAGCAAAACTTGGACAGAGCCAACTTGAGACATTTGTTGAAGAAAGGTTTATTCTTAAATCGAATGAAGACAGCACACAACCCAAAATGCTTTATGACCCTATACCTAGAAACAAAGCTCCTACATTCGCAACCCTATACAAGATAGGTTATACTTAAAGCTGACAGAAGTATCCTTCAACGACTTATAATCACATACGAATCCGGTAGACCAGTTGACCTGCCAAAGATTTTACAGCATAAACTAATGCCTGTTCCTGTTTCTTTAGCTGAAATGAACCAACAACTAAGGACAGGGTCAGTCTTTATTGGCAGATGTTTTTACTCGAGGGTATCCCATGCCCACCTATCAAGCTGGAAGGCACAACAGGGAGATCATCTGAAGCAAACACGTTTGGAGAGTTGGCGAGCATCTTTGTAAGATCGGTATTAAAATCAGCCATGCTATACGATGAGGTGCATGTCATCTTTGAGAGATACAATGATAACTCATTCAATGAAGGTACGCGAGACAAACGTGCAGGGTGTAAACGTCCAGTCCGACGTGTCATTGAAGAGGAACATGTGCCGCTTGTGAATAATTAGCGAAACTTTGTGGCATCAGCAGAAAACAAGGCAGACCTTTCCAGATTTCTATCAGAGCAGTTAATTGCACAGGCCCTTGGGGAGTAACATATTGTTGTGCCTGGAGGATTCTCGAATGGTCTTGAGGTACAGAGTTCTGACGAAAGCTATGACATCAACACTTGAGTCTACCCACAAGAAGAAGCGGACACAAAGCGCATCCTACATGCATTCAAAACAAGACAGGAAACGTGGTTGTATCAGCAAGAGACACAGATGCCCTACTACTTCTTGTAGCCAATTTCCACAGACTTACATGTCAGTGCCTTTGGATGATGGCGGGAACAGCTGCCAAAAGAAAGTACAAACCAGTCAAAGACGTGTTGAAGAACTGAACCCCAGAATCGGCAGGTCGAATTCTTACATGTCACGCTTTGACTGGTTGTGATACGACGTCGTACATATCTGGTCATAGCAAAAAAAATCGGCCTTCAAAATATTTTGCAAGGGACATCATCTCATCAAAGATTTATGACAAGATGAGCTCACAGACCTTAGCATAAAGGCAGCAGAGAAATTCATTTGTAAGTTGCATCGTGTATGCGAAAGTGCGGAAACAGCTGAGTGTGGAACCCCAGAAACTCTCCCTTCTACAAGCAATGCTCTTGCATTTCACATTAAAAGATCACACTACCAAACAATGGTATGGAAGTTAGCCCACGTTCATATGGTTGGAAGTATGGTGGAAACAAGCTGAAAACTTCATTAAACCCGATTCAAGATTGTTGCTTTGGCATTAAATGTTTGATAGATTCTAGGAGTACACGTGCCTTTTATTTACTAGATCCTGAAACCATGAGTTAGACATTCAAATCCTTGCCCATGAAAACATAGATTTATTCGTTTAATTCATGGTTCTACAGCTGTCGGAAGTCGAAATCTTGAATATACCGAATTTAACATGGCGGCCCTTTTGAAAATCCAAGATGGTCACCATTATGTATTACTAATAAGCCTGTAATTTATGAAAATGATTTTGTTTTATCTCTTTCCTCTGAAAACGTGGATTGAACCCATTAAATCACGATTCTAAGTCTTCTGGGAGTCGAGATATGCAAATAGTTAATTTGACACGGCGGCCATTTTAATATGCAAATTAGGGGAGGAAAAACAAAAAATTCAGCTTGGGAACACTCATTTTCCAATTCAGCATAGCCAAAGTATGTTAAAAAGTCGTGTTCCCAACTTTTACTTTAAAATGCCAGGTACATTTTTCTAGAGCTCTTTTTCAAAAAGTCGCCAAGACTATAATGGTAGAATAGGAAATGATAAATTATTAGGAAAACTGACTTGCAAGAACAGTTCCACTGTGGATTATGCTATATCGTCACATGGTTTACTTCACTATATCAATAGCTTCAATGTACTCGACCATTCAGTGTTCACGTCCGATGTGCATTGCGCATTAGTAGTATCATATCGATTCACAAATAAGACCACCAGTAACATATCCCCGATGAAAACTCTGGCATCGGATGGCAAAAAATATAAAATTGACAAAGTACAACCAGCTCGTTGGATAACCGATAAAGCGGACCAATTTACCAAAAATGTTCTTGACAATCCGGCACTTGCTGAATTAAAACGGTCCATAAATACGACCGACAGCCATTATCCTGAAAAGCGTTAAACAAACAATAGGAAATATAAATGAACTGTTCAGAACAACGGCTATAAAAACATTTGGAAAAAAACCCGAAATTGTGTCATGGCTAAATTAAAGAGTTCCAAAATACAGCGACCCTGGTAAACCTAGGTACATCTAGTGAAAACAGAAACAGCCAGAAATGATATGACAGAAGCCAGTAAAACATACAAAACTACTATGAATATGGCAATACTGAGACACGAGGAAAAAACAAAACATAACATTATGAATTTAAGCCCTAGGGACCCAAAAGCATATTGGAAAATTATCAAGCAAAATTATCCCAAGTCCGACAAATGTCCTGTTAGCATCGATGATATGTTTAAGTACTTTCAAGAAATAAACGAAAAGGAAGCAATACCAGGAATATATAGCAATAGTCACGACACACATCCTGAAGACAACATTTTAAATAGAAAATTCACCCATGAAGAGATTTTTCAAGCTATTAGAAATCTAACAAGAGCTCCGCAAACGGCACATAATATCCCGCCATGATGACAAACTAATAAATGATAGCTTTCACAAAATAGTTATTTCTTCCTCAGACCAGTAATCCTTATTAAGTGTCAAAGCGATCCGCTAAACGGTCAAGGAGGTATCGTCCGGAAACCAATTTTCAAGATGGCTGCCGCTGACTGGTGGCCATATTGGATTTCGGATTATCGTAAATTTCGATAGGTTTCTTCACCAGACATATTCCAACGACCCTAGGAAGTGATCTGATAAATGGTAACGGAGATATCATCCAGAAATCAACTTTCAAGATGGCAGCCCATGGCTGGTGGCCATCTCGGATTTTGGATCAGTGTCGATTTCGATAAGTTTCTTCCTCAGACCTAGTCCAACCACTCTATGAAGTTTCAAAGCGATCCGATAAATGGTAACAGAGTTATCATCCGGAAACCAATTTTCAAGATGGCCACCGGGGGCTGGCGGCCATCTTGGATTTCTGATCATTGTCAATCTAGATAGGTTTCTTCACCAGAAGTAGTCGAACCACCCGATGAAGTTTAAAAGCGACTCGATAAATGATAACTGAGTTATCATCTGGAAACCAATTTTCAAGATGACCACCGGTGGCTGGCGGCCATCTTGGATTTTGGATCATTGTCGATTTCGATAGGCTTCTTCTGCACTCCTAGTCCAAACACTCTATGAAGTTTCAAAGCGATGTGATAAACGGTAACAGAGTTATCATCCGGAAATCAATTTTCAAGATGGCCACCGGTGGCTGACGGCCATCTTGGATTTAAGATCATTGTCAATTGCGATAGGTTTCTTCCCCAGACCTAATCCAACCACTCCATGAAGTTTCACAGCGATCCGACAAACGGTAACAGAGTTATCATCCGGAAACCAATTTTCAAGATGGCCGCCAGCCACCTTGGATTTCGGATCATCGTCGATTTCGATAGGTTTCTTCCCAAGACCTAATCCAACCACACTATGAAGTTTCAATGCGATCCGCCAAACAGTAACAGAGTTATCATCCGGAAACCAATTTTCAAGATGGCCGCCGGTGGCTGGCGGCCAACTTGGATTTCGGATCATCGTCGATTTCGATAGATTTCTTCCTCAGACCTAGTCCAACAACCCTATGAAGTTTCAAAGTGATCCGATAAACGGTAACACAGTTATCATCCGGAAACCAATTTTCAAGCTGGACGCCGGTGGCTGGCGGCCATCTTGGATTTCGAGTCATCGTCGATTTCGATATATTTCTTCCTCAGACCTAGTCCAACAACCCTATGAAGTTTCAATGCGATCCGACAAACGGTAACAGAGTTATCATCCGGAAACCAATTTTCAAGATGGCCGCCGGTGGCTGGCGGCCATCTTGGATTTCGGATCATCGTCGATTTCGATAGATTTCTTCCCCAGACCTAGTCTAACAACCCTATGAAGTTTCAATGCGATCCGCCAAATGGTAACGGAATTATCACGCTGAAACCAATTTTCAAGATGGATTTCGGATCATCGTCAATTTCGAGAGGTTTCTTCCCAAGACCAAGTCCAACCACAATATGAAGTTTCAATGCGATCCGACAAATGGTAACGGAGTTATCATTCGGAAACCACTCTGCCGCCCGCACGCCCGCCCGCACGCCTGCCCGCCCGGACGGCGACATTACATAATACCCCACCAAATATTTTGGCAGGGTATAAAAAGCGGTAAGGCACCAGCGGCCGAGGATGTGGTAAATGAGTACATTAAAACAACCCAGCAGGCGATGGTTTCAATTTACTGCAAACTATTTAATGATATCTTAGATAATGGCTATGTACCAGAGGTCTGGACAGAAGGTGTGATCATATCCATCTATAAAGATAAAGGGAGTAGAGCTGAGCCAAACAATTATAGACCAATAACGCTTGTTAGCTGTTTAGGAAAGCTGTTTACCTATACACTCAACATAAGAATAACTAAATATATTGAAGAGGAAAACATCTTAAACGAGAATCAGGCTGGTTTTAGACAAGGGTACTTCACATCCGACCACATTTTTAGTCTTCATTCAATAATTAAAATATATGCACAAACAAAGAAAGTACTGTACTGTGCGTTCATAGACCTAGCTAAGGCATTTGATACAATCTGGAGGGAGGCCCTGTGGGGGAAATTATTAGAAAATAAAATAAACAGTAAAATAATACATGTAATTAAAAATATGTATGAAAACATTAAGTCTAAAATTCTGCTAAATGATATGATGTCTGACGCATTAGTGTGTAACTGGCGTGTGCGACAAGGAGAAAATCTGTCGCCAATTCTTTTCAGTCTTTATGTAAACGATCTCATCGACTATCTAGACAGCAAAAATTGCACAGGAATAGAAATAAAAAATAACGCCAATTTATACTTAAAACGGCTGGTTCTACTTTATGCTGATGACACAACCATTATTGCGGAGAAAAAAGCAAGACAAAATATGCTCGACGAGTACTGCCAATATTGTAATCAATGGAACCTAAAAATAAATGCATAAAAAACTAAAATCGTTGTATTTGGTGGCACCATGTGTTTTATATGATCGCTTAGTTTTAACAAGCAAAATACCCAAATAGAAATTGTAAATACATATAAATACTTATGTATATACTTTACCAGAAACCCTAAATTTACAGATGCAATTAAACATCTTAGAGACCAATGTAGAAAGGCTATGTACTGCCTACTTCGGCGCATCACCAATTTAGATCTGACAATAGACTGTAAACTCCAATTGTTCGATGCAACAATATCACCAATAGCAGAATATGCCAGTGAGATATGGGGCTTTGAAAATACCAAAATATTAGAAGGTATCCATTTAGCATTTTTTAAATTTATATTGAAAGTTTAAAAAACCCCACCTATTATACATGGTATATGGCGAATTGGGAAGATACACCATGCAGATAAGATTCCAATGTAAAATGCTAAACCTTTGAGCATCACTTGTTATGGGAAATCGTAATAAACTGTCATATAAGATCTATAAATATATGTAAGATAAATATACAATAGATGGAGCACCATACACATGGGTTAAAAGTATAGAGTCAGTGCTTAATACTACGGGGTTCGGGCACATTTGGACAGAACAACAAATAATAGGAGACAGAAAAAACACTATAAAACTGATTAAACACCGACTTGTTGACCAATATATACAAAAGTGGAATGGACTACTAGAAAACTCATCTAAAGGTAGGTCATATAAAATATTCAAGGTAGAACTTAATATTGAACCGTATCTTTTTAAACTAAGTGACAACAACAGGATAGCCTTTACGAAATTTCGAACTTCAAACCACAGATTGCCAATCGAAACCGGAAACTGGAAAAATACGCCCATGGTAGATAGGAAATGCATATTATGTTATCAGGATGATATTGGTGATGAATTCCACTTCATATTTATTTGCGACTACTCGGAAATCCCACGTTCACCACTTTGAACTTTTGACACACCCCACAACTCACCCCCGGGGGCGGAGCCAAATGTAAATGTCATTTTGCACTCCACGATCATATGGGTAACTCACATACCAAATTTGGTTGAATTCCGTCCAACAGTGTCAGAGGAGTTGCATTATAATCAATTTCATGATCTTTTGACACCCCCCACCACCACCCCCCCCCCGCCCCCCTACTCCACATTGATATGGGTAACTCACATACCAAATTTAGTTAAATTTCGTCCAATGGTTTCGGAGGAGATGCATTACATTCGATTTCTGCAGGTTAAAATTGGACCGTTTGACCCCTCTCCCGCCCCCTGGGGCTGGAGCCAAATCTAACTGGCCTCTTGCACTCCGTAATCAAAGGAGTAACTCAGATATCAAATTTGGTTGAGTTCCATCTAACGATTTCAGAAGCGTTGCATTACAATCAATTTCATGACCTTTTGGCCCCACCCCCACCCCCTGGGGGCGGGGCCAAATGTAAATGTGCTCATATACTCCACATTGCTATGGGTAACTGACATACTAAATTTGGTTTAATTCCGTCGAATAGTGTCAGAGGAGTGGCATTACAATCAGATTTTTTACCTTTTGACCCCCATCCTTCACCCACTCCTGGGGGCGGGGCCAAATGTAAATGTACTCATGTACTCCACATTGGTGTGGGTAATCCATAGACCAAATTTGGTTGAATTCTGTCCAACAGTTTCGGAAGAGATGCGTTACAATCAATTTCGGCAGGTTAAAATTTGACTTTTTGACCTCTGGGGGTGGGGGTGGAGCCAAATCTAAATGGCCTCTCCGCAATCATATGGGTAACTCAGATATCACATTTAGTTGAGTTCCGTCTAACGATTTCAGAGGAGTTGCGTTACAACCGATTTGACCTTTTGACCCCTGCCACGCCCAATGGTTTGGGAGGAGATAGCGTGAAGGACGGACAGACATGCGATTACAATATCCCCGACGGGGTTTTTTAAACGTGGGGATAACAATTACTTGGAACAAATAAACTAAGCTTACTACAGAAATTATGTTCTTTTATTTGGAGAATCCTTGCAGAATTTAACTGAAAATAAATTATCTCCATCCATAGCCCTTCACACTATGCTTATTTGGGGATGCTTATCACGTCAAAACCAGACTTATATTGTATATTCTTCTAAATAATAATAATAATAATAATAATAATAATAATAATAATATGCAACATGACAACTGCTTCTCCACCACAATATGATGGAAATATCACATAGTCCACATACTTGTAAAAGTCTTGGTGTAAATAAATTGAATTGAATTAAAAATGCAAAATGCCATAGGAAATATATGGGAATTTTCAGTATTGCTCCTTGACATGTGACCACATCTAGAGTTTTGATCGGATCACTACCATACTCGGGTAGGATGTTACCATTGGGGGTCCTGAAGATATCTGCCTATCTAATACGTGACCTTGACCTTTGAACAAATGCATGGAAAATGGACCCATAGGGAATGAATGGGGATTTTCAGGATGGACCATGGAACTCTAATGGACCTTTCTCCAGTCTTAGCTATGCCCCGCCCATCTCTAGTTAAGCTCCACCCACACCTCGCTCATGTTGGGATCAATCGATCTTTGAACACCCTGACTATCAATTTCAAAAAAAATACACAGGTAAGCTTTTGAATATTTTGAAACTAATTTGATTGGGTGCTGTTGCCGCCTAAGGCAGCAACAGCGGCCAGTCAAATTAGTTTCAAAATATTCAACAGCATGTTTAGTAAATAGCATAGAATTACAAAGACATACAATTCATACGTGTCGGACTTTTTGAGATTTTATGACAGTTTATATGGAACCCTTTGTGATGTGATTATTGTGACGTCATCATACACGTGATGGGCTGATTATGATGTCATACGAGGTCAGAGGATGGATGGATAATCTGGAAAGGTGAATTACACCTAGAGTTTTGATCGGATAAATACACTATTTGGTTAGGATGTTACTATTGGGGTCGAATTTTTTTTACTTGGTAATCTTATAGGTCCTATACAGACTTGATGTCCTATCAATTTTGAAGAGGCTCAATCCAATAGTTTTCAAGAAATCAACTTTTCCGTGCCACATATCCTCCTAGTAAATCTATGGGAGCAATATTTAAACTGCGTTTTCGCTTAGTTTTATTCCAATTCTCTTCAAACCTGGTCAGATTCCACAACATTAAGAGATCCAAATAATTTTCAATGACAATTTTAATATCTCCCTTGGGGGTCAAGGTAATTCACGGGTCAAAATTTCAAATTTTCATGTTTGGCATGAGTAACCTCCCTTTCATCATACAACTTCAAAGAGCATGTTAGAAGACACCAAAGTTAAATCCTTTAGGGTCAAGGTCACATTTGTAGTGGTTAAAGCTATCAGTTTTTGAGAAATCAGCTTTTCCATGCCCAATATAAACCTATGGGAATTCAACTATGGATCTTTGAACTGCGACTACACCTAGAGTTTTTATCGGATTAGTACCAGACATGTCCAATGGTTATATAAGAAGAGGCCTTATACTGTTACTTAATGGGCAGACATCGCAGATTTACAGTTACTTCAGTAAGTGTCTTCTAGTTATTGTTATTATTATTATTATTATTATTATTATTATTAGATGCATCGCGGAATGAACATGAGATTGCCTCTGCGGAATGTGAAAGAATCGGCTTTGTGATTGGTCTAGTTATCCTGGCTGCCCTACTCATCATGTCTATGGCAATGACAATCTTGCTCTACATTCGTTATAAGCACAATACACATGCGCAAAGATGTCAAAATGGGCACGCAAAACTTGCATACATTAATACAGAGATGTCATAAATGTCCTGTCAATAAACTTACGATCATAGTTTTGTTATTATTTGTTAATTTTCATAAACCTTTTACACATAAATTGTAAAATGAAGTTTATTGAGTTTAAAAATAGCGCAAAAGATGGCCACCTCCCAATTTGTAATTTGATTCATACCCAACGATGCATCCTGACAAATTTGGTCAAAAATATCTGACTGGTTCCTGACAATTATTTTGAAGCGTCCCATTTTTTATCTACAGAAGCTTTGAGTATCTCGCAAAATCTACAAGCCACGCCTCTATCTTTATATTGGCGATTTGGTGGGGAAAAGGTTCAGGATGGCCACTGATCAGTTTATCTGACAGAAGAGAAAATGTAAAATTTGACATCGCCATACACATGAACATTTTCGCCATAAAAACCAACAAATAAAAAAATATATGACCACCAAATGATACGTATTGATTGATCCAGAACAGACATGTATTTTAACGTATCAACTTCTATTGAAAACCCTTAGCACCTAGTAACATTTCCCAAATTTTGGCCCGATCCATTCAGCAGTTCAGTCGCTTTTGCGAAAACTAGGCCATCCAAGATCGGCACCAGCCAAATCGACAAATCAGCTTCTCTCGAACAAAACTTGTCAGCACTGGACCTAGGTGTTTCTAAAAATAGCTCAAAATCCAAGGTGATCACCTCCCAAATAGGCTTCGCGATTTTTAATAATAATTGTGATTACTCAATTAATCAGCTTGAGCACAAATTACCCATTTATAACAGCAAAAAAGTGTATCAATGACGAAAGCTGCAATGGTGTTGGGAAAAGTCATTTGCAGGCCATAAGAAGAGTATTTTTGAAAATGTGTCACGGAAATGCCTGGCTCGATTTTCGAGCCAGTCATTCCAGTGAGACTATTTTCAAAAATAGTCTTCTCTTGGCCTGCAAATGAACATGCATTCGCTGAGTAAAATGTAAATTTCTGTGACCGATGGCATTAAAGATTAATTAAAAGGTAGGTTTTGAAATATTTTATGCTGTAGAATTATTCACGATTATTCGATTATTTAATGTTTAATCATATAAATTCACGATTTAAAAAATAATCGCGATTTTCGATTTAATCACATAATCGCGCAAGCCTACTCCCAAATCAAAATCATTTGAACAATCTTGGATTGTTATGACTCAAGGATGCTTCGTGACAAATTTGGTCGAAATCGGCCCAACGGTTCTTGAGAAGACATGTAAGGGAAAAGTTGATGACAAACATCGAGATGAATGATGGATGGTTGTCATGGCAAAAGCTTACTTGCTCTTTCGGGCTAATAATAAGGTGTTCTTCGTGGCACTATATTTTCCTATACATTGGGCAGAATGGATGAATCCACATTTAACTACACCCCACCATCTCTAGTCAGCAACCAGTCAAATTAGTTTCAAAATATTTAACAACTTACCTGCATATTTAAATGAAAATTTAGATGCAGGGAGTTCAGAGTTCGATCGATCCAAACACGAACAAAGCGTGCATGGGTGGAGCTTAGCTAGAGATGGGTGGGGTATAGTTAATAGTGGATTCGTCGATTCTGACCAATGCACAGGAAAACATATTGGAAATGAGTTGTCCATCAAAGGCACAGCCTATGAATCAATGGGCCCCCTACACACAGCAATTGATACGAGACAATGTACATGACAAAGAGGATGGAATCTGCTATGATACTGATGCTATGATGTATAATACATTAGCTAAAACTAGGTCAACCAAGATGGCTGCTGAACCATTTGACCAATCAAGTTCCGAACATATTTCATGAGTTTTGCATCAATCCCCCCAGGGGTTTTGGAGATTTTTAGAGGTTTCCTAAAATTGGCCAAAATCCAAGATGGCCGCTGGCCAAATTGGCCGATCGGCTTCGTTTGAACAAACTTGGATCCCTATGCCCTAAGGATTGTTCCTGCTTAATATAATTGAAATCGATCATTTACTGGAAAAGTTGACAGACAGATGGACACACAACGGACAGTCGCCACCGCATACGCTCACTTGGTCTTTCAGGCCAGGTGAGCTCATTATTGAGATGCCATTGTAAATCCACAACTTAAAGCCATCGATGCCAGCACTTTTTGATGTGTTGGTATAGTAACCCTTTAACCGATAAATACATGAAAAAGTACATTCTTTGCGATATAAAACTTATTCTATCCAACAGTTTGAAATTAATTTGACTGGAAGCTGTTGCTGCCTTAGGCAGCAATGGCTTCCAGTCAAAGTAATTTCAAAATATACAACAGTTTTCCTGTATGGTTGCCTTGAAAATGAGACATGGGGAATTCACCGATGAATGAAATGGTTGAAAATATGTAGACACATATGTCGTACAAAGTGTTTAAGTTTAAATTTCAAAATTTCATCAGCTTCTGTACAAATGGAAATTGAATAATAATACATGCTCATAATAAAGAGAGACAGATCCATTTTGAGCTATAACACGCCCATTCTAAGTTCCTGTAATCGACTTGAAACCTGAATTCCCAGAGGAAAAATTTCAAGGTAACTGTACATTTTAATGTGGTGAATATTTTGCAATGACAGTAGCAGATCCTCATCAAAATTAGTTTCAAAACATTCAACAGAATGTTTAACTTGTAAATTCACCAAAGGCACACAATTCAGACACTTTCATGACAAACTTTTCTATCTTCGGGCTGGTCCTACATCCTTCAGATTGTGACATGTGATGTATTTGATTACGACGTCAAATCCTTGAGTTACAGATCAGATGCCTCCATTATGCTCAAGGTTCATCATCATATTACGCTATCAAATTCATTGACTTTTCCATGACTTAACCCGTAGCAAACTGATGTCAATATTCTATTTTTTACGTTATCATTCGCAAAGAATCTAGTGCACATTTTTCAACAATTTTGGTGGAAGATGTTGCTGTCTACGACAGCACCATCTTCCACCAAATTTGTTGAAAAATAAACACCAGTTCATCTTTTACTTTAATTTGAAAATTTACAATTTTGACATCAGAGTAGTAAGGGTTAAGAATTGCAAAATTTCATAAACACGAAAACTAAATAAGTCTGGCAAATCATGGAAATGTCTGGCAAAGCCACCAAAGTTGCAACTATGGTGTGATCATGTTCGCATTGGTTTATTTAAACTAATTTGTCTGGAGCTAGTGCTGCATATGGAAGCATCAGCTTCCATTACAATTACTTTCAAAATATTCAACAGCTTACCAGAGTGATTGTGTTGTATGATGGAACTACAGGGGTCAATGGACCTTTCCAGTTTATCCATCCACTATCTGACGTCATAATCAACTAAGTGTAGGATGACGTTACAATTAATTATGGCATGAATGACTCAATTTAATCCGTCTTCGTCCGACACTTTGTACACATTGTTTGTCTTTATCATTTAATAAACATTCTGTTGAATATTTTGAAAGTAATTTGACTGGGCGCTGTTGCTGCCATAGGCCTACAGCTTAATTATATAGTTTTCTGGAAATTGATATTCAGGGAGTTCAGGGATTGATCGATCCCAGACCTGCCTACCCCCTAAAAACTCAATCAGTAGTTTCCAATGGGAAAACTATGATTTTCAGTAATTTCACCATGTCAATCAATCAGTTATGGTTTTTCAGTAGTTTTCAGTAATCACATAAAGCAATTATAAAAGCATGAAAGCGTACAAATTAATGAAAATTACACACACAAACACGCCCATTGCCACGCGCACATGACACACACACACGCCCATTGCCACGCGCACATGACACACACACACACCCATTGCCACGCGCACATGACACACACAGCTCACACCCTTATCCATCAAATTTATTCAAGAAGTAGTTTAGGTTTTATCTACACAGTTTAGTGATGGCAGTCTAATGGTAACCGGGACCCAATCTAAACTTGCTAACTAATATAGAGTCTCCTCGCTGCAGTTACAGGGTTTTGCGAGACTGACAAGATTTCATGTTTGTTGACATTTTATGAAAAATGGCAGGTATTATTACTCAACACAATGAATAGTACCCATTGTTTAGCTATTGACATGTGTGACAAGTTCGAGGTGGGGCTTGTTTTGCCTCGTCAGCGTTGTCTACTGTGTAGTGGTGACCGCGCAGGCTTGTTTTAACAATTGCCATAATTCTTAATGCCCATCCGTAGTACCGTAATTGAACCATTTTTTCCCATCCGTAGTTTTGAAGCCACCATATTTTGGATGCTATTTCCGCAAAAACTATGGAGAATCCATAATGGTAGGCAGGTCTACGATCCCAACACAAGGGAGGTGTGAGTGGGGCGCAGCTACAGATGGGCGGCACATAGCTAAAACCGTAAAGGTCCATTGATTAACTGTCCATGACCTATGACAAATAGATGGATCCATGTCTAGCTATGCCACGCCCATTTCTTACTAAGCTCCACCCACTTTATAACACATGGTGTAATCGTTTTAAAAACTTTGAATCCTGAATTCCCAGGATCCCAATTTCAAAGATTTCAAAGGTATTAGGCGATAGATACACGTAAGCTGTTGAATACTTTGAAACTAATTTGACTCCCAGTCAAATTAGTTTCAAAATATTCAACAGAATTTTATTAAATTGTAAACCGCAAGACGTAATTCATACACTTGACGAACTTGACTTGACTCAATGTTCATGATGGAGCTAGATACGCCATAATCTGTGTAACATCAGCCTACATGTCATATAATTGATTATGACGCCAGATCCTTGAGGGACAGGACAGATCCATCCCTCCATTGCTTGAGAACACATGCTTTCAAGTCTTCCAGGATATACACGGCTTGATCTAATATTCTCAAATTACACGACTTTCCATTCATTTTTTAAACTGCCAACCAATGGTTAGAACATAATCGTTAATTTCTCACTAAAGTATCTATGCAGTACGCACACAAACACGCTCACCCACACACACACCTACTATCGATTTTTACAGTTATTACCCGCAAATGGATATTTTCTCCAGCAACGAGCTATGTACCTATGCGATTGATGGGGGTGGCATTGGTGGAATTATCGGATTCAAAAAATAAAAATTAAATAAACAAAAATTAAATATTTCACAGAAATAAATTGTGTATATTTTCATATTGTTTAAACAGTATTTGGTTGTACATTAACCGTTTAACACTCATAACATGCGAACACAATTTTTGAAAATTTACTACTGGAATGACTGGCTCGATAACCGAGCCAGTCATTCCAGTGTTAAATTTTCAAAGTCTCCTGGTCTGCAAATTTAAATTTACTTGAAAACTTCAAGACTTAAAGGATTAAAATGATATTTATGCCCTTATTGGTCACATGTGCAAAGGGAAACATCTTTTGCTCATAGAAAATAAGGAAGATATACATTGGGGGAGGGGGGGGGGAGGGTCTTCACTGATATGACTGGATCCTAGGTGTGGGATTCGTCCTAATATCTCAATTCAATTGAAATTCAGGATTTTTACGACACTAAACTGAGAAAACTGTATAAACATCTTATTGTGAGATATAAAGTACTTTGAAATTACTTTGAATGGAAGCTGTTTAATTGCTTATTGAATGGCCATTGGTATGCCAAGAAGACTATTTTTGATAATTTACCACTGGAATTACTGGCTCAGTTATCGGTAAGTTTTCTTCTCTTGGCCTGCAAAGGGACATTCCTCAAGACCACTAAAGAGGCCAGTTTTTGCTGGCTTGACCATGGAATCATCATATCAGTGACCAGCTGCTAAAGATATACTCTTCCCTTCACAGCAGTGTTTGACGAAGGGCTCCTACACGTTCTGCCGAATGAAATTCCCTCATTTTCCAAACCTTTTCACGATTGAATTTTAAAAATCTCATGACCCATTTTATGATATCTATTCAGTGTTCGATTCACCATCCGGCTGCCCATCCCCACACCCTGGAGAGATGACAAAATTGTAAAATGTCAAGATCAGTCACAGACTGTAAAGATGTCAAAGATTATTACAATTTACACAATCACTACTGAAAATATTTTTACGGGCATTTAGGCGGTCGCGAGACCCAAGTTTCAATATAAGTATGGAGAGCCTCTTCTTAAGACTTTTTCAATAACAATGGTCTACTGTAGGGATCTTCTCCAACGCTGGGTGAAAGCTGGACCATGGGGTTCCAGAGATGTATCCCAATTTTGGGATCAAAAGCTAAAACACAACAGCAGCATTTTTTTCAAAATGGACAATTTCAGCAACATGGTTTCCAAAATAGGCACTTTTGACCTCACGGCAACCCGATTGAAGAATATATCTACGACTCGCTTATTGAACAAACTGACAATTGTTTCAAACGTTCTACCAAAAATATTTTATTTTCCATGCTCTTTATGGCCTAGAAAAAGGCTTAAAATTTCCATACTTTTTTCCAGACATTCAAAACAGTCTATTAACCCTATGCATCATCTCCCCTGTGCTACGTGACTAGTAACGTGTTTATAACAAAGTGTGGCGCTATTAAACCTGCTTAAAAGACCACCTGCCTCTTGGTAACAATACATTGTGTTTTAAAACACGTGGTTGGAAGACCTGGTCAGAAGACCACCTGTCTTACCCTTTTACAGACAAATCCCTGAGAGTTATTTCTTCATGACATAAAACTTATTCTGTTGAATATTTTGACATTAATTTGACTGGAAGCCATTGCTGACAGCTTCCAGTCAAATGAATTTCAAAATATTCAGCAGTTTTCCTGTATGGTTGCCCTGAAAATGAGATATGGGGAATTCATCAGTGAAAGGGTTAAAGAACCAACAATCTTTTGTCATCGTAATTCACCTGTGCAATGAGACCCCCTGTCTATAGTGACCACTCCTTTGTGCTCTGTAAGGTAGTCGTTTAAGCTTTAATGGTCAAGCCAGCCAAAACCATCCTCTGAAGTGGTCTTGATGAATGTCCATTTGCAGGCCAAGACAAGGCCATTTTAAAAATATTTACCACTGGAATGCCTGGCTCGATAACCGAGCCAGTCATTCCAGTGGAAAATATTCAAAAATTGCCTTCTCTTGGCCTGCAAATGGATATTCACTAAGGCCAAGTTTTTATTATCCTGATCAATTTTGACAATTAAACGGTTAATATAGATTTTACTGTTGTAGCTCCTATGGTAATTGACTTGTCCCTGCTGGTCACCTGTCTATAGGGGCCAGTGTTACTGCTTCTGAAGGTGGTCTTTCTAGACAGGTTTGAGTATAACTGAATGATTATCATATTCAGCAATAGTATTTATTATTATAAATATAAACAAGATTTAATATAATTATTCATCAGAATATCTGAATTAGAATGATGGATGAATGATTCAAATAAGGATTTAAATCATTATGAAAAAAAGACAATATCATGAATTTTGATTATTTCCTTAAGTACCTCAACCAAAAAATAAGACATGAAAGCAATCTTTTCTATACAGGGTTGACATCGTAGATTATCGTTTGCCTAAGACATGATTAAATTTAAATGAAAACTCAATGAAACAGACAGATTGATTTAACACTGTAAGACTCATATCGGCAAAAAAAGCTTCTGTGGTGGTCTTGAGAACTGTCCATTTGCATACCCAGAGATGACTATTTTTGAAAATTCAACACTGGAATGACTGGCTTGATAACTGAGCCAGTTATTCCAGTGGTATATTTTCAAAAATAGTCTCCTCATGATCTGGTTCTATGAGAAAATTACAGTTTTTATGAATAAATTCAAAGTTTAAAGGGTGTAACTAAATTCAGCACACTGTAGTTGTGACACAGGCCACCCTGTCAGAAGTGACAAAACAGTTGACAGACTGGCAAACTGACTTATACTAGACATGAGTGGAAAATCAAAATCAAAATAGTTTAACCCTTTCAGGACAAAGCCAGCCAAGACCAGCCTCTGTAGGGGTCTTGAGAAATGTCTATTTGCAGGCCAAGAGACCATTTTTGAAATTTTTCCACTGGAATTACTGGCTCGATATTCCAGTGATAAATTTTCAAAAATAGTCTCTTCGTCGGCAAATGGACATTTTCTAGGAAAAGAAGAAATTTTATTGAACAAATTCAAGGGTTATAGGGTTAACAGATCAACCCTTTAACAATCAAGCCCCCTCCCCCACCCCCAAACCGGCCTCTGCAATAGTCATGAGGAATGTTCATCTACAGGTAAAGAGAAGTATTTTTGAAAATTTAACACTAGAATCATCGAGCCAGTCACTCCAGTGGTAAATTTTCAAAATTACCCTTCTCTTTACCTGTAGATGAACATTTAATAAGTAATTATTTAAATTTTCTTCACCAAAATTTGACTAGTAACAGATTAAAAGTGCAGTAATTATGACGGTATTTACGTTTTAACATAGGGGGAATAAATATAGTTTTTCACAGATTTTTCCTAATTAAACAGATAGAACTCTCTACCACAAAACTTCTTAATGTATGCCATCCTCAGTCATTATAGCCCTGAGTGATCAGTCCAACCTCGGCCGCTGTAGTCACGAAAGAGTGAAGCATTTTAAGTCAATTTGACTCAAAATCAATAGACTTCCACAAAGAAATATTTGCTATGTCAAGTTTGTTCAACATCCATCCATTCATAAAACCAAAATTATCCCCCTGAAATGGCGACCAGGGAAGATAGATGGGTAGACGCATGGAAAAACAAATGCCATATAATTTCATTTATTTAGACATGTTAGATGGTGGCATATTAAATTTTAATTTAACCAAAAACCATCAAAATAAATTTTCCTTTTAGGTTTTGTGCTATATACATGATTGAGAAATGTTACGATTTTGATGACCACAACAACAACAAAATAAATAGAAATTTAATACAAGTAGATATTCATCTTTTAATCACGATCTTTCTCAACAAGTTTGAGGCTTTTATCTACATGCATCATGAAAAAAAGATTTAACAGAAGCAATTCTTTAATGGTTAAGCCGGCCAATGTCGGCCTGTGCAGTAGTCTTGAGAAATATCCATTTTCCGGCCAAGAAGACAATTTTACAACTTTACCATCGGAATGATTGGCTTGATAATCAGGTCAGTCATTTCAATAATAAATTTTCAAAGCAATATTTCCGTAGCAAATAGAGCGCTTATCAATACACTCATTTTGAAATCTAGTCATGATAGACTTTATAGTAGAAATGGCTGTCTAATTGAAAGACAATATTTACAATTACATAACGAATTCCCGTTCACTAATGCGTTATTTATTAACCCTCTCATCAATGAATTCCTCATATCTCATTTTCAAGGCAACCATACAGGAAAACTGTGGAATATTTTGAAATTAATTTAACTGGAAGCCATTGCTGCCTTAGGCAGCAATGTCTTCCAGTGAAATTACTTTTAAAATTTTCAACAGAATAAGTTTTACGCCTTAAAGAATATACTTTTTCAGTGATTTGTCAGTGAAAGGTGTTAACCCTTTCAATGACAAATCCCTGCTAAAATTAATTCTTCACAAAATAAAGCCATGTTAAATATTTTTTCCATGAATCTGATTGGTCCGAAAGCTCTTGCTGCCTTAGGTAACAACGGCTTTCAATCATATTACATAATCTCAAAATATCTAACAGATATCATGGAAATGGTAAATATTTGTGTGAATAAAGCATGAAGATGATCATTGGTTATGCAACATTTGATTGATGAACAGAACGTGTGTGACATTAAAATTGGATGGCATATTACTGTTAATATGGCTGCTAAAATTCCATGTTTGTGCAGTGATTATGAGCGCACAATGGCGATACCAAATTGCACATGCACACCAAATCCCTGAAAAAGTAAATTCTTTACAAAGTATAACATATTCTGTTAAATATTTAAAAATTAATATGACTGGAAGCCATTGCCACCTAAGGCAGCAATGGCTTCCAGTCATATTAGTTACTAAATGTTCAACAGCTTTCCTGTTTATTTGCCTTGAGATTGCGATATCGGGAATTTATCGGTGTCAGAGTTAACACATGTACAATATAATATTTCTTAGATTGTAATACTGGTGTTATATCCAGGTCCTAAACCTAGTAGGAAACAACATTTCTATACATTTTCCATGTAACTCTACTAACAAAATATTTAACAAAAAAATAATTATCAACTTTTCTAATGAAAATATTTAAGTCATTCATGGCTGATCTGGCCAATACTGGCCTCTGTAAGGAATGTTTATTTGTAGGCCAAGAAGACTTTTTTTTTAATTCACCACATCAATGACTGGATCAATAGACAAATATTTAACCCTTTCATTGATAATTCACCGTATTTCAATTTCAAGACAATAATAAGAAATGCTGTTGAATAGTTGGAAATCAATATGACTGGACAGAATATGCTATGGTATGCATTAGAAAGAAATTACTTTTTCAAGGATTTGCTCGTGAAAGGGTTAATATTATTTACCAAATGTAGCCATTAAACAGTTAAACCTACCACATGCTAATGAGGGAGATAATTGGTCACAGAACATAACTATATAAATGCAAATTTTTCAAAGAAAATCTCCCACTCATAATGACTAAATCAGTTTAAGTTTTCAAAAATATTTTTTCCCTCATATTTTTACCAAAAACACAGGAGTTAACTCCTTTGGAAGATGTTAGCAGTAAAGAGTTCAATGGAGGGATTTGATCTGTCATTCCAGTAGCCGACGTCGTACTCAATGGACCTTTCCATTTTTAACTATGCCCTGCCTATCTCTAGCTACGCTCCACCCACACCTCACTCGTGTTGGGATCAATCGATCTCTGAACTCCCCGACTATCAATTTCCAGGAAACTATACAGGTAAGCTGTTGAATATTTTGAAACTAATTTGACTGGGTGCTGTTGCTGCCTATGGCAGCAATAGCGACCAGTCAAATTAGTTTCAAAATATTCAGCAGCATGTTTATTAAATAGTAGAGACATACATTTCTTACAACGTGTCGGACTATTAAGCGTTTAAGACGGGTGATATGGAATCATTCATGATTTAATGATTATGACATCAGCATACACGTTACTTAGTTAATTATGACGTCATATGACGTCAAATCATCGATTGATACTCTGGAAAGGTGAATTACATCACTAGTTAGCTGGTGTCATAATCACAATGATGAACATGTATAGCGCCATAAGGTCTGTCATGAAGGGTACAAATTGTATGTCTTTGATGAATATGCAATTTAATAAAGATTCTGTTGAATATTTTGAAAGTAATTTAAATGGTAGCTATAGGTTTAAGTTTAGTAGTTTTAAAATATTCACCAGCTTACCTGTATAATTACCTTAAAATTGTGATTCAGGGAATTCAGGATTCAAAGTATCAAAATCGATTCTAACATGTGGGTGGAGCTTAGTTAGAGTTGGGTGGGGCATAGTAAGAAATTGATCCCTCCATAGGACTGAGAGAAATGAACCAATAAAAATGTTGATATTCAAAATGAAATGATGATGTCATATGAAAGTAGCGCACTCACTCTCTCGTCGAGATTGGTTAATATCTGCCGCTATTCTCGATGAATCAATACGAAGAATCCGAGACTGGCTAACATTAAATACTGAAATAGAAATAATAACAAATGTTAGCATAACAACAATCACAGATTTGTACGAAGAACATCACGACCAGAACCATTGGTAAATAAAACAATCACTGCACAACTTATTGCAGCAGTTGAAATTAACACTAACCTGAGGCTAGTTGAAATTGACCAGGGCTAGTAGTATTTGTGACTGACCCGCACTAGTGTTGGGAATTGGTACTAGTTTTGTGATCGATGATTGGTTTTACATACTACCCAATGATCATTTAATGATCGATCATAACATTTTCTCATTTTTAGCCATTCTGAAATTTTGAATGCAATAATTATTGCATGTTCATGGATATTTAACCGTTAAGAAATAATCTGTTGAATATTTTTAAACTAATTTGATTGGAAGCTGTTGCTGCCATAGGCAGCAACAGCTTCCAGTCAAATAAGTTTTAAAATATTCAACAGGCTATTGGTATGGTGGTTTCAGTGTCGAGTGGGTTAATGTCTTAGAGTATGGACTCGTATGGAGTAATACTATGTTATTTAGATCCATAAAAATGAAATTAAAATGGTATTGCTAAAAAAAAAAGAATCATCTGCAATTTCAATATCGTAAATTTATAAGCAGTCAGAATCGATTTCTGAAATCATGATCAATCTGTTGGTTGGACATGCAAACCAATCAATCATCGATCAAATCGATTAACTGGAACAACACTAACCAGCACAGTGGACTAGTAACAATTTGCTATCTCAAGCCTTTAATGGTCAAGTCTGCCAAAATGGCATCTATAGTGGCCTTGAGAAATGTCCATTTGCAGACCAACAGAAGATTATTCTTGAAAATTTACCATTGGAATAACTGGCTCGATAATCGAGCCAGTTATTACAATGGTAAATTTTGAAAACTAGTATTCGCCTGGTCTTCAAATGGATATTTACAGTGAAAAAGCGTCAAGTTATGTCATTTTTTTTACAAAACCGGAATGAATGACACAAGTTCAGCATTCTTTCTGTAGTACAGTAGTCGCCTTAGCTGCCAAGTAAGGGCTAGTAGAATCTAGTGATCACTAGACCTGCCGACTAGTGCCTCAATCTGGTTAATTGCAACCCCTGGATTGGTGACAAGATGAGGAATACAACGTTCTGTATTGTATGAGATGCTGTAGGCGTTGAGTTTAATACAAACTTTTAACACAATGCGCATAGAGAATATAATAACCTAGGACTATATATTAGCAAATTAACCCTCTTTTGCCTATGGGTGCATTTACGAAATATTCTGTTTGGAGTAAATTAGTTTTCAAAATTTTCTGTAAATTTGACAATTTTCTCAAAATCATACAAAGGAATTTTGTTGTTGAAATAAGTGAAATTACGTCTATGTTCACTCCAGACTGTAACAGACCAGGCCGCCCCATACTTTATCAATGGTATATCTGACAGTGTTATGTGATTATAAATTAAATCTCCATATGCTCTGTGAGGAGCTTTTTGCTATATAACTCCATATGTCTTGTGGACAAGTTGCCAATCTTCTTAAAATAATTTCAACCCATATACTGGTATTGTATTTCACCACACAAACACGCCTGCATAACACATATGCTTAGCACCTAAAGGGACAGCACTCTTCCAGGTAAGATTTTGTTATCATTGCCATTGCTAATGTATGGGGGCAGCCTGGGCCGCTAGTCTGGAGTGAGCAGGGTGGCCTGTACCGTCACAGCAGCGAAGGGTTAACGAACCATCCAGTTTTTGTTCCCTAAAGAGAGGTTATCATTTAAACAGGTTAATCCGTGAATAGAGTGATCCATGTCTCGCTTTGCCGTGAAGTCATTTTCCATATGTTAGCCCTTTACTGGCCAAATCTTGTCAAGAAAATCAAAATATTTGTTCACTGAATGTCCATTTGCAAGCCAAGTAAGATTTTTTTTTATTTACCACTGAAACGACTGGCTCTATTATCGAGCCAGTCTTTAGTGGTAAATTTTCTAAAATAGTCTTATCTTGGCCTGTAAATGGCCATTCATCCAGAGCACTGTAGAGGCCGGTTCTGGCTGGCCTAACCCTTAAAGGGTTAAACTTATAAAGGATTGTGGCGAGCACATTATATACAGCCATGTTTCAGACATGTCAGAAACACATCACAACTTGCCTTAAATTTTGGATAATCATTCATCAGTATTGTAACTATTCCTACATAAGGCACAAATCTGAAAAACAAAAGTAACAAAATCTGCATTAATGGCAAAGCCAATCATTATAACACACAAAACCTAATTATTTTTACACATTTTCAAGGTTAGGTTTGTGAATGTATCTACTTGGGTACGAATATTGGCGTTTTCGCGCTACTCTAGTGGCGCGAGACTGTCTCCAGTAACACGCAGGTGATGACCTAAACCCATCCATAGCGAATCATCATGTAATTTATATATTTTCGTGACGACATTTTATGTCAAATTTGGGATTCATCTTTATATAATAAAGGTATATTAAAGCATGCATATACTCCCACGACGATACATATAAGGCATATATTTCGCATAGTCATAATGCGGTAAGAATGTGCACCAGGAAATTGTGTTCAATTTTCCTGCTATTGTCTATTATTTTTTAGCCATTTTGGAAAAATGATTTCAACTTTTTCTTGAAATATACCTAATAGGGCCCACCCCCAACGGCACAAACACACCCCACCCCATTTCTGAACCACACAAACACACCCCACCCCCTTTCTGAGATTTGGATTTTCAGCCCATGTCCTATTTGAAGCTGCGGTTACAAATAGGCGATTTACAGCAGTCAGAAAGCAAGAAATTGCTCCTTACAATAGGAGTGTAGGACATCTAATTTGGAAACAGTTTGTGAAGATGCTTACATACGTCACTAAACTTTCAAAAAGTAGTGAGGAAATTTCCCACTACGCACCCCATTCTAAATCATTCCTTGAATCGCCACTGAATGATAGACGTTAAGGCATCACAAGTGCTGAATGAATTTATACATCTTTTAGCACTGGTACATGTAGGACTTACCCTTTCGCTCGACCAACTATATCTTTCTTCTGTAGCCAGAGCTGTCCTTGAGCATACAATCCACGATCGTCTACTGAATTATTATCTCCCTTTGTGAGAAATTTTACTGTTCCGTCTTCTCTGTTAACAAAAATAAGCAAAACAATAGTAAAGCTCATTGACTGCTGAAATATGCAAATTTACTACACATGCATGACCTTTCTGGCAAACACAATGTCACACGTATGCCAACATTTATCTAAAGCACATTGCCTACGCCTACTTAAAACTTTAACGGTAAAATGTGGTCAAAAAAATAATTTTCTTAAACAAAATATCTATTTGAAAAATACTTTTATAAATTGACGACTGGAATCACTTGTTGGCTTATCTGGTCAGGCATTCCAGTGGTAAATTTTAAAATAGCCATCTTATGGTCTGCATATTGACATTCCTCAAGAGCATTGGAGAGGTCAGATATTGCAGAGGTCAGATATTGCAGAGGTCAGATATTGCAGAGGTCAGATATGTCAGCTTGATCAGTAAAACTTTAATATTTATCCAGCTTAGGCCCACATAAGAATATCTAGACTCATCAATATGTCAAGACTACATGTATGGACGGATGATGATGATGATGACGACGAATGATGATGATAACGATGATGAATGATGATGATGATAACAATGGTGAAAGGTGATGATTATGATGATGAATAATGATGATAACGACGATGAATGATGATGATAACGACGATGAATGATGATGATGACAACGACGATGATGAACAGACAGATAAAGGTACATGTATATAAACTTCACCTTTCTTCGATGAACTCCCCGTATCTCATTCTCAAGGCAACCATACAGGAAAAATGTTAAATATTTTATATTAATTTGACTGACATGACTGGAAGTCATTGCTTATTATTAATTTCATAATATTCAACAGATTAAGATTTTTATCGTAAAGAAAATAAGTTTTCAGGGATTTTTCAGTGAAAGGATTAAACCTAGATATTCCTGAGAAAGCAATCATTGGTGCTATCATAAGATGATCCAGAAAATGCTACAATCAAGAATGGCTTGTTAATAGAGGATTCATTTCTAGCCTTGGCACGTGCATTTCTCGCCTTGGCACGTGCATTTCTCACCTTGGCACGTGCATTTCTCGCCTTGGCACGTGCATTTCTCACCTTGGCACATGCATTTCTAGCCTTGGCACATGAATTTTTAACCTTGGCACATGCATTTCTCGCCTTGGCACATGCATTTCTAGCCTTGGCACATACACTTCTAGCCTTGGCACATGCATTTCTAGCCTTGGCATGTGCATTTCTCGCCTTGGCACATGCATTTCTCACCTTGGCACATGCATTTCTCACCTTGGCACGTGCATTTCTCGCCTTGGCACATGCATTTCTAGCCTTGGCACATACACTTCTATCCTTGGCACGTGCATTTCTAGCCTTGGCACGTGCATTTCTCGCCTTGGCACGTGCATTTCTCACCTTGGCACGTGCATTTCTCACCTTGGCATGTGCATTTCTAGCCTTGGCACATGCATTTCTAGCCTTGGCACATACACTTCTAGCCTTGGCACATGCATTTCTAACCTGGGCACATGCATTTCTCGCCTTGGCACGTGCATTTCTACCCTTTTAACTTGCATTTCTAGCCTTGTCACACCCATTCCTAGCCTTGCCACACACATTTCTAGCCGTGACACACACATTTCTAGCCGTGTCACACACATTTCTAGCCTTGACACACCAATTTCTAGCCTTGACACACATTTCTAGCCTTGCCACACATATTTCTAGCCTTGGCGTGTGCATTTCTACCCTTGGAACTTGCATTTCTAGCCTTGCCACACCCATTTATAGCCTTGTCACACACATTTATAGCCTTGCCACACACATTTCTACCCTTGTCACACACATTTCTAGCCTTGCCACACCCATTTCTAGCCTTGGCACACACATTTCTAGCCGTGACACACACATTTCTAGCCTTGCCACACATATTTCTATCCGTGACACACCCATTTCTAGCCTTGCCATGTGCATTTCTAGCCTTGTCGCACATTTCTAGCCTTGCCACACACATTTCTAGCCTTGTGTATGCATTTCTAGACTTGTCATACCAATCACTAGCCTTGCCACACCCATTCCTAGCCTTGCCAAACACATTTCTAGCCATGACACACCCATTTCTAGCCTTGTCACACCCATTTATAGCCTTGTCATACCAATCACTAGCCTTGCCACACCCATTCCTAGCCTTGCCACACACATTTCTAGCCATGACACACCCATTTCTAGCCTTGTCACACCCATTTCTAGCCTTGCCACATGCATTCCTACCCTTGGCACACACATTTCTAGCCGTGACACACACAGTTCTACCCTTATCATCCCCATTTCTAGCCTTGGCACACCCATTTCTAGCCTTGGCACACCCATTTCTAGCCATGGCACACACATTTCTAGCCTTGTCACACACATTTCTAGCCTTAGCACATGCATTTCTACCCTTGGAACTTGCATTTCTAGACTTGTCATACCAATCACTAGCCTTACCACACCCATTCCTATCCTTGCCACACACATTCCTAGCCTTGCCACACACATTTCTAGCCTTGGCACACCCATTTCTAGCCTTGGCACACACATTCCTAGCCTTGCCACACACATTTCTAGCCTTGCCACACCCAATGCTAGCCTTGCCACACACATTTCTAGCCCTGCCACACACATTTCTAGCCTTGCCACACACATTTCTAGCTAAAATGTGAGATTTTTGATTTTTGTGACAGAGGTACATCATTTAGATTGTAACGTCAGCTACATGTAACAATAGAGATTAATATCTAGTAGATTTGTGTTTATGACATAGCCACATAAATTATGATCTATGTTGTTCTGCAAATGTCTGAATATTGCGCATTGCAACAACCAAGCCAAAGCCTTGTTTTGGTACGCGCATGCCATAATTTTTATTGAATAGGGGTGATGGCGGTAATTTATGCCAACAGATTTCCTTTATTTTACATGATTACCATTCTCCATGACTTTTCCATGACCTATGATGAAAAATGCTGATTTTCCATGACTTTCCAGGACTTCCATGACCACTACGACCCCTGTCTTAAAAGGTATACAAGACAATACATGTAAGCTGCCTATTTAAATGTTAATAGGACTCGATGGATATTTGGATAATTTTAAGATCAACATATAGGTCAAAAGGTCATCACCACTAGATTCACCCAAATGGTTAAAATCATGGCAGATTTGGAATCCTTGTGTAATTCCCTTTCTTATGATACTTTGTTTGTCAAGATTGGACCATTTGGTCCGGAGTTATGGCCATTCGTATGCTTGTGACCACACCCATTTTGGTCAAAATAGTTTAAAAAATCAATGGCCCATATCTCAGAAACCGCTGGTCCGATTGTGCTAAAACTTGAGATTTTTTTTTCTGGCCAAAAATTACAGATAAACCAATTTTTAAGCAAATTGGAGATGGTGAGGTTTAGAATCACATTTTTATTAGGCGATTTGATATGGAATGACCCTAACTAGTACTATCAGATACAGTGTAGCCATTTCAACTGAACACTACAGACCATTAATAGTACATGTACACGATTATGTCGAATGTTTTGAAACTAATTTTCCTGGTAGCCTTCCGGTCAAATTAGTTTCAAAAATATTCAACAGCTGACCCATATGGGTGCTTTTAATCTGAGATATTAGGATTTCAATGTTTATTTGGTCACAATAAAGCAAAATTTTTACTATATGTAGTTAGTTTTTCACAATTAAGTGATAAAAATAAACAGATTTAAACGTCCCCTATTCATTATCCAAATGTTTAGCCAATCATGCTTTGTATTAGCCAGATCTCACTTTTACTATCATTTGACTAATTGGCGAATGGGTAGGTAGGTCCCTGTTTGGAGACCAAAGGGAATAACTAAATCATAACACGAACCCAAAAATCAACAGAAAAAATTAATATTATGCCCACCATATTACTAAATATGGTGATTCAATAATTGATAAATAATCATATAATTTTTCACAAGCCTAAAAAAAAGGAAATTCGAAAAAATCATCAACAGTTTACATGGACTTGACGAATATTTTGATATCTTGAAATTACTTTGGACGCTGTTGCTGCCTAAGGCATCAATCAACAGCTTCCAGTCAAAGTAACTTCAGCAATGACTGTATCTGTCCAAACGCATGGCACTCCACCCAAGGACCTCTTCCACCATTTAGACATATGAGATATCAAGATTTTATGTGATATACAGTACAGCTCAGAGTTAACTTATCATAAAATGCGTCTGCAACGCGTGCATGACGCGTACATAGTAGAGCTGGGCAGTATTGTCATTGGGATGACGATAACGGTATCTGTGAAAAATACCGTGATAACTACTAATATCGCGGTATTTGGAATAATTCTGGATATGATAGAGTTAATATGGCCAATCTATGAATAGGCATCCTTTTTAGATGTATAAACAAACAAAGCCTACACTTTGTATTATGTTTGTTTCAGCACCAAATAAAATATTTTTTCTCGCCTTTTTGCGTTTTACTTTGTCATTGTGAAGAGGAAGATGCGCATAAGTGGCCTTAACTCCGTCACTGTGTGCGCAGGAATCTCCAAGGGCAATCCCAAGGGTCCAATCTGATTGGTTAAAAACATCAGGTATCTTTCATTGGTTTTAACCAGGTCATAATCGGGTGCAATGTTTAGTGAAGCATTCACGATCAGCTGTTTTTATTATTACTATTGAAAGCTTATAATGAATGCTCCGCGCGAAAGACCACGCGATTAGGCGCATGATCAATTAATGGACAAACCAGGTCTGAAGACGTGATCAGCTGCGCGCGTGTATGCGTGTATAAAGATAACAAAATGACCTGAATTTTTTGTTAGCAATAAAATAGAGAATGTAGAATTGTAGATAAGAATCGTCGATCACTGATTAAATTATTATACTTGACGTGCAAAATTCTGGTACTGAATGGTTAATTATTGAAAATGGTCAAGTTTTATAAGGAATTGACTAATCAACCCCACCTGTCCGCCCAGCCCCCATTCCACCCCTTTAGAACATTGTCGACCGGCATGAAAGTCAATCACACACTTCATCCTATAAACTGGACTTACCGGAGAGTGTGAAAATAAATATTTATACAGATTATTTCAAAACAATTTGACTCAAAGTTGTTGCTGTCAATGTCAGTAACAACTTTTGGGTCATAAAGTTTTCAAACTAATCAGCTCTTTATTTATTATTTCCTTTAAATTATATTTCCATAAAGCCTCTGCATTCGTCTTGAAAGTGGTTAAATCATAGCCCTATAGATCGATGGCACAATAGTCGCCTGAGCCAATGACCCAGAACGAGCGAAATTAGTGAATACAACACATTCCACGCTGTAAGATCTGCTGTCTTCTAGAAAAGATGATCAAAGAGGTTATTGGTTATTAATAACTTGTCCGATTTTAGCTAAATATTTTGGAGACAATTTGATTGGAAATTATTGTCATGATCAGCCGGGCTTGTTTCATTCATATTGCGGCTGCCTTTAGCGCATTCAGCATATTAATGGTATTACTGGTATAGACTGATCAATACTCGCCCAAGCGTACATGTATACACACGTGTGGGTTGAATTATTCTTGAACAAGCGAAGAATAGAGGGATAGCAGTTATGGCTTCGCCGGTTTAGTTGGATCGCTTGAATTTATCGTCATAGTTAGCGAGTGAATTTATCCCGCTAGGATATTTGGATGGTCGATGATTTATTTATTCCCTTGTAATGACGTCAATCGCATCATCAGCTATGGAAAGCGAAGGTGGTATTCCAATAATATAATCAAAACGAGGCTGAGTTAAGTTTATTTGTGTTTTACAAATGGCTGCTATTTTGCGTATTCAACGTTGTCAGCAACTACGATTTTCAGATTTAACTTGTCTTCATTGGAACAACATTTAATTGAGCATGGAAGGATAACTATACTAAGAACAGCAGGGCTATGTATATAATACATGGACATATATTTACTGCAATAATAGTACCGAAAATGATTGCTTTTGACTACCATGAATACGGAAATGAAGAGACCAGACTCGTCAAATTCGCATGAAATGCTTTATTATCAAATTATTACAATATATAAATTGTCAATACCGTCACTGACGGTATTTGATGATATTGGCGGTTTTTAGAAATGAGACGATAACGATAACAATAACAATAATATCGCGATTTTCCCGGTTTTATCGGGAAACCGCCCAGCTCTAGTACATAGTGGGTATATTTAAAAAATAATGGATGCATCACCTTCCTGTTGTGAACGGTAAAACAACGCGGTGTGAAAGTAAAACAAATGGGTTGGAAACAGTTTGACAACGCATCAGAACTTATTACACAACGCATTTATGATATTGGCTAGACAAGTCGTTTGAAATCTGATAACGTGAAACGCGTTCCTAATTATGCCGCGCTGGTATAACGACATTATGCGAGTCGACCAAGAAGGGCACCGATTACTCGGGCATACACATTATACAATTATATTTTGCCAGGGTACCGTAAATTTTCGCGAAATTCCTGTCATGATTTTAGGGGGAGGCCACATTCAATGTTGAATAATTGGCAGTATGTCGCATTATCAGTTCCGATACAGCTGCCTGGTAACGTAATCATTCCATTTTTACAGAACAAAATGAACCTGGTTACTTACTCACTGCCTAAATTCACCACTAATGAGAAATGCCTCACGCGACCCTCGCCGATCGATAATTATGTGCAGTCGTAGATTCTCGGAAAAGTGTAGCCGTAATTTGATTGGCTTGCTGGACATCTGACGTCATTATGAATGAATGAAAATTAATATCGTAGTAAAATTTTGATCACATGTCTCGTCGTCATTCATAACGAATTGATAACGTGATTTATTTTAACCAGTCTCTGAGCGACTCATGATCAACAACGGCGGAACGCAAAATGTACACGTATTCGCGGTGCCACTTTTAAAAGCAATAAAGCAATATCTTAACAACCACTTTGACTTTTAAATTAATAAAACAAACAATGTCTGGTTCATGAAATATAGTGAAATTAGCTCCCTGACTATTTATAATGTTAACTTTCACAGGTTTATTAAGGCACTATTTATCATCTAGCTATGTTATTGTTACGTAGAGGGGGGTGCGGCGATTGCTCATTTCCTCAGCCTGGTTCCCGAGTGAGGCAACAACAATGTGTTATACTCGGCTACATTACATTGCAATATAGTGAATCCGAAAGGTACCGAATGTCACAAAAAGAAAATCATTAAATCACTACGGGCGTTTTATTTCCACGAAAAGCCAATGAAATATTGGTACATGTTACAGCTTTAGGGGCGGATAGCATTTCATAACTAGCCCGAGTTTTTTTTCATGTAGAGCACTGCGTCATATTATCAATAAAAACCACACCATCTGCATGTTTTAATAAAAAGTGTCTACATTAGTCGAGCATTGGTACACATAAGCTATATTTTGACATCTTTAATCCATAATTTTGCGTTTATTCGCTGTCTGGTCATCGCGAACACAGGTGATGCGTAGAAGTGATAATGAAGTTGCTTACGCACAATTTTCACTATGATTAACCTATGTCAAATCTCGCCAGTCAGCATGTTTCGCTGCGCTGGATGTTTATAAAAGTTAAATGCGAAACGAACCGACGCTTACATGTACGATTCTTGCACTAGATGCAAAATGTTCAGGGGTGCAAAACGTTCAGGGGCACATCGTTACATTGATTCTCAACCGGGAATCATGATTTTGTGTTTCGTAATATTTATAATTTTGATTTTTAATATTATGTCCCGCTGTCTTTTTTACGAACTTTCTCATATTTAACTTTACCCCTTTTAGGAAATATAATGTACCGCTAAGTTTGATTGGATCCCGGGTAGTTGGAGCCATGGAGTTGCGGGTATTACGCAATGCACATATGAATCTTTTAAACGCATTTAAAATTTTGCTTTTAACAACGCGTTTGGTTTGGCACTATCTCTGGGGGACATCAAACAAGTTCAAACTTGCTTATTTACATATTTAATGCTCGTTCTCAATGTATATATTTATTATTTTAAATGCATCAAAAAAATTAACTAGATGCGTTGTGAATGCATTGTGTTCTTAAAACCGATGCTTTGGAAACGGGCCTTCAACGCATCATGCACGCATTTCAGACCCGTTCGTACGTTAAGTTAAGTCTGTGAGCTGTACTGTATATCGTAATATATACGGTAGTCTAGTAAAATATTGTACACCGCAATGCATTACAGGCGAAACAATACATTGTACATATTATATGCCTAGATTTATCTCCCATAATTCACTACACTAAACTGCTTGTGATCAATCATGTGACATGTACAAAATTCTAACTTCAAAACTGTAGTACTACACCAACATGACCGATACACCAATACATGTACCATACCTCGCTCCCTCCATAGGTTGTATAAACCTACATACATACTTCTCATGAACTTTTAGCACCCGATGTACTATAGGTATATCTCGTCCCTCGACTTTGAAAACGACAATCTCGCCAACTCTAATCGGCTCCTCTCTGTAATTTGTCAGAAACAGTAGATCTCCTCTGTGAAATGCTGGCTCCATACTGCCACTGTAAACACAGGGAGAATCGATGAAAAACTAAGACATATGGCATGTATAGCAACAAGAGCAATTAGGGATTGTCATATTGTAAAAATGTCTGGATTTCCTGGATTGTTTTACTTCTCAGGATTTTTCGGATCACGCCCAAAGGTGCGGAATCCTCATACATTGCCACACCCTGTCTAGTGTTCTAATTTAATCCCAATCGAACCAGTAGTTTCTGAGATATCCATAGATCCAGACTCTATAATACATGTGCATGCACATTGTAGTCCTACAATGTATTACATTCTTTATTGGCATTATTGGTGATGTCTCTCACACCATTAACCCCTCTTAAATATCAACTTAACCCTTTAATGGTCAAACTGAAAAAAACAATGTTGCATTGTTCTTCAGACATGGCTATATGAAAGGCCTAGACAAGAGTATTTTTTAATATTTACCACTAGAATGACTGGCCCGGTAACCGAGCCAGTCATTCCAGTGGTAAAAATTAAAAAATACTCTTGTCTACGCCTGCAGAGAAACACTGGCTAAGTAAAAACTTTAATTTTCTTTACCATTACATCTTTAATGATCAAGCCGGCGAAAAGAAAATTAGTGGGAAATTTACAAAAATAAAGTTAAAATATCTTGAAAAATATTGACCATCAAAATGCTTAATTGATATATTAAGTAGTATTTTGAGCACTTTAAGGCACGGTTGACACAAGAGGTGCTTAATGAACATTACTGTAAATTACATGTCACTCAGTATCAACAAATTGTTCCATCTACAATTGATTAACTCTATTTTTACAAAATTTTTTACTCACCTCAACCAAACACTTATAATAAGGAAAGACTTGCTGCCACCAAATTTAGCGGTGGAAGGATCAATCGCTAGGATCAGTGTTTCTCACGGCATCTAAATTTTGGAGGTCACAGGGAACCCCCACCCTGAAATCTGGGGGTCCCCAGCTGAAATCTTGGGGTCCCAAAACTCCAATGTGGAATTCCCAAGCAGTGTTATTTCATCCTAAAATTAGAGGGTACCATGAACTCATATATGAATTATGGTTGTCACATGCTAGATTTGGTAGGTATTTTTACGCAAAAGCCTATAAAACTAATTATTTAACAGGATTTCCGGGGGACCCACTGCCATTACTTTTGGGGGTCCCAGGTTGAATTTGGGGTTATATACCCTCAAAAGGACCCTGATGAGAATCACTGGCTAGGATCATTCCGCCAGTTTCTTTGAAATCAAGTCTAATTGGCCATGTTGGTTTTAAAGGAGTAGAGTTTTAAAAAGGGTTTTAGAAAGATTACGCTTAGAATCCTAGTACATGTATATGGCGTACAATGCATTCGAGCACAACATCTTCTGTGTTAAAACACGAGTGAAATGAGTTCAGCAGTTATCCTTAGATCCAGGTGATCTGATTCAGATCATGTCAAGTCTGAATATCCATTTTCATAGTACATTAACAGCATTTGTCAGATTAAAATTTGTCAAATTGGATGAGTAGTCTTTAGATAAGTCTGGACACACACACACAGGTGCGTACGCACAAACATGTATGTGTATACACGCACCCAGCCACCCACCCACCCACACACACAGGAGCATGCGCACACACATCCATGCATATACATGTACATGCATGCATGCATTCACGCATGCACACACATTAAAAATCCTTTTCCCTGTACAAGACATGGGTATATGCTAAGTAGTTATGATTCTCCAAGAAAACCAAGGGAACAAAGCATTAGCTATATGTACATGTAATTCTCTGTCAATTTGATTAACCCCTTCGGTCGGTGTTGCACATGAAATGTCAGATGTGCTTACACCTAGTGCTACATGGTTTGGCTTATAGCCATATCAGTTTTAATGATGATATGACTTTTTATAGCAGTAAGTTACACATATGCTTAATGTACCACACGCCCATCGTTGTGGGAGTGAACTTACATGTATTATCTGAGACCACCTAAACTGTTACATATGGTATTCTGTATTACATTTGCGCGAGTACGTGATTAAATCGAAAATCATGATTAATTTTTAAATTGTGAATTTATATGATTAAAGATTAAATAATTGAATAATCGTGAAAAATATCTCTGTGTAAATGTTTCGAAATCTACATTTTAATTTACTCTTTAATACGTTAAGAAAAGTAACATTTTTCGCAACGAACGTGTGTCCATTCGGTCAAGAAAAAAATATTTCTGAAAATGGATCCCTGGAATGACTGGCTCGAGAATCAAGCCAGGCATTCCAGTGATACATTTTCAAAAATATTTTCCCTTGGCCTGCAAATGCACATTTGTAAACACTATTGCCGCTTTAATCATTGATATGATTTGTAAGCTGATTAATCGAGTAATCACGAGTATTCTTAAATAATCGATCGTGATCACTGACATCAATATTCGCACAAGCCTGTTCTGTAATAACTAACGTTTATTACGGCTACATTAAATTAATCTACAATTTGACATTTCATGTCATCATCATGAGAAATACAAATCATGTGATATTACATGTACATATACATGTTGTAGGAATTTGCTAAGATTCAATTCTGGTATTTTAAGAGCTCTGCGAGTACTCATCTGCGACCCAGGGTTTGGAAATTACTATATATTACTATTCCGTGATAGTGACCGAGTACTGTACTTTAGATTACATCTGCATTTAGGAAGCTATTCCTGATTAATAGGAATGGACCTTTCCAGAGGAATGACATCATAATCAGCTAAGCAGCGTGTAGGATGACGTCATAATCATTACATCATAAATGACTCTATATTGCCTGTCTTTAACTCTTAATAGTCTGACACGTTGTAAGAATTTTATGTCTCTACTATTTAATAAATATGCTGTTGAATATCTTGAAACTAATTTGACTGGGTGCTGTTGCTGCCATAGGAAGCAATAGCACCCAGTCAAATTAGTTTCCAAATATTCAACAGCTTACCTGTATAGTTTTCTGGAAATTGATAGTCAGAGTTCAGAGATCGATCGATCCCAACAAAAGCGAGGTGTGGGTGGAGCTTAGAGGAAGACAAATTATTTTCATATACATGTGTACACATAGTGACTGACCAATGAGAAAACGGGAATGGAATGATCATCGGAAGCAGCCTAAACGATACATAGATATTTATCAGAAAAACATTTCTTACATCTAGTCATCAATCATTACTCAGTGCGCTTTTAACGAGTCTATGGTTAGCATATTTCAGTTTTAACCATGATGATACGAAACACTTACATACATGTAAATGTTCATATTCGGTTTTTCGATATTTATATTTTATAAGCATTTTTCAAATGCTCAATGTGTGATATTGGTTTTCAAAATAGTATTGGTATATCGCGCAGTCCTACTTACAACTGGAATGGGTATTGCATATAATTTGTATACATGTACATGTAACAGCGGGTGTTGTCATGATGTCCCGTCTATGCACAGGTAAGTTGCCTTCTTGTGGTTAGGATTACTAAACATGATAGATGGATCCATTTCTAGACATGGCATGCCCATTCTAACAAAGCTCCAAAAAAAGCATTTTTGATGGAATGGATTTGAAACTTTCAAACTTGGCTTGCCAGAATTAAAATTTCAAGGTGAGGTGACTATACAGGTAAGCTGTTGAATATTTTGAAACTAATTTGACTGGGAGGTGTTGCTGCAAAATATTCAACAGAATTTGCATTGTATTGTAAATTTATCAAAGACATAAATTTCAAACACGTTCATGACTGTCTTTTCAATTTTCTTGCCGGAGATGTACATTTACGTTATTGTAATTATAACATCAGCCAACATGTGACTGTATCCTTATGATGTCACATACTTGAGTGGCAGATGGGATCACTCCATTGTACATAAAGGCATATACATACATGTTATGTACCAACCTTACCTACCTTAATACAACAACGATTGGACTCTCACTGCCAGTGACAACCATCAGACCCTTCCAGATCATCAGGGCAGAGGAGATGATCATACCAAAATTCAACACTTGATAACACAACTGCAAATAGAAAATAATTAAATAAAAAAATTAAAACATCACGCCTGTTTAAAACCTGGTCAATGGTCACGATTGCTTTGGGAGAACAGCTAGACGCCTGTATCGGTCACCTGGAATTATGGGCCACTTGCACAACCGAACAAAATGAGATGACCACAAATCAAATTCCAGAAGAAAGTTTTGCCAAGTTTTATTAAAATTGGCCCAGTGGTTAATAACGTTTTATGATTTTCTCAGAAATTTGCAGACAATACATGTCGGCCAAAAACGCTAAGTTTGTATTGATTCATGGCGGACATGTTTTTTTGACATACCGGTATCAACTTTCCATGGACAAATTTTAATGCCGGTTTGGCCCTAATAAGATCAGCCAAATTTCGGCCTGATCCATTCAGCGGTTCTGGAAAAGAAGTTGTTTTCACGAAAACTAGGTCATCCAACCACTTGGCAAATTAAATTCTCTCGAAGAAACTTGGTTCAGCTCTTGCTCATGATCATATTTCACGAGGTTTGCATTGATTCCCCAAGCGATTTCGGTGATTTTTAAAGAAGTTTCTAGAAGTCAGCCAAAATCCAAGATGGCCACCGGCCAATTTGGCCGATCATCTTCCCTTGAACAAACTTTAAAGGGCCCTTACATGTAGGTAGTCCCTAATCATATCTGCCAACTTTCGGCTCGATCCGTTCAGCATTTCTGGAGAAGACATTTTTGTAACAACTAGGTCATCCAAGATGGCTGTCAAACTATTACACCAATCAAGTTCCCTTGAACGAACTTGATTCAGCTCTTTCCCGAGATCATATTTCATGAGTTTTGAATGGATGCCACAAGCGGTTTCAGAAGCTTTTTAAAGAGGATTTTTTTAAAATAGGCCAAATCCAAGATGGCCACCAGCCACACTGGCCAATCGGCTTCCTTCGAACAAAATTGAATCTCCATGCCCTAAGGATTGTTCCTGGGAAATATACTTGAAATCAACCCAGAAGTTCTTGAAAAGACATTTTAAATTGTCCATTGCTTTAGTACGGCATTTATGGGAGCTTTTGGTAGGAGCTGCCAAACCAGTCATCCAACATTTTCGAAAGTTGCAAATTTGAGATCAGAATACCCAAACACATATATAAAACCAATTTCGTCCTCAAAATCGATCAAATAAAAAAATCCAATATGGCCGTCAAACATGCTACATATTATAATAAAGAAAAATTATTTACCTCTCCAGGATGTAGAAATTGTTTGAGTGTAGCTTTTGTGACCATCTCGGTCACTTCTTCAGCACTAACTGACAGTCGCTGGCAACGTCACTCTGGTCAGATCTTGTGGCGTCACGTGACAGCATGGACTGGTAGACTGCTGGTATACGGTAGCCCTCGTCTCTGTTCATGTTTGGTTGATGCTTGTAGATTTCTATGGCCTCTTTAACCTTCCGCTTGAATAAGTTGGTCTCAATGTTGATGACCGAGGCACTGCTGGCGGGGATGACGTGGCCAGTGGATTCTGTATGTTCTGCCACAGATGAGTTGGAACTGATTTTAAGATGTTCTTTGACTCTGGTGCTGAGAGGCCTTTTGGTTTCGCCTATGTATGTCCCCTCACATTGGTCACATTCGATCTTGTAGATGACTCCAGAGCGTTTATCTGTGGTCAGTTTATCTTTGGGTCTTACTAGTTGTGATCTTAAGGTGTTGACGGGCCTGTGGTAGGTTTCGATGTGGTGTAGAGTCTGCCAAGGTGTTCTGATAGGCCTTGGATGTACGGAAGTCCGACTAGTGGAAGTTTTTCGACATCTGGTGGTTTATCACGAGGTGGTGGTGGTTTTCTCATCCACGAAGTGTAACCGTTGGCTAGGAGAGACTGTTGGATGTGATGATGTTCTTCTTTTCTGTGATGATGGAGTCTGCGCGGTGAAATAGAGTTCTGACGACTGACCTTTTGTGTTCCAAATGATGATTAGAGTGAAAATTTAGATATTGATCTGTGTGTGTGTGTTTTCTGTACACGGTAAGTTTGGTGGTTCCAGAATCACTGACATGTACCAAGAAGGCAATCTGGCCATCTTCTTCGACTTCGCTGGTGAATTGGATGCATTGGTCGATGCTGTTGAGGTAATCAGTGAAAGGGTGGATGTTGTAGAGGTGCAGGCATGTGAATCATCCTGGGATCGGGACCAACTTTTTCGGAAATATGCTACATATTGATTGGCCAATGACGGCCATGTTTTTGAAGGATCAACATCCCTTGAACAAACTTTAATGGCGCTTAGTAGAGCTGTTAGGTATACTGAAAATACTGTGCAATATCAATACCGCAACAACAGCGAAATACCAAACCAAACAAATCTCAAATTACTGAAATTTCAATACTGAAAAAAATTGCTTCAAATTGCACAAGAGAGAATTCCACCAAATTTGTACATGAAATCCTCATTATTTTGCGTCACAGGAGGGCTACCCATCATAATGTGGCACTGTCTCACAATTATTATATAGGTCTCAAAATGGCTAGAGCTTGGACGCTATTTCAAACGAATCGATAGTAAAACGGAATGCATTGCCGAATCATGACAATACAATAAATTTGAAAAAGCACTTGCATTGTAACCACAAAAAAGAGTTTGCAGAAGTATCAATGGGATACCGATACAGCACCAGTATGTATGTATGTATGTATGTCGGATTTCTATAGCGCCAATTCCAAACTGAATTGCTCAAAAGCGCTTTACAAAATTTAGAATGCTCTTTGGAAAAGATATGTTTTTAGTAGTGATTTAAATGAGTCAATTTTAGAGCAGTTTCTAATTTCAGGTGGAAGAGAATTCCAGAATCGCGGACCGGCTCGAGAAAATGCACGATCACCAGTAGTTAAGTTTGATTTTGGTATGGTACATAGTAATTGTGTGCTAGACCTAAGAGACCTTGGTGCTGCTCTTTGCTGGATTAAGGATTTTAAGTACGGTGGGGCCAGATCATTTAGGCACTTGAACACCAACAAAGCCACCTTGTACCATATACATTGTCTTATAGGCAATGTAATTGGGACAAAAAATACTGATATCGGTACTGAACATAAAATATCAATACCGAACAGCTCTAGCCCTTAGTCCCTAATCATATCTCACAAATTTCAGCCATACCCCTTCAACGGTTCTGGAGAACAATTAATTTTCGCCCCCTTCAGCGGTTCTGGAGAACAAGTAGTTTTCGCAAAAACTAGGTCATCCAAAATGGCAGACAACCCATATGGTCAATCAAACTTGGCTTACCTCTTGCCCTAGATGCTGTTTCATGAGTTTTGAATCGATTTCCCAAGCGGTTTCTGAGAAGATTTTTAAAGACCTTTCTAAAAATCGGCCAAAATCCAAGATGGCCACCGGCCAAATTGCCTCATCACCTTCGTTTGAACAAACTCAGATCTCTATGTCGTAAGGATGCTTCCTGCCAAATATAATTGAAATTGGCCCAGTGGTTCTTGAGAAGAGGTTGTTTAAAGAAAAAGTTGATGGACAGACAAACGGACAGTCGCCACGGCATAAGCTCACTTGGCCAGCTAATAATCCTGACTTATTTCCAGTTTTACTGATGGTAGTTTATTTAATATTGTATGAAATTAGGCTTGCACGATTTTTGCTTTGAAACATCGCCATCGATTTTATAAAAAAAATCACGATTTTCGATTAAATCGTAGGTCCAAATTCCCAAAAGTATAAACCGGGGTAACGTCACTTGTTTCTAGAAAAAGTTTAAATAAATGATACAAAAATAGCACGAAATTAGAACACATGTTCATACGACAAATTCTTACCATCCTATGTCTATGCTTAATGTATACCTTATATGCATCATCGCGGGACTGAAATTATTAATTGGGACCGCCTAAATATTGCGCATAGTTTAATAAACATTATTTATTTCAACAAAATTTGAGATAAATTGTCGCTGAGAAAAAAATATAAATTACACGATGTATCAGCTTCCACTTATAGCCTCCCTTTGTAGGATGAGTTTAGGTCATTACCGGATCAGCAGAACGCACAGTTCAAAATCAAACAATCTGGAATGCTGTTGCTTTATTTTCTTTAATTTGACATGACAACCGAATCAAAAAGGAAAAATTATTACACCGTCTGAAATTGCTAACTCTAGAATTAAAAAGAATTATGTTCACTGATTGCCTAACATTCTGCAACTAAGTATATACTTGGCATTTCACGACAGACTCTGGGTCTGCAGCGAAAGAAAGAAAATTATATGGCAATTCGACGGAGTAACTAGGTGGTTTTCTCAATGACAAAGGTGTTACCTCGCTATTGTTAGCTTGTTTATTGTAGCGCTTTGTGATGTGATTAGTTATTATTCGACACGTGCATGTCATGGCGGGATATACACACAATCAGTGGCGTAGTCAGGATTATCTAAGTAGGGGGGCCCAACTGGGGCACAATGTGTACTAGGGGGGCACCACTCACCAGGCGGCGGGTCCTCCCCTGGACATTTTTTCATGTCTGGATGGTCGCAGATGACCTCTCCTGAATTGTGAGAGGTATATAAATAAGAACCATTAGTCAAGTGTTAAATTAAGTAATCTTTTAATAACTTTTTTATTAATTTTGGCTGATCACCCATGTTTGCTCATTATGAGTTCCAGATACCTTTGCAGATTATCTATGTTTCAATATGTAATATCGTCATTATCATGTCTCGTTGCGAATCGTGGGGGATAGTGTGGGGGTGTTCTAACACCCAAATCACCACTAGCTATGACAGTTCCATCTATTAATTGGTCAGGGCCACAGGGGTACGCTAGCAGAAAGTGGTGTAGTGGACTACTGGAATACTGTATGCGCATGTTGTGTTATTTTATTTTCGATTTTAATTACTGCTGTGAGTATAAGTTAGTGCTAATTAAGTACCGTTAGCAACAATTTTACAGGGGGGCCCATAGGGGGGCCCTTATTTTTGCTGGGGGGGCCTGGGCCCCCCTCTAGCTACGCCACTGCACACAATGAACACAGACGTGAATCGATTATAATTGTACTCATGTACTGATAAAATGCGACGGAAAAGTACACACTTCAGATTTTAAAGAAACATGACATTTTTTAGGATTTTCCGATTTTTCCTCAATTACATCGTAAAAATCGCGATTTTAAAAATAAATCGAACTTCACGATTAAATCGTGCAAGCCTATATGAAATTACCAATAAACATCGTTTATTATTTCCCTTTTCCGTTCCTATAAAGACATTTCCTAAAAGGACAAAATCCAAGATGGACACCCGCCAAATTGGCTACATTTGAATAAACTTGGATCACTAAGGACCTACGGAAAATTGCTGCCACATATATTTGAAATCGGCACAGTGATTCTCGAGAAGAAATTTTAATTTTCACATTGGTTTAGTATGGGAGTTTTAGTGGGAAAATGATCCAAGATGGCTGCCAAACCGTTTATCAGACAGCTTAGGAAGTGGCAAATTTGAAATCAGCATACTCAAAAACATATATACAGGGTTTGTACACCTTTCAGTATTTGAAATTCCATGACTTTTCCATGACTAAAATTAAGAAATTCCATGACCTCCAAGAATCAATAGCTAGGTCAAAGACACTCAAATTTGTTTCAAAATGTTCACCAGCATATAGTGAATCATATGGAATTCACTTTATCTAGGGCAAAGGGTCAACATGTGAAAATATCTGGTACATTTTAAGTAAAATCTGAGGTTTTCACATAAAAAATTGACGAATACAAATTCTGAATGGAAGTTCTAGAGCCTATGATCATATATGTAGTATCCTTTCAGCCTAACTTGGTTGAAATCGGTCAAAATGGTAAGAAGCAATATGGGCATTTCTAGTAAAGATTTTGACCCCAAAAATTGTCTATTAACCCTTTAACACTCATATCAGCCAAAGCCGGCTTCTGTCACGCGTGGTCTTGAGAGATGTCCATTTGCAGATCAAGAGAAGACTATTGTTGAACATTTTTTTATAAAATAGTCTTCACGTGGTCTGCAAATTGACATTTTCTTTGAAATTAAAAAAAAAATTTGAACAAATTCAAGGCTTAGAGCCGAGGCTTCTATTTGGAGAGTGTTCAAGAAAAAATTGAAATCCAATCCCTAAAATTGTTACATTCGCAAATATGTTTCGCACTAATAGATAACACGCATGGGAAAATTTGACAAAATATGAGCCAAAAAAGCCGTATACATGTATATAACACGCAATCAGAGTTTAGAAATATTGCAAAACATATTTTTCACACGAACGAAAATTGGTAACTTTACCGCTCGATTCAAAATAATAATAATCCTTTATCGGCTAAATATCTTGTTATTCTTTTAATATTACCAAGTTTATTTCATACTTTAACCGTAATAGAACGCATAAAACCATCTTTGAGCAAGAAATACGTTCAATATACAGGGGAATCTCCATACGCTAGAAAGACGGCTGGGACGAAATCGCCCAAATGAACAAAAATCTTGCCACTAAATATACTGCCGAATGCATACGCCGAGTAGGAAATAGTGAATTTATTGCTCAAATTGTTTTAAAAACATTCTCTACTGTACATATTTATTATTAATTTGGGATATTCGCATTCGCGGCGTTACAAAACCCGTTTTTATTTGGGAGGCCTCCTTCCTGTCCAGATATGGTTCAGTGGAATGTCTCCAATCGCAAGAGTTTAATATGGCCTACCAACATAAGAAGGGATTTAACCTCATTTTATTTCTTACGTTGTTTTGGATCATTTTATTTTGGTTGGACATATGACTTTGATAATGAATGAAATCATGTGATCGCCGCGATAAAGATATGGAAATATGTATTTCCGAGCTTTATTTCCCCATTTCACATTTGTATGCCATCAGATTTTATTTTTATTTAGGGAGATTATCATTTTCCATGACTTTTATCAAATTGACAAATTTCCATGACTTTTCCAGGCCTGGAATTTAGATTTTCAAATTCCATGACTTTCCAGGATTTCCATGACCCGTGCGAACCCTGTATATAACATCAATTTCAGCTTCAAAATCCATCAAATAAAAAAATACAGAATGGCTGCCAAACACGCTACATTTTGATTGGTTAAGGGCGGATACGTTTTTTTTTACATATCAACTTCTCTTGGACAAACTTTAATAGCCCGTAGTCCAGGGCCTTAGATTTTGCCTAATTTGGGCGCAGCACCTATATCAGGCCCACAGCCAGGAAAGGCAATAAGACAGCAAGGCAAGCAGCCAATCAGGAAGCCAGGGCATGCAATCGGACAGCGAGGGCAGACAGCCAGGGTGGCAGCAAGCCAGCCAGCCATAGCGGCAGACAGACAGTAAGGGCAGCAGCCAGACAACCCACCAGTCGAGTCGGCAACCAGACATATGGTCGACATTTCGACCATATGCAAATTCGTCCTATTTATTTAAACAATAAATTGTGTCTGCGTTCGCTTAAAGGCACCATCTATTTTCATATTATTTTATGGTATCAAAAGCTTTAGAAAGGTCTAAAAATAGGCCAATTATGTGCTTAAAATTTTTAATGAGTCATTTTTTCCAGCAGATCAAGAAGGGCATACAATGTGGAGTATTTTTCGTGAAAGCCATATTGAGTCGCAAAGAATTGATTTTTGTCCAGGTATTTGACTAATTGGTTGTACATGAGGCATTCGAGCAGCTTTGAAAATAGTGGAAGTATTGAGACTGCAGGAAATGTCAATTTCCCTTTCTCCGAGATCTAACAATACTCACCATTCTGTTACTTCTGATATACAGCTGGCCTTGACAGCGGCTCTAGGATTATAGACTTAGAAAGCTTTACCGACTCCTGGGAACCGGGTACCCGGCTCCCCACTGCCGAGTACCCGTTTACCATAGAGCTCATATTGTTTGCATAGCCACCAAACAAGAGAAAACTATGGCTTGCCTCCGTGGGGCTGGGAGGCTGGGTCCGTAACAGAATGGTGAGTATTGTTAGATCTCGGAGAAAGGGAAATTGACATTTCCTGCATTCTCCTTCGATCAATACTCACCATTCTGTTACTTCTGATATACACCAGATTTGATCAGTAACCTGGTGGGAAGGGGCAAGCCATACATGCTAATTTTGCCCCTTGGAGAAAGATTTTAGACTTCAAACTTGACTAACGGAGACCTAAAAGGACCGTCAAGTTTACGGAACCGAATCACATTCGCGTCACAGCCCCCCCCCCCCTTTTTCCTCCTAAGAAAAGGGAGAGAACTAACGAACATGTATCTCGCCTGAAAACACCAATATGCCAAGAGGGCTAACTACTCCCTGCATATCGCTTGTATTAGCCTGAGAATGAGCATGAATATATAAGATGAATGAACATGATACATATACATAATACAAAAAACTCTCACTTGTTGAATTACCTTATGATAACAGGACTTCAGACGTACCGCCTACAACCATACACCGGTTCGGCCATCAGTGACACAATCTGGTTGACATCCTCTCGCTTGACCATGTCTGCTTTAGGTTCTTTTCTTACCAAAGTGAAAAAAAAGGGGAAAAGCAGTGTGGTCACTAACTATCGTTTCAAAACAGCTAAAGCGAGTGGATTGGCTGAGTCTGACACATCCCTCATATAGTAATCCGTAAATGAGGACTCACAGTGCCATTGTGCAACGGCCATGATGTCCTCTAACGGAACACCATTGTAAAGGGCGGTCGAGGCGGCTATTCCTCTAACATCGTGTGCCCTTACGCCCTGCACCTGGTGCCCAGTCGCCATCTCATGAGTAGTCTGAATGCATTCGACCACCCAACGAGAGATAGTATCCATGGATGCGGCGCCATAAGGCTTTTTATGGCAGATCCACAAATGTCTATCGTTCGACCGTAACGAGTCAGTCCGTTTCTTGTACTTAGTCAAAGCACGGACCGGGCACCAGACACTGGCATCACGATCAAACCTGGTTAACTTCGGTATAATGATCGGTTTGCCGGGATATCTCAAAGATTGGTTCTTTGACATAAATTCTGCTCTTGGCAGAAGACGCAGACCTTCTCCAGAAACAATAAATCGGTTCCTCTCTGCCGAAAGCGCATGGATCTCACTGCGCCTTCTAGCTGAGGAAGCTGCCAATAGAAAGACCGCCTTTAGAGTCAAATGCTTTAGACTAGCCGAACGCAACGGTTCGAATGGGTGCTTGGCCAGTACATTAAGCACTAAAGATAGACTCCAGGCTGGAATGACTACCGGTTGTCTCGGTCGGAGATTGCTCATTCCCTTCAGCATCACGTTTAACTGGGCCACCTCTGGACTATCCCTGTTGGCTAGACAAGGGATAACTGATGCCAGAGCTGACTTGTATCCAGCAATTGTGACGGGAGCTAGTCCTGTAAAGAACAGCTCACAGAGAAAATCTGCTATTTGCTGAATAGTGGATTGAAAGGTATCAATACCCTTTTCTTCACACCAGTCTGCAAATCTGTTAACCTTGTTGTTATATGACTTGAAGGTTGACCTCCTTCTCGCAGCTGCGATGAAATCAGCAGCCTGTCGAGAAAAGCCTTCCGACGTGGAACGTTGTTTGACAACATCCACGCAGTCAATTTGAACATTTCGGGACGCTCGTGTAGGAAGCGTCCCTTCGCCTGGGAGATTATGTTCGGAATCTCGGGCAACTGCACAGGATTTTCCACCAGCAGATCTAGAAGATCCGTGAACCACGCCCTGCTTGGCCAATACGGCGCTATTAACAGGACCAGACACGGTTCCTCCCTGACCTTCACCAATACCTTCGGTAGAAGAATGGTGGGTGGATACGCGTAAGCGTGCATCCCTCTCCAGCTTATCGCCAGAGCGTCTGTATCGACGGCATTTGGATCTGGAATCGGCGAGACATATGTCATGATTTGAGCATTTTCCTTTGTGGCGAACAAGTCCACGTTGGGTTTGCCCCAATGCTCGAAGATCCGTCGTAGAACTGGAGGGTTGAGGGACCATTCTGTTGGCAGAATTCTCTGTCTGCGAGACAAAGCATCCGCCAGAATGTTCAATCGGCCAGGAATATGAGCTGCTTTCAAAACAACCGAGTAATTCCTGCACCATTGAATCAAGTGCCACACCCTGATGCACAGGGTGGGCGACCTGGTCCCTCCTTGGCGATTTATATATGATACTACTGTCGAATTGTCCGACCGTATCAATATCACCTTGCCCCTGATCATCGGAAGGAATTCTTCCAACGCCAGTTCCACTGCCATCATTTCCAACAGATTGATATGCAGCTGACTCTCCGGGAGAGTCCATGTGCCCGAGACTTGGTGTTCTCCCAAGCAGGCACCCCACCCTTCCAGCGATGCGTCCGTGTAGACGGACAGCTGGGGGTGGGGTAGGTGCAGCGAAACCCCTATTAGGAGATTCTGACGCTGTTTCCACCATAGAAGATGCGATATTATCGGCTCCAAAACTGGCACCAGTTTTGACAGGGGTTCTGTTCTCTGTTTCCACAGAGACATCAGATACAACTGGATAGGTCTTCGCATTAGAGCAGCGTACGGGATAACCTGCTCCATGGAGACCATCATGCCCAGCATCTGAAGGAACCGCCTCGCCTGAATGTGGTTTCCCACTCGAAAACTCCCGAGGATGGCTAACAGAGACACCACTCTGGGCTCTGACGGGTAAACCCTGCCCTCCTCGAGGTCGAATCGCATTCCCAAATAAACGAAATGTTGAGTGGGTGTCAACTCGGATTTCTCCTTGTTGACTATCCAGCCTAGATCTGAAAGTAACTTCAGAGTCAGAGCAGTATCCACGTTCAACCTGGCTGCCGAGTCTGCCTTGAGCAGCCAGTCGTCTATGTAGGTGTGTAGCGCCACGTTCTCTTTTCTGAGAAACGCTGTCACCGCAAGGACCACTCTTGTGAAAACCCTCGGAGCTGTCGACAGGCCAAACGGGAGAACTGTAAACTCCCATACTTGATTCTGAAACGCAAATCTCAGAAACCTGTGCCAACTCCGATTGATCGGAATGTGGAAATATGCATCTTTCAGATCGATCGATACACACCACATTCCTTTCCTCAATCCCGCCATTACCGACCTCGGTGTTTCCATCTGGAACCGAGGCGTATGGATAAACCAATTTAATGGCCTGAGATTGAGTATGGGTCTCCATCCCCCCGTGCTCTTGGAGACAAGGAACATGTTTGAATAGAAGCCTGGAGTGTTCCGGTTTGCTGGTTTTATTGCTCCCTTCAGAAGCAAACCCGACACTTCCTTTTGAACGGCTTCTAACTTGTCTGGCTCCCTTGGTACGGGTGTCCAGACTGGTGCCAAAGACAGATTTTGTGGCGGAAAGTCCCACCACTCCGGCATGTAACCCTGGGATAACCATCCCAGGACCAGACTGTCTGACGTCACACCTCGCCAAACCTCGACGAAACGCATGAGCCTTCCACCCACCATAGACGCCTCGACGTCTAACGGGGTTGTCCGGCTCGCAGTCCGCCCCCCCCCCCTTTCTTAACGAGAGAGAGTGAGAACCATTTCGTTCTAGGTACGACGGGTATAACTGGCACCGCTGTTCCTGTCGCACAGGTGCGGTCCAGGCGGATATGAAGGGAGCTTGCGTACCCTCAGGTACGCTTCGGCCCCTTCTGTCCGCCCTTTGAGGCCTTACCCTTACCCTTCCCCTTGCCCTTACCACCTCTAGGGCGGTCAGGAGCAACATTGGGGAGGGTAGGCGCCTCTACAGCCTTCCTGGGTTTCTTTGCCGGCGGCGGCTCAGAAAACCCAGCCGAAACAGAAGTCGCAATAGGCCTGGCTTTCGCCTTGCCCTTATGCTTCTTCTGTTTCTTCGAAGGCTGTCCGGTTAGCGGCTTGCCCACAGCCCCTAGTGCGTGCGCTTGCCGCACCAGCTCTAGCTGGAGATTCACCGCTAACCGATTCTGCGCAATACTGGCGGTGTCCTCTAAGATGGCCCGCGCCTGGCCACCAAAGATGCTAGGCCCTGTCAGGGGCGTCCCAAGAAAACGCTCCCTGACTGCCGTAGCCGGACGCATATGGTCAATGACCATTTGCCTCCTGGACTTCGTCACACGCGCTTGCACCCTTGCCAATGCGTCCATTGACAGCACCAAGCCGTCATTAACGCACGATAGCGCCACAGGTGGCACAGGGTGGCCTGCCCCCGCTTCAGCCCACACCGACTGAAGTAGACGATAGGAGTGATTGACAGCGCTCATGGCTGCCCTCACACCCTCATCGCATAGGGCCAGGACTTCTTCCTGGTGTACCTGGGCTTTATCCACTAGTGCCGGACCGGGACCACCCGACCCCGCACTCTGGACGCCCAGTACCCATCGGTCATCCTCAGTGACCGACGGGACTACACCATACCTGTCGTATTCACCCCTCGGAATACGGCACCTTGCCCGCACCTCCCTGGAGGCCGCAGGGAGCTGACCCTTGGTCATCAGTTGTTTACTATAAATAGCATCCAACAAATCAATGAACCGTGGATCCAGTCCCACTGACTGGATCCGGGCCGCGGGCAAAATCCCCGTCCTAATCGACGCAACCGACGGACGGGGCGCATCTTCATCGGCCGTGGCCGAAACCACAGACGGGTCAACTCTGGCTAGCCACGCCAGAGCATCAGACCAGTCTATCTCCGAAGAAGATACCCCCGCAAACACGTCACCCGTTGACATGCTTACGGGTCTGCCAGCCATGGCCTCCCGGCCAGGAGCCACGGCTGACACGCCAGGCACTCCGCTACCACATGGTTCCGCCGCCACCCCATGAAACACTCCGGTCCATGGGGTAGGCCCGCACGGAAAACCGTACGGACCCGTAACCGTCGCGGAACCATAGCCAGCCACGGGCGCCAACGGCACCCCATGTCCGGCTGCCAGACCAGGCGAGATAGGTGAGTACCACGCCTGGCCCGGCACACCGGTTCCCCTGACGGCTGGTGACAAACCAAGCCGCGTGGAACCGGTGCACGGTAACGGATTGGCCTCAGCCGCAGGCGGAGCCGCTGACCTGGCTTGCGCCAAACCAGACAAATGGAGGCCGGTTCCGTCCAGGACGGAATCAACCTCCATATTCTCCACCTGCGGCTTCACGGGCCGCAGCAACTTCTCCTCCTCGGCCTCATCGTCTTCAGACTCCGAAGAGCCGTCACTAGACGAATAAACCGTGGAGCCGTCCTGGCGGACGGCTCCCACACCTGACGGACCGGCCACCGCTACTGGATCACCCGGAGGTGGCCGCAGAGAGACAGAACCCGTCTGGCCGAAGCCAGACGGACCCGCCAGGGGGCCGTACGAGACGGCCCCCTCGGTAACCAGTCCAGAATCCTGTCCGAAGACAGGATCCGTACCAGGCATGGGGAGAAACTGCCCCCCAACCTTTGGTAGCAGGGACGACACCAGCGTGGGCAGAACGCTATGCAGAAAACCCTGCATAGCCGGACCAAACCACGCCGGCGGTGCCATCTCCGCCACCTCCAGCTGGGGACGTGGAGCACCCCCACCGGCCGAACCGGGCGCTCCACGATTTCCTCTCGGACCGCCTGACCCCGCGTCAGACCCAGCCAAGTCCTTCTGGGCAAGGAACTTAACCATCGTTTCGACGGACCACACTGCACAAACATTACACCTATGATCTATATTACACAGGGCACACCTAAAACAGACATGGTCCTTGAACATAACACGGACAAACTTATGGCAGTCGTCACATGATGGCGGGGCTGGCTTGGCCTATAAAATAAGCACAAACCTACAATAAACAAGCGGAACGAGACACGGATGGAAGGCAGACAATTAATTTTCAAATATTTTGACTCATAAATTAACCGTAACCTCCCGCACCCCACCCCGCCACGTTACAACAACGATCGCATTGATTATGACGACAAGAACGCGGCGGGCACAACACACCCATAATAGATCCTACAGGATGTGTAACGGCTCCAGGAATCATATCGCATAGCATTCAGGGTATATTTACTAATCAATATAAATTATACTCCTAACGAACGCAGCACGATATGTGAAGAAAACAACAAAATGTATAACAACTGCTGTCTCACACGGTAAAACCGCAGACCACGCATCTACTCAAGAATTTTGAAACCACCGATCATTGCAAACCGATCGTGATCACACGAAAAACTTGATCATTCTAAAGTTTCCGGTACCATTTTTTAGTACGCAGCACCCAGAACAAGATGCGCGAATTAATGAAAAAATTTTTCTTCACATAAACATCCGAGCGACCGGGTGTGACGTCACCCGCTCGGATTCTACGGAGAACGACGTCAGCCGATATTCGTGTTAGAAATACCGTAGCAAACACCTATTTTCATATCTGCCGATCGCCTGTTGGGGTTTAAAGAAGGCGATCGTCTGGCATATATCGTTGCTAGCACACGTCCCAGATTCTATGGGGTTAGAAATTGGAACATGCGACACAACGAAATTTAGAGACCTAAGTCTTTTAACTATGGATATAAAGAACAATACAACCTGGTTATCTTGGGCGGTATTCTCCATAGTCCTTAGTTATTCCTTTAGCGCACAAACTATCACCGATTAAAGACTTAGAATCTTTTTAAAAAACACTAAAATCCCTAATGCGAAAAGCATGTATTGCACTTGTTGCTATGCAAACAAGAATGAGCTCTATGGTAAACGGGTACTCGGCAGTGGGGAGCCGGGTACCCGGTTCCCAGGAGTCGGTAAAGCTTTCTAAGTCTATAATCCTAGAGCCGCTGTCAAGGCCAGCTGTATATCAGAAGTAACAGAATGGTGAGTATTGATCGAAGGAGAAAGGCCAGTAGTTACTGAATTGAGATGGATCTTTTGCTTTATATATGGATGTGATCTGTGCAGTTTTATGCTTTGTTGGGTTATTATCCAAATACAGAACAGAATGGTTTCCTTGGTTCAAATGACAATCGAATTAAAATTTGTACTCAAACATGAGCAATGTGAGACTAAGTTACTTTCGGATAGCATTGCAGTGGATCCCCTTACACTGTGGAGTTCAAGGAAATGAGGAAGCAGACAAGATGGCAAAGGTGGGTGCAGAAGAGAATCAGACAGAAAACATGGTTACACATACAGAGATGAAGACTATCATCAAGTCACTCTATAGAACACCTCAATCAGAAGATGCCTACCATCATCTCTCGAGGCCAGAGCAAGTGACCATTTTTCGTCTCAGAACTGGACGTAACAGACTAAACCAACACATGTACAGGCGGTTACACCTTACGACATTGCCCGCTTGTCCTCGTGGAGAGGCAGAACAGACCACAGAGCACATACTTCAATGTTGCAGTACATTTCAGCTGCTGAGAGAAGAGATCTGGCCTTTGTCAACCTCTTTTCTTGAAAAGCTATATGGGCCTGTGGAAGAACTGCAGAAAACCACAGATTTCATCTCGAGAACGGCTCTCCAAGTGTGATACCAGCGATCGAAAAGAAGAAGAAGACTATGTTACTTGAGACACGCAATAAAATCTGATCGACGAAATTCGAGACCGACGAAATTTGAGTACTCTATTATAGGTTCACAAATAGTACGGGTACTAAGAAATACTATACACTTGCAGATGTTCATATATTTGTGGTACTATAAGAGCTTGCATTGCTCGGGATCCTTCGGCCGCTCGCTATAGTGCCGTCATCATGCTCTGCAAAGCTACATTAGCCGAGTAAGCAATATCGGCAGCGGATGGAATTCAATGGAAGATTCTAAAATGGATTACAGTTTTTTTAACAGGTAGAAGACAGAAAGTAATATTGAATGGAGTCGCATCTGAATAGGTAGCAGTAGTCAGCGGCATCCCACAAGGAAGTGTTTTAGGACATGTCTTACTCACCATATTCATAAACGAACTACCAGATAATGTAAAGTCAAACCTTCTACTTTTTGCTGATGTTACCAAAGTGTATGGTAAATCAAGAACAGAGGAGCGGGATGCAATACAGCGAGACATTGATATATTACTGTCAAAATGGTCTGATTTATGGCAGTTATCTTTCAATATAGACAAATATAAAGTTGTACACTTGAGCAAGAATAATCCGGAACTTTAATATATAAGCGAGACCAAAGCCTGCTAAGTGTTGCTGATACCGAAATATAACATAAAACTGGTATAACCTTCTGTTAGACAGATAATTTGCTTTCCATTAGTTACATTCCAATAATATATCTGGCTAATGCGATAAGTTACTGCTGGCTAACGCGATAAGTCACTGCTCTTTGTAGGGGAAAATGATATTTAACGATCACATTTGAAATTTTCTTAGTAATCCGTATCTGTCAAATTGTTGTTAGAGGCTAGGGTTAAAGTAACTGATAAATTACTACTTATAAGAACGTAATTCGCGCAAAAAAATAGAATAGAACTTATTTTAATTAACATCTCATAGGACAGGGGGTGGTTAAAAATATCTAAACCTATCTTTTCTTACGCTAATATTTTATAATTTCGGGCCATTTTTTTCAAGAAAATCATATCAAATGAATATTTTGCGTGATAGTTTATATCAATTACTACAGCCTGGTAACTTCTCAGTCCCCGCGATCTATATTCACTACTTATGTTGGCGGGTAGCATTATATAAAACAACAACCCGCCAAGTCCGCCACAGACATTTAGTAGATAGCTTGACGCTTCTTAACTTGTATGCTTTAACCTGTCAATTTACTGGAAATACGATTTGCTAGCAATAAGAGTTACTACGCACAGGTTTTACTACGACAGTAAATTTCATTCATGTCTCGCGAGCCAATCAGAAACTACGACTGCGCATTATCAATTATTATTAAGTACGACTGCTCAGTCGCCCAAGACATTTCTCATTACTGACCCCCTTCTAGGCTGATTCATGACATAATTGTTATTGTTGAAATGAGTAACCGGGATCGCAGCGTTCTGTAAGAATGGAATGTTTATGTTACCGGACAGCTGTACCAGAGCTGATATATGCAATCTACTTACTGGCCATTGACAGATAGAAATTGCGCTAGAAAAATATTTTTTGCCAAAAATAACAGGTTGCTCGATATACGAGATTGACATTACCGCCATATTTTTCACTTTCCCCTGACAAGCGTTAAGTTCATCATCATCATATTCTAAGGATATAAGCCACCAGAATGCAGCGGTATTTTCCTGTGATATCATCATCATCACCCAAATGTCAATACCGACCAGCCCTAGCGTTATAATGGCTTGGTTGTACCACTGCGCAGAGATTTGCACGATTCCTGGCGGTTTCATCCCATTGCAATTTCGTCGTATAAGACACGCATTTTTATGGACAGTTTATTTATTATTCTGGCACATGCATGTACATCAATACAAGTACAAAAGTAGCCAGGTAAATGAGTAAAACACAGATTTACATTCAGCATATCCTACGTCTTTGACTCGTAGCAATGACATTTGTTCGCAGTTTCACTGGCCGACTTTATTTGGGACGAGAGTGTCACTGGTTAACGGTATCTCGTGATCTCGACACGGAGTAGTTGTAATTTCGTGGCAAATTCAAATCATTTGTACAGACGATTTGGTTGAATTTCAGCCGTTTTGGAATATGATTTAACTGAAGACAGTGAATATTTAGCGTTTAATATCGGGATTGTTATAATTTATTGTAGAAATTTGCGTCGACTTTTTCAGGAGCACTGATATATGTCTGCTTCGTATGCATGGGAAATACGTTGACTATGGAATTACTGGAGCCTCACTCTATTTTGTCCATCGTAATAATACCGGTATTAAAGGTATACCGGTATGAAAATTGATACCATAACCGGTATCCATTTTTCCAATACCGTGAAGCCTAGCGGTAACGCAAAATATTGATTTTCCATACTTTTTCAAGCCCTGGAAAAGGTTTTCTTAATTTTCCATACTTCCATACCTGCGTACGAACCCTGGAACGTACGCTACATGGACACAAAGTAACGAAGAAGCGTTTTAACAATAAACTACGAGAATACATTTTCAAAACGTCTAGTGAGCGATTGTAATACTCTGACAGAAAAAGCTGTGATGGAATGTCATCTCAATGGCTTTAAAACTGAACTCGAAAAGCGTTATAATAACCGTTACCATCCTCTGACTGAAATATGACTACGATTATATCGAAGCACCATCACGCAAAAAGAATTTATTGCACACAGAGAAATGAGGGGTACAGAAGCTCGCTTAGAACAACCACACACCCAAAGTAGAACCAAGGTAGGCAGAGTAAACAATATGGATACGAAAACTGGTAACAACAACGAAAATAAATTTAATAGGAAAATATTATACATCCGTCGCTACGTGAATATTGTGCATTACCTGTCTTTTATTCATTCGACGAACCTCGTCCAGAAAACCCATGTCAAGCATGCCCATATTTGAGTAATTTGAATACTATAGGAAAAATTATAAATACACGCAAAGCTTCCGTTTTTCAGTTCCCGGTTCGATGTCTCTTTGTATAGGAGTTTCGGTGATATGGAACCAGTTGAACAGTTTAAAATCTCGTCGGAAGTGACATGTTCTCCGAGAATCACGGGCGGTATTGAAATGCGGATTCCCAGGAACGGGCGTGTTTCTAGGAACACATTCTGCTTTGTATGGGGGTAATCCTCCAGTTGATTGGAGTACCCACATATATGTTCTGTTCTGCATTTGGATGGAGCAGTTGGTTTGACCACCCACATGTATGTGGTAGTAGCTATTACGATTATAATCACACGAATTACAGTTCGAATATTACAGTTACGCGAATTACAGTTCAACGAAGAAAGATACGTGATGTGAAAACGTGATAGCATAAGCGCAAGTTGTGAACAAGTAAACAGTCTATGGTATAAACGATCATCACAATGCAGATGATATGCACAGTCAATGGTAAGATTCAAGATTCAAGATTCAAGATTCTTTATTTCCATATAGGTAAATAATTTAACAATTAAATGCAGGCATCAACCAAAGGCAAGGCATTATTATTATCATTATATTTAATAATAACAATAACAACGACAATACCATTACGATTATTTACATATTATTATTATTATTATTATTATTATTATTATTATTATTATTATTATTATTACTATCATGTATTATTATTCTTATTATTCTTATTATTATTATTATTATTATTATTATTATTATTATTATTATTATTATTATCACTCATACATCATGTACATGTCATATTTTTACATATTTGTTGTCCTGGTGACCGGGTGCGCTACAGTGGAAGAACCCGTCTACAGAGACCACATTTATACAACATAAAAAATAAATAATATGTCACTAAAAATTGGTATCAAGCGAACATAGCAGTGCGTGTGAAATGTACAGGTGTGTGTATGACTATGTTCCTGACAGAGGCTGCCTATATGTTATTATGTAAACGGAAGTAATAACAACAGCTAAATCACTTCACTTCAGTTTTGGCCACATTGAGGATGAAGACTCTACGGCAATGTATACTGTAGCAGAGTTTCCTGGTGATCATTTCTATCTCATGACAGATTCGGTGGTCATCCGGAATTATATAAGAATCTATTAAAACTGTGCAGTCGATTATGAGTTGGGTAAGGATGTTTATATCGCTGCAGATATATCCATGTAGGTTGACCAAGGTTGTCTTTGATATATTCCTTGAGTTCATGAAAGTGCGTATGTCTGTGGCTAAGCAGGGCATTACATTTCAACAGCATGTGGGGATAGTCCTCAGTTTCCAGTTGGCATAATGCACACAATGGGTCGATTTGATTTTGGTTGAATCTGGCTAGATTAGCCTGAACCAGGTATGTTCCAGTGACGAATCTAGTCTTGATGCTGGCTCTTCGAACATCTTTTGTGTCATTTTGTATGGTGGACATGGTCTAATGCATATTGCCTATTGACAGACGTGTGAAACAGCATCGTGAGAGAGTACTATTTGTGATGCACTGCTGGATCAATTGGGTTGTCCAATAGATGCCTACTGCTGTGCATGTTTTGAGTTTCCACTGTTGCTTTGTTATGGCTTGCGACCTCAGCTCTGCTAGACATGGAATTTCATGCTGTTGTAGGATGGTCTTAATGTATATGAACCAGCTAGGGACGTTACTCGGGCTTAGGGCTATATGCTGCTCCAAGATGCTGTTCAGGGTACTGTTTTGGCTTTGGATGATGCTTCCCAATAATGAAAGCTGACGAATATGTTGCTCTGCAGCAATGGGTCTTGCTCCAATGAGTAGAAATATAATAGCCTAGGCAGTGCTAACTGGTGCAGAGAGTATCTTCCTGAGCATGCTGATATGGAATGCCTCAAGACTGTCTAACTGTTTTTATGAGAGGGCAAATATCTCCAGGCCATATAGTAGTCTCGCCTGACATACAATATGTATATATGGTAGCAAACCCTCTGTGAGAGTCCATTTGTGCCATGTAAACCGGTACCTGTCATAGCGTAGAATGTTCTTCGGGCAGTTGAGATCCTCTCGTGGTTGTTAATTGATGCTTCATTCTTTGAAGCACGTAGCCCTGTTGATAGATTGCCGCCTTGCCTGACACCCTGCTCTGCACGAAATTCTGTACTTTTTATCCCTTTCCATTTCACTTTTGCTGATAGATTCACATAGAGGTTGTCAACAACTACATGCCATATATGAGGATCTATCTTCTGATTGAAGAGATGACATTTGAGTGAGTTATGGTCTATGACGTCAAACGCTTTCTGAGTATCAAGGAATGCCATATAGAGTGGTTGGTTGGTGTCAATCGACTCTCTTGCGGTCTCTGATACCACTAACGCTGCCGTGCTTGGTGAGAGGCCTTGAGTGAATCCAAACTGGAGTGGTGACTGCTTCGCTGGGAGACGTTCTTCTATTCGATTGAGTACTATATGATCGAAGATCTTTCCAAGTAGCGATGAGACTGTGATCCCCCGGTAGTTACTAAAGGACGTTGAGTCCTTACCTTTCTTGTGGACTGGTGTTATGATACCAGACTTGAATGACATAGGGATATTTTTGGTTTCTAGTATGATATTGTAGATATGTGTCAGCACAGACAATATCGAGGCCCCAGAGTTTATTATATGTTCAGCCATGATCCCCTATTCATCAGGCGCTTTGCCCCTGTTCAGCTTACTGATGGCATTTTTAACTTCATACGAGGATATTATTGGACAAATTCTGTTCGCACATACCCCATATTAGGAAGAGCTCATACTGAACTCTGCACTTGTAGTCAGACTCAAAGTGTGGTTCACCTTTGGGAATTGCAAGGTCTTCATAGTATGATGCAAAGTCTCGACATTTATCTGTTGGCTCATCGCATCCGATGCCATTCTCCATAAGTGAGCTAGTAATAGAAGGCTTTCCTCTGTTCCTTTTAAGGAGTTTGTAGAAGTTGCTGGTGGTGCATGTTTCCATCATCTCTTCATAGAATCCATCACGCTCCCTTGCTTGCTCGGTTCTTTGCTGGGATCTCAGGTGCCATTTGAGGATATTCGTCTCGAGTGAGATTGGGTGTTCAGGGCTTGGTGTATTGAGCTGATGCCATGTCCACTTTGGACCATTGATGCAGATTGGCTTGCACGGTATGGAGATTCTTGCTGCTGCATTTATGGACTCGTGCAGATGTTTGACAGCCTGGTCAACTTCAACAGGCGAGTTGATGATAGATTCTGTCTTCTCGAATATCTGTTGCTGATATGACTTGATGACAGCCTGGTTCCATAGCAGCTTACTAGCCCTTGACTTCTGGAGTTTTGTTGGTCGAGTTCTCTAAGCTGTATTGCTAATTCACCCAGGACTGGGATATGTGTGGATGTATTCGCCGGGTCCCTCTCATATATTAGTGAACTAATTGCAAGATCACAACTACAACCCAGGAAGTAGTCAATTTGCGACTTTCAATTGCCATGTGTGTATGTTGGATTGCTAGCTGGGGGTGCTAGTTTTTAAAAGTTTGTCTGGGTTAGAAATGATTTGAATTTCTTGTCGTTGAAGTTGCCTCTGTCTAGCAATGTTGCGTTCATGTCGCCGCACCAAATGAATTTTTGTGTGGCCTGGTATTTCTCAACAATGATCTGTATAAAATCAAGGTATTCTGCATATTTTTCAGATGAGATTGCGTATCCCGCTGTGGGCATGTATGTGTTAATCATGCAGTAGGATATTGGTTCAAATAGTAGCTCTATAACAATGACACGTTCGTTACCATCAGGTAGGGTTCTGTTGCATGGATCAATTAGGCTAGACCAGACTATGGCAACGCCTCCATACCCTCGTTTTCGCTCGAATTTACAGGTCAGAGTTTCTGAGTCAATACATCTGATACTTTGATTGAGCTTTGGTGTAAATTGTTCAATTGTAGCTTTCTCATAGTCCCATAGCCAATGCTCTTGGAGGCAGATGATATCTATTTCACGTAGTAAATTGTGTAGGTAAGGGGCATCGCCGTGGATCCCTTCTATATTGAAGGTCATGCATTTTAGGTGCTTCTTGTGCATGTTTCTGGTACTGTTATCAGGTCTGGTGGTATGTCTTTGTGACAGCGGAAGGCTAAAATGACTGTACATCTTGTTGGTTGTTACTAGCAGAATTAGATGCTATTGTGCTAGGTGTTGACTGGTTATCGGCTCTACTGTCGATCGCTTGCTGTTTCTTAGTTGACACAGAGTTACTCAGCTGATTACCAGTTGCGGCAGCACTACTTGTAGCTGGCTCTTGCTCCTTTGTGAAATGATTAGATGCTAAGGCAATGGAGGGCTGTAGCAGATTACTGCTCACAGTGGCTTTAGCTATTTCTTGAGTGTTCACAACGATAGGGAGTTGGCTACTGGGTGGTAATGAGTGAGTTCTGTTGGTAGAGCTATCATGGATATGGACTTTTGTCTGATTTTGGCATGTGTCTTGTGCCCGCTGTGATTGGTGCCTATTTCTTATAGACTTACGTACACGCTGCATTTGTTTAATATTTTGGAAGCGTGGCGGCTGAGCCACAGGGGATGCCTTACACTCTGTGTCCTATGGGCTGTACTGTACGCGGTGGATCTCTCAGACTGACTATGGTTTGCTGATAATTGCTGAGTCATGAGTAGTAACTACTGATAGCTTGGTGGCATGGGTGATCTGTCTAGATTCGGAATCACTGGATGGCTATCAGGAGCAGGCCTACCCCGAGGAGCCATGTGCGGTGCTAACCATGGCATATACAAGGCATTACTCTGTGGTGCTGTGGCTTGGCCGTACCGGGTTTATAGTGATGATTGGTCTATAGTAGTTGTTGGAGTGTGACGTTGATAATAACCTGCTGGTGGATACTGTACATGCGGCAGACGGTGGCTAGATGGGCTTGTATATGATGCTGGCATATTATGACTAGCATGGGATCCATAAAATGGGATGTCCTGCTGGAAATTGTGTTGTGTGTGAAAGGGTCTTTCTCGACACAGTTGATTCAGCGATTCTTTTAGCAACATCAGGAAAAACAGGACTTGCTGTGTCTGATCTGTATCTTTGGTAGTCAATGAGGAGGTCGATTTTTTTTCGATAAACTCTAGGAGATCCTTTATAAGTTGCAATTGTGGGTCTACCGTGGTTGCGACCAATTGGGGAGCTGGTATGCGAGACTGTAGCACATCTTGATGGATGCTAGTTGCTGATGACTGCTGGAGTGACAAAGTGCGCTCCTGGTCTTTGATTTTCTGCTCTAGTATCCCATCGTAGGTGTAGCTCGCAGGGTAGTGTCGGGCCGTTCCAGTGTATCATGCCGACTCGCCACGCTGCAAGTGCATGACGAATGATGACGCTGGTTAGCATCCAGTCTCGGGGTGATGGATCCTGTATGAGACTGCCCTGTGGGTAACAAAAACTGGCTCCTAAGGCCGGTGGAACTCAATCGTTCCGGTGGGGCCATGCGACCATTGTCGTGAACATTAAATACAACTGTCTCATCCCAAGAATTTGTGTCACCAGTATGCCTGTCCATAGCAATTTCGTGATCTATGGACTTACAAGATTTGATTGGGTGACATAAAAATATAAGTCTATTCAATGATTTTACCTAAACTAACTACCGAGTATGCTAGATAAAAATGAGGAGCATACGAAAATACAAGACATAAAGACAGCCAGATGAACTTTTAAACATGGGGCTCCCGGAGGTACCACACAGACTCGTAGGTCCGCAGAGGTATCCCCGCAAGGGAGGCTCCTGTACACGAGACTTAATTAATTAACTTAATATAAGTTATTATACCTCTAAGCTGAAAGGAAGAAGATTATCTCGGACGAAAAGTCATGTGCCTCATGCGGGCACTACTCCTAGTGCCAGTTTGGGTGAGGAGTATGATCCTCGCATGGGCCGTCGTCGATGAATCCTTACGAGAGGCAAGTGCCTCATGCGGGCCTCTGTCTCGGGAAGGTTACGCCACTGCTTAAAGCGGGAGAAGAGTAGTAGGCAAAAATGGGCCCACTAATTTTTCAACCAAAATGCTTGAAAAAGAAAAGACCATACCTAGTGGGATTATCACTATAGGATTGCATGCTGTTTTACATGAAGACGGGCCGAACGATTCCCATGGGATTCCCACGTCACCATCTTATGTGATTCTTAGAATGCTGAATTAGTAGTTGCCGCTTTATTTATGCGGGCCTTCTGCTCTGCTTAACTAGCTTTCGTTTTTAGTGACAAGAACTATTTTAGGCCGCAAATGGCGGGTATCTACCTAGCTGTTAGATACGGCTGTCATTGAGAACGGATGCCCTAAGACATCAATACTGAAGACAACGCTCATACATGTTACTTAGTAAGATCTCTGAACTGGATAAGAATCCGGACATCCCGCTCCGTAACCACATAAAACGTTACAGGACACAGGTTACTTTTCACAAAAGCATTATTAGGCAACTGTTCTATCGTTATGGTGGGGGTAAGAGAGTACGAATACCCACCGTAAATGTCCTTCCCGCGAGGGCGTGGCAGATCTAAATATCATGGCCAGACATTTTTATGGAATTCGGTGGGTATACGCATTCGCCCATCACCGGGTCCTATGGAACTAATCGTTTAACCTGTTGTTAGGTTTATATACACGTTGCCCAGTTTTGCACTGCAGTGCGGGAGGATTGTTCTGCAAATAAAATAATAATTAAGATATGTGTTCGCAGTGCTTTCCTACATTGGCAAAAGTGCTAACTACTAAGTATCTGAAGATACAAGGGGAATGTATGTGACACCACACCCTGGCCATCACCGCTCGGAAACCCCAACAGTTTCCCAGAGTCGGATCAGTCCATGGTGCGGATATGGACATCCAAACAATTAAGAAGCCTCAAGGGTGAGTAGAACATGGGGAGAGACAAAGTCTTAGAGTCATGAGTCTTACCGGAGTGCGGGGCTAGATTATCGCACTACCGGAAGAGTATAATACAGATTTCTTAATGAAGAAAGTGTCTCTAATCATATTAAACCTATCCTATTGAGCTGAATAGAAAAGGTTTAGTCGGTAGCATGCCGGGCCAAACAGAGTTATAGCATGGACAGCGACCTCAGTGAAAAATGTTGGTGGCGGGAGAAAGTGCTGCATATATAAGTGTTGCTGTATAGTGTTTCCTACGTGCACTGCAGTCCTATATTTTCTATAAATAAACAAAACATGAACTGATGGCTACTGGCCATATATATATATATATATATATATATATATATATATATATATATATATATATATATATATATATATATATATATATATATATATATATATATATAAACTAACCAGAACATCAATACAGTATTAAATGATCGGAATTATATATCTTAGTACAGGTTAACGAACCTACTATGGTGCGGTTAGTGAAAACACCTTACAGAAAATGAGAATAACTATAAACATGTATAGAAATTATAACTGGCGGTCCTAAGACCTCTACGGTACCTTTTAGTCATCAGGACCGTTTTTACGGATACAATATAATTAGAAAAGTATATTTAGTGGAATAATTAAAATGTTAAGTACAGTTACTTGAATACTCGGTAGCCATTCTTAAGTTAGGCTATCGTGTTACTGAAATTGATACGTCATCCTTTAGTTGACGTGAGTTGATGCAATTTCTTGAAGCTGGAAAGTTCCCGCAGGTTGGTTCTCACAAACAGGATGCCCACAAGAAGTTGATGGCGGGAGCACATCGCTCAGGACTGTAAGCACAATGGAATGTCTAATGCGTAGTCAGCAAGAGATACAATAGCATTACTGCTGTGAAGAAAGTTCCCGTACACCGATGTCATGGATGGAAGTTGACAACAACCCGATCACAAGTGGGGGTTGTTAAATGCAGATGAAGATACAAAACAAAGCTTAACGGTGCTGGGTACATCGGCCAGCTCTGAAGACGCACCGGGAAAAGTTTACTTGCTGCGGTTGAAAGTTAGAAGAACCTGCATGACATCAGTGCGGGGACGGTTGAAATACCACTTTTTGGCATAGCCGGCAGATCCGGCGAGTCATCCGCCAAAGAACATCGTTGCCTCTACATCTGTAGAATCACATATTCAGGCCGTAAAGGCCTCACGGCAAGTTCGTGTTCCGAAGTAGATCTTATTACTCGTGAACAATAATAGAAAGTTCCAAATTGCTCCCGCAAGTAAGCGGTGTTACAAAATTGATTTAATGCGGTGGGTTGGATACTGTTAGCTACGGGAGAAAAACTGACAGAAAGCGAAGTAATATGCGTATGGTCTGTCACGCTGATAGTAGCTAGTACAGGTCCAACCTGTTCGGCCACTAGCCGAGGATGCTCTCGATCTCTGGATCGCGTCTCCTTTTATACTACTCGTGACGTCACAGGCGCGGGCTCCAACCAATCATCGTTTGAGCAACAGTCAATCAGCGCGTAGCTGATAATAACGCTGTCGAATGTTCTAGAACATTCTAGAAGTTCTGCGTCCGCGTGGTTATGACGTTACGGCAATATTTTGAAGATAATCAAGAAGGGTTTTCCGTGGATAACTCAGCCATTTCTTAACCGATTTTGAAATGGTTTACAGATTTAAAAAGCCCGTCGAATTCTGGTCTTGATTTATGCCAGATTCGGCGGGAACAGGTAATCAAAAAGGATTACAGGGTACCATCTCGGTACACTAAAACCGTCATCCTATCTTGGTCGTAAACTACGTGCTCCATCAAAAATAGCATCTAAGCGTGCACATGCGCACTATGCGCTTTAACGAACTTAGTCGTTTTTATAACGCGATCTCTCTCATAGGCCCATATACGCTTATGGCTCTACCCAGGGGTGTGTGTTCAGGGAACGAATCCAGGACGGGCGGCGCATACCCAGCTTAGCTGGTATGGCCGGTACCCGACCGGTCGATCTGAACTACACCAGCATTTAACTGGAGGTACTGTTGGTGATCAGATGACTCAGCCGATACATTGTCTTTTCGTGGCCACTGGCTTTTGTTGGATGACGCTGGTTTTCTACTCGATTGAGCCAGCCCTATACTGTCATTAATTACTGCTGCAGGTGACAATGGTGTTGATTGCCTAGATACGAAGGATGGAGTATCTGTTAATGAACTACTACTCGTTTGAGCCGACACCATATCATCGTTGATAGTTGCCTAGCATATGGCTGTGATGTTATCTGCGTTGGCCGTATGGATGGAATATCCATTGATGTTTTTCTGCTCATTTGAGTCAGTGCCGTATTATCGTTAATAGTTGCAGCGACATGTGGCACTGATGTTATCAGCGTTGGTGGGAAGGATGGAATATTCATTGATGGTTTTCTGCTCGTTTGAGTCAGCACCATATTATTGTTAATAGTTGCTGTGGTATGTGGCAGTGATGTTATCTTCGTTGGCCGGGTGGATGGAATAGCCATTGATGTTTTTCTGCTCGGTTGAGTCAGGACCATACGATCAATAATTGCTGTGGCAGGTGGCAACGATGTTGAGTGCGTTGTTATGTGTAATAGAATAGCTGCTGATGTTTTACTACTCGGATGCATCTGTCATGTATCATCCATTGTTTCTGTGGCAGCATACAGTGGTTCTGCCTGGGATGCCAACATAGATAATGTAGTTGTGGGATTAGTATCCGGACTATCTTTTGACAAGTGACAGAGATGAGTATCAAGATTTGTGTCATCAGTTTCAGTCGGATCATCATAGAGCATTGTTTACGCAGACAGCACGATTAAAAGGTGCCCTGGCTGTAATCTTCTGTGCTGTCTCTTTGCTGAGGTCAGCACATATGTAATGGAGCCAGAGTAGGCAGGATTCGCACTGTATGGTGTCCATGAATGATATACCGTTACAGACTGGGCAGATATCGGAACTACTATGTGACATGTCACTGTCGCTAGAGATGCTAGAGGACCCTATCATTAAGGAAAGAGGAGAACTCATTTCAGTATATGAACTGCTCGCATCTTTTGCATCATTAGGTTTGGTTATGTCTATTGCTGTTGCGACCCCGTTTTGTGCTGATGCATTATGGTTCAGGTTCGTATTCAGACTGGCCACATTTTCTGTACTCATAAGTATAGCTTGTCGTATGGTGTCGTTGAGTACCTGTGTATCATATTTTTATAAGAATGTCCTTGAGAACTGGAAGGTGGTGATATTTGAGGATTTTGACAGTTTGTGGGCCATTCACCATCATTTTGGAACTTGTATTATACATGTTGATAGTAAAGTTGAACTTTTTACGACAGTTACCGGCATGAGTTTTATTGTAGACCTTCAACTGTTCCTCCACTATTAGATTAGATTCTTCATGCATGATAGTTAGCTTTGCTGTATGAGTCTCACATTTAATATCTGACTGGGTGGCTTGAGTTTCATGACAATAAAAGTTCAGTAGGAATTTTTTGGCCAGCTCATACCCTCAGTGCTATATAAAAGTACAAGCTGTCCATCATCGCTGCCGTTTCTCTGTGATACATCTAGTGATGACACGCCTGTTGCTGTAACCTTCTTTCTGAGTGCGGTGTCTCTATTAAGGGAATACTCCTTCTGTTTTTGGGTGATCATTACAGGTGAAGATATTGTTGCTCGGATTGGCATGCTTCCTGTTCTAAGTCTGGTCATTGTCTGGTTTTGGTTCGATTGTAATCTAACTTGGTTACTGCCAGGACCCGTTCATTTGATGACTGTGCCATGTTTGCTGTAATATTGTTAATATTTATGTGCAGGCTTGTGTCACAAAAAGTAGACATAACAGTTGAATTACTTGCAGAAACAGTTGCATTTGGATTGTCAGTGATTATCTTGAAGCGCCCTGGCTATTTGCGGCGTGAGTATTTTAATGATACTGAAGTTGTGTGATGTAGGCTATACTTCGGTAGCTGGGATTTGTCAGGCAGATCAGATATTAGATTGAGAGTTCTATTAGGTGAGTTAAAAAAATGACAATTATCACAGATAAGGTTTCAATGGACGGATGTTAAAATCATGTTTGGTTTGATCCGATATTAGATTGAGAGTTCTGTTAGGCGAGTTAAAAATATGACAATTATCACAGATCAAGTTTCAATGGACGGATGTTAGAATCTTGCTTGGTTCGATCAACAGTAATTAAAAGACATGATGAGTTCATTAAAAACTTGTTAAAAGGTCAATTAATTGATTGCAACAGGGCTAAAAGTTCAATAAAAGTTCATTGGATGGAACTGGGGAGCCCGAAGGTTGAAAGCTGCTAGGCGCATATGGCTGTCACGCTGTGGGTGTGGTGACGACGACAATGACCACAAATTGGATTGATCCTACATTAGTTCAGATGAGGTGAAGCAATGGCAATAGTTTGCTGAAATGTTTCTGTAGTAATTATGAGGAAGAATACCCTTCCATTGTCGATATACATGGGAGGCGCTGATGAGTAGACAGCAAAAATGCCGAACAAGATGGCGGCTCCCGGGCTTTGCCACGTTTTCACATGCGTCAGTGATTTTGCTTGTTCACACTTGTTCAGAACAGCTTATTAGACTAATACATTTTAAAACACGTGCGAGGACGGCGGATAACCAAAACTACACAAGTTCACACGTTTAAACAACTTAAGAGTGTTAAATTAAATCCCTATTACGAGGTGTAGAATACAATAAATTAGGGCGGAAAAGGCACACATTTTTTATAGTTCAACGACGGTACTCACGCACACAAAGCAAAACTATCAAATACAAAGGTGTTTATGTTGTGGCATGGTAGTATATGTAGTCCGAGTCTGCTCTGACTCAACCCACTCCGTGACAGATATTCGGACAGACTCCCTGCCCTGTCAATCTGTCCAAATATTTGTCAGGGGGTGGTGTTGAGTCAGGGCAGACTCGGACTAGAATATATGTAAAGACCTAATCGGTCGTCCATCAAAGGCTAATTAAGCCTATAGTTGGATGCCCCCCCCCCCCACATTAAATCAACAGTCACAATATTGACCATTGACAGGCGCATGCTCAAGCACAAAATGCAGCATATTATTAAGAGTACCATCTACTATATATGATTATTGATTAATCTTATAGGATTAACATTTCACACATGGAGGCAATATATAGTCAAAGGCGGCGTCTATAAAATATGATACTTTGATTAATTATAGGCAAATGTCATCAGGTGGGTGACATGGAATTTATGTTTTTTGGTAACAGCTGTTGGTAGGAAAAGAGATGTGCCATGGTGGGTAACATATAATGGCATTATTGTCTATTACCTAACCTCTAGATCTTTACTGACTGGCTGGTCGATGGCTGGCAGCGTCCTCTGTGCTAGTGTCACATACTGAACATGCTTCTTAAGCTTTCTCACGACCTGGCACTGTCCAACTGCTAGGCCTGTGACCAGTTCACCGACGGCGAGTATCACTCCACCTATAGTGGGATAGAAATTATAGCACACACCCCTGCAGCAAGAGTGGTGACGGCTACCACACATGTACTGTCTCCAATCACACCTGTAGCCATGGTTGTGCATGTAAGATTGTTTTATACAACCTGAACATACTGCTATAATTTTCATCCTCATAGATGAAATCCTGCCTGATAGTATCAATCTGATGTAGTCGCCGTACATGGAATGTACCACTACCTCATCCTACCCACCCCCACCTCTATATAGGGCAACCATTATAGGATTCATCTAGGCTAGCCTGACAAACTCCGATTATTCCCCTGGTAGTATTCCCAGCATTATTTGGCTTTCTTACATTTACTCTCATGTGCCATCCCCTCCCCACCATAGTGGGTCATCATCCATGAGTTGTACTCGCTCATCATCCACAAGTTGTACTCACCCATCAGACAGGTATTGCTTTCACACCTGGCCCCCTGCATGCACTGTTCCATTCTTTGTTACATTTATAGTCCCGCCGACTCCATGCCATGTTGGCATTCTGTTGGCGTCAGGCTTGCTGTTCCAGTCCCTAAACGTCTTGTCGGCAACTGAGTATATATGTTTGGTTGGATCAGCTCAGATATGGCCTACGGCCAAGTTGGCTCCTCTATCTCCTTAGCCAAAGGTCATATATGTCTGGAGGAAGGTCATGTTGGCAAGTCAATGAGTAACAGTAGCGTAAACTCTAAAAGAGCCCTGGGCAGTCCATCAGTGCTAGCATATAATCGGTTAGCGACGGAGCGGTCACAGGTGGTTTGTGGGGATGAACAGATCATGGCTGACTGCTTTCCACTGGTGCAGGCTGTCACCTGCTTGGATGCTTATCTCAGCCTTCATGTTGTAGAGTAAGCTGTGCCATACACACCACCACCAATGCCAAAAGTCGGTGTACTGTTGAGACTGGTGAAACATCTGCAGATTATCTTCAATCACAACGAAGGGTGGTATCATGGCTGTGCTGGTGGTAACTGGCAACCTTGGATCACACCTACTATAGAGAGCGGTACGTATTGCCATAAGGATGAGATGTTAACTAATTAGGCCGAATCACAAACTTGATTATAATGAGCACCTATATAACCAGTGAAAAAGACCTACTAACTACCAGTGAGAGATAATACTTGTAAGTCAAGCAGAATAGGATAAGACATGTTGCTGTTAGGCCTGCAGAGTCGTAAGATATAGCGGTTCTGTAAAACAGCCCTGATAACGCAGCTTACGGGGCCGATACTGGGCCACTACACTGAAAGTATCGGCCCAGCATCGGCCCATTAAGCTGCGTTATCTGGGAGGTGGGTATACAAGCGCCCGTCTTATCCCTTTAACTCTTATAAACCAGAAATGACAAATTCTAAAGTCAGGAATAAATTGTTGAATACTTTGAAACTAATCTGACTGGGATCTGCTGCTGCCAACAGGTTCCAGACAAATTGGTTGCAAAATTTTCAACAGCATTTCAGCATGGATGTCTTGAAACTGAGGCAACTTATAATTTCATTCCGTATAAATTAATATTATGTTGTGAAGTTGAAATAGAGGCACGTGTCTGTAATTCGATTTCACAAGTTAAACAAATTATATTAATTTATACAAAATGAAATCATTATATGGTAAGATTTATTTCGTTTCATTACATCTAGGCACATAATCTAAGCCTTTAAAAGCATACAATTTTGAAATTTTATTTTCCAGCATTCTGGTTTGATTATACACCATTAACCCTTTATTGTCTAAATTGTGTCAAGAAAATCTAAATATTTGCTCATTGAATGCCCATTTGCAGGCCAAGAAAATGCTATTTTTGAAAATGTACCACTGGAATGACTGGCTCGGTTACCGAGCCAGCCATTCCAGTGATAAATTGTCAAAAATAGCCTTCTCTTAGCCTGCAAATGGACATTCCTCACGATCACTGCATGGGCCGGTTTTGGCCGGCTTCGTCGTGAAAGGCTTAAAAGACTAAACATAAATAAAATATTGGGATATGGAAGAAATTAATATATGAACTCGTGGAATCTAGAGCAAGTATGGCCATATATGCATGTCTATTTGCTGATGATGTTTATAACTGGCTTAATAACACTACAGCTAATTATCGTGTAAAACCGGTTGGCAAAAGGTTCCAACTGCCGTACTAGCTCTTTCCGCCTTTAACCATTTAACCCTCGAATTTGTTTTTAAAAAATCACTTTTCTCATAGAAAATATCGATTTGCAGACCAAGAGAAGACTATTTCTGAAAATTTACCACTGGAATGATTGGTTCGGTTATCGAGCCAGTCATTCCAGTTGTAAATTAAAAAAATATTCTTCTCTTGATCTGCAAATGACCATTTCTCAAGACCACTGCAGAAGCCGTTTTTGGATGATATGAATGTTAAAGGGTTAATTAAACTATAGGCCTGCGACAACCCCGTTTCATGAGGTAACAACCCAGTTCATCTCCACACCTTGAAACTGTATTCAACGGCACGACGGTATTAGCTATGCACGTTCCACACAGAGTAAATACACATGTTCAGAGTAAAGTCCCTACAATAGCCAGGCCATTAAAACTTCGATTTTCTCAAGAACATAGAAAGAAGAAAGATAAATTTTTATATTAGTTTCAAAACAGACTGTCAACTTCACACTCTGCCAGGTGGTATATAATTTGAAGACATTTCTGCTAGAATAAGCTGGATTTTAACGTTCTTGAAACACGCACTAACCTAGAGCGGTTTATTTATGCATAAGTTTATCCCAAGCTATATGGAGAAAAATAAGCTTAACTAATTTTAAAAAAAGAAAGAAAATCGCAGAACGGTTTATAGGATATTATAATGGAATGTTATACTTTGCCCAGATTTATTGTGATTATATTTTATATAACGAGTTCTTGTTGTGGTCAGTTCCCAGCTGTATGCGTGAAAAACGCCACTAAGGAACCGTCCATATGCTGTCCAACATTTAGGGGTAAGTCTAACGTATAAATTATACACAAAACATCGTGCCATTGTCTAAACTAAACTATCTACGGCCGCGTTCTCACTAGATAGTTAATCGGGAATAACGCCATTCTTCAGTATGGCGTTATTCCTGATTACGTCTCTAGTGAGAACACGGCCTAATTCCGGTTAGAAATCGATTCATATGTATAGATCTACTGTATGAGAGTATGGGGTAGAGAACAACAAATAATGGACCTTTCCAGTTTATCCATCCATTATATGACGTCATAATCAAATACGTGGCGTGTAAAATGACGTCATAATGAATGGCGTCATGAATGACGTAGATAAGTTCGTCACGAACGCACAATTGGTGACGGACTAAGCGTTGTTGTACGGATTATACGTCTTTGCTGTTTAATAAGGCGCAGGCCATTGAATGAAACTAGTGTCCGTAGGCAGGATTGTCAGAAGGCTGATTGGTTGGTTTGCTGTCAGAATCCAGTGACGTCACGGTTCTGACACCAAACCAACCAAACACTAGTTTCACACCTTGTGTCTAGAATACATATGTAGTGTGCGTGCGTGCGTGCGTGCGTGCGTGCGTGCGTGTGTGGTAATGGGATGGATGGACGAAAATTCAAATGCCTGTGAATAAAGAAGATGCTGTTCAATGTATCGAAACTAATTTGACTCCAGTCAATATGGATTCAAAATATTCAACAGCTTACCTGTATAGTTTTCTGGAACTGATAGTCAGAGAGTTCAGGGATCGATCGATCCCAACACGAGCGAGGTATGGGCGGAGCTTAGCTAGAGATGGGCGTGGCATAGCTAAAACTGGAAAAGGACATTGCTTAGAAATTCAAGTATGCTATCTGTGAATGCAATGGTCCGATCTGTCACTCAAATAGCCTATCTGATGTCATAATTAATTACGCCATCCGTTAACTGATGCGACCATCAAAATGACGTAAGTCCATCAGGAAAGCCACAGTAGTCCGTCACGAAACTGTCCGAATTGTATACCTTTGATGAATTTATAATTTAATAAACATTATGTTGGATATTTTGAAATTAATTTTACTGGGAGCTGATGCTGCCATAGGCAGCAACAGTCCCTGTCAATTTAGTTTCAGACCCTTCAATGGCGTACTTGCACATTTCTCTGGGAATTTGGATTCTGGGAAAACAGAGCGCAATGTGTTAAAAAATATCCAAATGTGCTCACAAAGTGGGTGGAGCTTAGCTCAAAATGGGCGGGAAATAGCTAGAAATAGGTCTACTAGAAATTCGCAGAATCCTATGTTGCATACTTCGAAACAAATTTGGCAAAGGAAATGAGTTTTCTACTTCGGTGCCTATGGTAGCAACAGCGCCCAGTGAAATTAGTCTCAAAATATTCAACAGCACTTTTATTAAATAGCAAAGCCATACAATTCGTACACCGTGTTGGACTATATTGAGCTTTTAAGACGGACTAAATCAAGCCATTCATGAATGTAATGATTATGACGTCAGCCTATGCGCCACGTAGTTTATTATGATGTCATATATATATGCTTGACTGAGGAAATGGATTGATGAATTACGTCACGTGTAAACTGACGCCCCAATCAAAATGTTCTGTCATGAAATTCAAAGATGCCGTCACAAAAGCGTACGAATTGGAGGCCTATGTTGAATTTACAATTTAATAAACTAAACATTCTGATGAGTATTTTGAAAAAGATATTGCCAGGGATATATAGTTTCACAATATTCAACAGCGTACTTCTAGTTACATTGAAATTTAGATACTGGTATTTCAGGTTTCAAAGTTTTTAATCGAATTCATGATTTCCACCAGGCGTAAAAAGCAGACGATCTTAGCTAGGAATGGGAGAGGCATAACTAGATATGGGTTCCTCTGTACTTTGACGTCACTTGCTGGTAACTTGTCTGAACAATATTAAAGGTGCATGTTCACAATAGAATGCGTGAAAAAAATGTGTTTACATTTAGAGGCTTAAATTATAATTTACACCTATAAATGTATACAATTGTAACAATTTAATTTTCCAGCGTTCTGGTGTGGATATGTACCGTTAAGATTAGTAGACCATATGTTATTGTAACACTATGCACCACCTGTGCAATATTTGTCTAATAGAGGTTGGCTACGTGGTACACAAGATTTGTCCAAATATTGTTCCGTATGCTATTATATGACGGCCAGTTCATTGAATAGGGTGACCACTCTATGGATGCCTTTTTGACAACGAAGTGAATAATGGACAATTAGATGAAGTTCCATATGCAAACCAATAAGATTCTTTTAACGATTTAGTCTTCAAATTTGTTAAAGAAAATTAAAAAATTTTCATTAAAAATGCCCATTTCCAGAACAAAAGAAGACAATCTTTGAAAATGTACTGCTGGTATGACTGGCTGACTGGCTCTGTAACCGAGCCAGTCATTCCAGTGGTAAGATTTCAAAAATAGTCTTCTTCTGTTCTGCAAATAGATATTTCTCAAGACCATTGCGGAAACTGTTTTTGGCCAGCTTGAGAGTTAGATGGTAAACATATTATTTATACTTATACAAAGCATATAGATATAAGGCAGTTGCCATCAAAACTCAGAGAACGGCAATTGTGTAAAAAATATAGTCCATAATGCCATGCATTTTTATTGGTATTGAAATATCAGTTGGTCCAAAAACAGGGTAGTTCTAAAAAAAACATGTTTCTTTCGACTATAGTTTAAGCCATTGAACCCGAAAGGCAGAACTCACAAACTAATTATTTTGGTAAATATTTTGATACTATTTTGGCTCAGGGATGTTGCTTCCTATGGCTTATACGGCTGCAAAGCTTCCAACAAAATTAGCCACAAATGGAAACGCTTACCTGTAAATATAGCTACCTTAAAAGTAATCCAGCGGTCAGACCACAATTTGACCTCTACAGTTAATTGCTCACAATCACAGATTTGCTTGTACATATTTCCTTGACAGGTGACCAGTTTCCATGCGGGTGGCCAGAAAGAGGTTGGTGCATTGACCTACAAGTGAATGATGATCTAAGTCGCGTGAACTCAGTGACCAGTGACGACGATAGATACAACTGGCCCACGTTTTTCTTTGAGTATGCTTGTGAATGTTTCGGTAACTATGGCGGGTATGCGTGCCACGAATGCCAGTTCGGCTTCAATGGTCCTAGATGTCAAAATAGAATTACTAGGATAAGAAAGAACCTAAAGTACACGACTAAGGAAGAGAGAAGATATATCGTAGAAACTATGGATAAGGCGAGGCACGTGACTAGTGACTACATGGTGCTTAATACATCACACAGCTCTGATCCAGCAACGGACCCACACTTTGTGTCGGTTTCCGTGTTTGATTATTTAGCCTATCTCCACTACTACGGATCCAGAAATACCATTGTTTCTCAGCCATGGCTGTGTGAAGAACGATCACCAATCTACGCTGATTTTGCTCACAGAGGCTCGGCTTTCCCACTCTGGCACCGTTATTACATGTTGGTATGGGAGAAGGAAATGCAAAAGGTCTCTGATGACGAATATTTCACGTTCCCATACTGGAATTGGATTGACCAGGGTAATTCTTGTGAAGTATGTACGAACGAATTTATGGGTGAAGAAGCTATTACTGGGGATCTGAGAGGTGGAATTTCTAGAGGTTCTGTCTTATCGGACTGGTATGTCTTATGTATCCAGGACAAAGTCGCTTGTCCGATTTGTGACCCGGCACATCGCACACCTGTTATACGTCGACCTGGCCAAAATCGATATGCACCTATTTTACCAACATCAGAGGAGGTAGCCTATCTGATGTCGCTGAATACTTATGACTTCCCAGACTTTGATATTAAAATACCGGATACGGGATTTAGAGGTGTTTTTGAAGGATATTCTACAAAGGGCGGTTTGAAAGATAATATGAAAATGCACAATGCTGTAAGTATTTAATTATATATTGGCGCTATCGGAGAAAGCCAATGAAGGGCCTCTAGCTGTGTATGGTCTGATATGGCAGCAAGGCGCCGTTTCTAGTTATGATCCGCCCATTTCTATCTACCCTCCCAGATAACGTGTAGACGTTGGGCCAACGTTGGCAACAGGTTGGCAGATCGCAGTTGGCATTACAACGTTGGTCCAACGTTGGCTGTATCACTTGTTTGCCAACGTTGGGCCAATGTTGGGCCGATGAGCAAAATTACGTTGGTTCAAAGTAGTGGTAAACGTTGGACCAACGTTTGCTTGCTATCAGGGCTCCGTCCCCTTTTTACGCGTGCTGGATTCGATTTGAAATTTGAAACCTGACGCAAATAACGCAGCTTGCTGGGCCGATGCTTGGCCGTGCCGATATATTCAGCATCAGCCCGGTATCGATCCGGCATCGTCCCAGTAAGTTGCGTTATCATGAGAATTCCTAGAATCGAAATTTCAAGGTAGCTAGCTTATAAACAGGTTGCTTGTTCAATATTTTGAAATTAATTTACTGGAGACTGTTGATGACTATGGTATAGAAGAGAAAAATCTCCTAGTAAAATTAGTTTCAAAATATTCAACATAATTCAAGGTTCTCGAATGAGTGTTGAATTTCTGATGAAATAACTCAAGTTCAAAATAAAGGGATCTTGACCAACCATGCGTGACTGGTTGCACACGGGGTCCTTGTCCCTAAGAACTGAATTGATTTTGTGGTCGGAGGCAAAGGTCAAATTGAAGTAAATGGGCAGGATTGCGAGACTCGGAATTCTTCAGAATTCTTGTTACGTGTAACCACAAGCCTATCCCACGGAAGGTGGAAATGTGGAAGGTGAAAATCGTATGGCATGTGGCTAGACGACATATATCTCATCTTGACAACCTCGCTCCCAGCATGGGGAAAGTATCTTAGGCTATGAGAAATGAATTGAACAATTTAATCCAGCAACTGGTTTACTGACACGCATATATTGCTTAATAACAGGACTGTTAATTGGCTGAGTCTGCTTTAACTCTCAACCAGCCATGTAGCAGATATTTGGATCGTCATATCAATCACAATATCGGTCACGGGACCAGTTGATATTCAGAGTAGACTCGGTATAACTGTTACCGAATAATAGACATGACTATCTTGTTTGATTTTTAGGTGCATGGTTTCATGAAAGGAACATTTTCCTCATCACTATCGTCATCATTTGACCCAGTGTTCTACTTACATCATTCATTCCTGGATAAGATTTTCGAGATCTGGCTACGCAGGACCAATGCACACGTTACTCAGGTCTGCTTATTTGTTAGCACATATTGTGTAGATGCCTGATGCTTTGGCCATCATATATGTTCATTATATCTACATGTGTGTTACTAGTTCATGTTATTTGTTTGGTTGTTTGCTTAGTTTATATTGTTACTTATTTGTTTCCTCTTCTTATACATTCCCTTTTGGTCACGCGACGATCTCGGCTTGGGTCGGGTAGGTGCTTGTCTTCATCAAGTCGCCACAGGCCCCCATACCGTTATGTCGACTGTGGCAGTTATGGGCCACGTCGGTTTGCGAGGGTGTCATGCAAGAATGTAGATTCACTAACCTTGCCATATCCATTTATATAGTGGCTGCCAACTGTCTAGTAAAATTCTGATTTTCGGGTCAAATATTCAAATGTCTAGGTCGCCGGGTGACTAACTGCTTATCGGAATACACTCTCTTGGCCATAACTCAGAAATGCAAGAAAGTAATTATAACTAGTACAGTCTGCTGTTTGCTTCCCCGTCTTATTACAACTGCTTAGAATTGCTCTGAGTTTGAGGTCAAACATCGAGGTCTATATAATGCTAAGTACCGTGGTAATTTGTTAGGACATATTGTATGGATGCTTGCTGCTTTGGTCATCATATATTTCCATTATGTAGACATGTGTTACTAGTTTCTGTTATTTGTTTGGTTGTTTGCTTAGCTTAAATTGTTACTTATTTGTATGCTACATGTATGTCTTGTCACAACTAATTCAAGCAAGCAAGAAACCATGAGAGCTTACAGCATAATCCGACCATGTAACATAAAATCCAACATGATGGATACGAAGAAATGTAAATAATTTTATTAGTATGACTGCAACCTAGCTTCTTCTTTTTTTCCTTCCTTTTCTTCTTCTTTCTGAATCACATACATTGCCCTCTAAACTGATAGAAATGTATAGTTGCTTCCAGAAACGTTGGTTTAAACAGAATTTAATTGTATCATGGTGTACAAAGAACTGTAAGAAAATATGTTCCTATAATATTTTACATACATAATGGCATTATATTATATAGTTATACTTATGATACATAATAGTGAATGTGTTAAATCTAGTATGCCGGGGTGAAAGAATTAGTTAGTCATAGATCAATAGCCATGGCTCGCCATGGCTAGTATAGGAACCCATGTACTTGTAAAGGTCAGTATGTATGATTACTATTCTGCGGATGTAGTAGTGGAAACACCATACAGCTGCAATCAGTCCTTATTCGCATTTTCCCACCATGCCTTGTAATCAGCCAAAATCTTTAGCTTCCTCAGACTCACTCTTGATTTCAGCGTAACGAATCCTGCTTTCTTGAGGTCACCTCGTAGCCATAGTCCTATTGCACGATCTCCGCCCTCCCACTCCACTTCCGTATCGAGTACTATGCTCGCACGCTTTTGAGTTCAGGAAACTTCATAAATATTAATGAGCTGGTGTCAGTCAACTTTCGCCAATGAAATTGCTTGATAAGAAAAAAGGAAATACACAAATTTATATACGCTCGTAAGCCAAACTAGGTATTTTTTGTTACCGAAAACCAGTCTACACGTTTTCTGTTCCTCAGATAACTCGTTTAGAGCAAGACGATTGCAAAACATTTGCAAATATCTCTTTCCATTTCAACAGCATCACCATCGTTTCTGTTGTGATTGTAAATTAGCTCACCGGATGAAGTCTCGACAATCGGGCGAAGTAAGCTGAAGCCTGATTGGCGGACAGCAGCCAACAGTTGTAACGTTATTTCACATAACAATAAATCAAAGAACTGCAAGTACGGCCACGTACAGCGTAACTATGTGAGTGGGCGTATGTTAGTACGATGCTCCGTTGCACGCTTAACAGATTTATGCAATGACACCCTCTCCTGTCTTTATATTTGCTGGCTCCCAGGAGGGCTAATTCCAAGGCTTCGCAGTGCAGGTGTGTCTTCTTGCATCTTAGTATCGGTCAGTAGCTAGGGTTATTTCAAAACTGATGAGCTTTGTCGCCAGTAGCAGGGCGTCCTAATAGGTACACAATATTGAATGATGTGCTTTATCTCGCTATTCGTGTTTCTCAATACGGCGTGTCCACGGTAATCAATCTTTGTGTTGTTATGTAGGCTGATTCTTTGTTCTGTTCTCTAACTTTCAGTTGCCCTCGGTTGGTGCTAGGCCTGGACACAATCGTAACTCACCACTGGTGCCATTCTTCCCGCTTGTGCGAGTATCGTGGGGATTTAGATCCCTACGCCATTTTGGTGTGGATTATGATGACATGACAATTGATTACGGAAATGAATCGCATGCTTCTGAACAGAATATGCACACTGGTAAGCCCATGCGAATTAACTGTTTTGTCTTACAAACACCCATAACTTAAAATAATGCAGGAACTTTAAGCCATTATTTTAAACATTCTTTCCATCTAGCAAAAGTCCTCAGAATTGCTTTGCAATAGCCATGAGAAAAGTTCATTTGCTGGCCATAAGAAGACTATTTTTTTTTAATTAACGTTAATGAGCCAGCCATTCCAGTGATAAAATTTCAAAAATAGTCTTCTCTTGGCCTGCAAATGGACACTCACTGAGAAAATGGTTTGGATTTTCTTTATCAATCTTAACAATTAATATGATGAAAGGAGTAATACTGTAATAGCTTAAAACGACTGAGCTTGAAATTGTGCATTATTTATATTTTTTTCCCATCCGATCGCGTGTTTTGTGTTAGAATCTTCTTAAAACAAAACATTAAATTGGTCTGGCCTAATACCGGAAAGCATATGTCAAAATCCTAAATCTATGGCTTCCCAGTATCTCAATGGCTAGGTAACTGTACATGTTATAAGCTTTTGCAAATCTTGAAACTAAATTGACATCGGGAGTAACAGCTCCCGGTCAAATTAGTCTTAAAATAGTCAACAGAATATGTATAAAATAGTCACTGTATCTTAGATTTCGGCCTTTTGGGTCAACAGGCCAGTTTACGCAGTCGGTCCGACGGACCAGGTACAACAAATTATTTAATGTATACATTTGTAGTACATAGCCTTATAGTTTATCTGACAAGATATAATTTGGATCGACTATGCCTTTCAGATCGACATCTAAGCTTATATTAATAGAATACGCGCACACACATGCCAGAACATACACATACACGAGAATGCATACATACCAATAAAGGAAATGAATACAGTAGGCATAAGGCAGCACAGGCACAATGATAAGGTAGCACGGGCTCAATGATAAGGCAGCACAGGCTCAATGATAAGGTAGCACGGGCTCAATGATAAGACAGCACAGGCTCAATGATAAGGAAGCACAGGCTCAATGATAAGGAAGCACAGGCTCAATGATAAGGTAGCACAGACTCAATGATAAGGTAGCACAGGCTCAATGATAAGGTAACACAGGCTGAATGATAAGGTAGCACAGGCTCAATGATAAGGCAGCACAGGCTCAATGATAAGGTAGCACAGGCTCAATGATAAGGTAGCGCAGGCTCAATGATAAGGTAGCACGGGCTCAGTGATAAGGTAGCACAAACGTAATGATAAGGTAGCACAGGCTCAATGATAAGGCAGCACAGGCTCAATGATAAGGTAGCACAGGCTCAATGATAAGGAATCACAGGCTCAATGATAAGGTAGCACACACGTAATGATAAGGTAGCACAGGCTCAATGATAAGGTAGCACAGGCTCAATGATAAGGTAGCACGGGCTCAGTGATAAGGTAGCACAAACGTAATGATAAGGTAGCACAGGCTCAATGATAAGGCAGCACAGGCTCAATGATAAGGTAGCACAGGCTCAATGATAAGGTAGCACGGGCTCAATGATAAGGCAGCACAGGCTCAATGATAAGGTAGCACGGACACAATGATAAGGCAGCACAGGCTCAATGATAAGGAAGCACAGGCTCAATGATAAGGAAGCACAGGCTCAATGATAAGGTAGCACAGACTCAATGATAAGGTAGCACAGGCTCAATGATAAGGTAGCACAGGCTCAATGATAAGGTAGCACAGGCTCAATGATAAGGCAGCACAGGCTCAATGATAATGTAGCACAGGCTCAATGATAAGGTAGCACAGGCTCAATGATAAGGTAGCACACACGTATTGATAAGGTAGCACAGGCTCAATGATAAGGTAGCACAGGCTCAATGATAAGGTAGCACGGGCTCAGTGATAAGGTAGCACAAACGTAATGATAAGGTAGCACAGGCTCAATGATAAGGCAGCACAGGCTCAATGATAAGGTAGCACAGGCTCAATGATAAGGAATCACAGGCTCAATGATAAGGTAGCACACACGTAATGATAAGGTAGCACAGGCTCAATGATAAGGTAGCACATGCTCAATGATAAGGTAGCACGGGCTCAGTGATAAGGTAGCACAAACGTAATGATAAGGTAGCACAGGGTCAATGATAAGGCAGCACAGGCTCAATGATAAGGTAGCACAGGATCAATGATAAGGAATCACAGGCTCAATGATAAGGTAGCACAGGCTCAGTGATAAGGTAGCACGGGCTCAATGATAAGGTAGCACAGGCTCAATGATAAGGAAGCACGGGCTCAATGATAAGGTAGCACAGGCTCAATGATAAGGTAGCACAGGCTCAATGATAAGGTAGCACAGGCTCAATGATAAGGTAGCACGGACTAAATGATAAGGTAGCACAGGCTCAATGATAAGGAAGCACAGGCTCAATGATAAGGTAGCACCGGCTAAATGATAAGGTAGCACAGGCTCAATGATAAGGAAGCACAGGCTCAATGATAAGGTAGCACAGGCTCAATGATAAGGTAGCACAGGCTCAATGATAAGGTAGCACGAGCTCAATGATAAGGAAGCACAGGCTCAATGATAAGGTAGCACAGGCTCAATGATAAGGAATCACAGGCTCAATGATAAGGTAGCACAGGCTCAATGATAAGGAAGCACAGGCTCAATGATAAGGTAGCACAGGCTCAATGATAAGGAAGCACGAGCTCAATGATAAGGTAGCACAGGCTCAATGATAAGGTAGCACAGGCTCAATGATAAGGTAGCGCAAACGTAATGGTAAGGTAGCACAGGCTCAATGATAAGGAAGCACGAGCTCAATGATAAGGTAGCACAGGCTCAATGATAAGGTAACACGGGCTCAATGATAAGGTAGCACAGGCTCAATGATAAGGTAGCACGGACTCAGTGATAAGGTAGCACAGGCTCAATGATAAGGTAGCACAGGCTCAATGATAAGGAAGCACGAGCTCAATGATAAGGTAGCACAGGCTCAATGATAAGGTAGCACAGGCTGAATGATAAGGTAGCACAGGCTCAATGATAAGGCAGCACAGGCTCAATGATAAGGTAGCACAGGCTCAATGATAAGGTAGCACAGGCTCAATGATAAGGTAGCACGGGCTCAGTGATAAGGTAGCACAAACGTAATGATAAGGTAGCACAGGCTCAATGATAAGGCAGCACAGGCTCAATGATAAGGTAGCACAGGCTCAATGATAAGGAATCACAGGCTCAATGATAAGGTAGCACACACGTAATGATAAGGTAGCACAGGCTCAATGATAAGGTAGCACAGGCTCGATGATAAGCTAGCACGGGCTCAGTGATAAGGTAGCACAAACGTAATGATAAGGTAGCACAGGCTCAATGATAAGGCAGCACAGGCTCAATGATAAGGTAGCACAGGCTCAATGATAAGGTAGCACAAACGTAATGGTAAGGTAGCACAGGCTCAATGATAAGGAAGCACGAGCTCAATGATAAGGAAGCACAGGCTCAGTGATAAGGTAGCACAGGCTCAATGATAAGGTAGCACAGGATCAATGATAAGGAATCACAGGCTCAATGATAAGGTAGCACAGGCTCAATGATAAGGTAGCACAGGCTCAATGATAAGGTAGCACGGGCTCAGTGATAAGGTAGCACAAACGTAATGATAAGGTAGCACAGGCTCAATGATAAGGCAGCACAGGCTCAATGATAAGGTAGCACAGGCTCAATGATAAGGAATCACAGGCTCAATGATAAGGTAGCACACACGTAATGATAAGGTAGCACAGGCTCAATGATAAGGTAGCACATGCTCAATGATAAGGTAGCACGGGCTCAGTGATAAGGTAGCACAAACGTAATGATAAGGTAGCACAGGGTCAATGATAAGGCAGCACAGGCTCAATGATAAGGTAGCACAGGATCAATGATAAGGAATCACAGGCTCAATGATAAGGTAGCACAGGCTCAGTGATAAGGTAGCACAGGCTCAATGATAAGGAAGCACGGGCTCAATGATAAGGTAGCACAGGCTCAATGATAAGGTAGCACAGGCTCAATGATAAGGTAGCACAGGCTCAATGATAAGGTAGCACGGACTAAATGATAAGGTAGCACAGGCTCAATGATAAGGAAGCACAGGCTCAATGATAAGGTAGCACCGGCTAAATGATAAGGTAGCACAGGCTCAATGATAAGGAAGCACAGGCTCAATGATAAGGTAGCACAGGCTCAATGATAAGGTAGCACAGGCTCAATGATAAGGTAGCACGAGCTCAATGATAAGGAAGCACAGGCTCAATGATAAGGTAGCACAGGCTCAATGATAAGGAATCACAGGCTCAATGATAAGGTAGCACAGGCTCAATGATAAGGAAGCACAGGCTCAATGATAAGGTAGCACAGGCTCAATGATAAGGAAGCACGAGCTCAATGATAAGGTAGCACAGGCTCAATGATAAGGTAGCACAGGCTCAATGATAAGGTAGCGCAAACGTAATGGTAAGGTAGCACAGGCTCAATGATAAGGAAGCACGAGCTCAATGATAAGGTAGCACAGGCTCAATGATAAGGTAACACGGGCTCAATGATAAGGTAGCACAGGCTCAATGATAAGGTAGCACGGACTCAGTGATAAGGTAGCACAGGCTCAATGATAAGGTAGCACAGGCTCAATGATAAGGAAGCACGAGCTCAATGATAAGGTAGCACAGGCTCAATGATAAGGTAGCACAGGCTGAATGATAAGGTAGCACAGGCTCAATGATAAGGCAGCACAGGCTCAATGATAAGGTAGCACAGGCTCAATGATAAGGTAGCACAGGCTCAATGATAAGGTAGCACGGGCTCAGTGATAAGGTAGCACAAACGTAATGATAAGGTAGCACAGGCTCAATGATAAGGCAGCACAGGCTCAATGATAAGGTAGCACAGGCTCAATGATAAGGAATCACAGGCTCAATGATAAGGTAGCACACACGTAATGATAAGGTAGCACAGGCTCAATGATAAGGTAGCACAGGCTCGATGATAAGCTAGCACGGGCTCAGTGATAAGGTAGCACAAACGTAATGATAAGGTAGCACAGGCTCAATGATAAGGCAGCACAGGCTCAATGATAAGGTAGCACAGGCTCAATGATAAGGTAGCACAAACGTAATGGTAAGGTAGCACAGGCTCAATGATAAGGAAGCACGAGCTCAATGATAAGGAAGCACAGGCTCAGTGATAAGGTAGCACAGGCTCAATGATAAGGAAGCACAGGCTCAATGATAAGGTAGCACAGGCTCAATGATAAGGAAGCACAGGCTCAATGATAAGGTAGCACAGGCTCAATGATAAGGAAGCACGAGCTCAATGATAAGGTAGCACAGGCTCAATGATAAGGTAGCACAGGCTCAATGATAAGGTAGCACAAACGTAATGGTAAGGTAGCACAGGCTCAATGATAAGGAAGCACGAGCTCAATGATAAGGTAGCACAGGCTCAATGATAAGGTAACACGGGCTCAATGATAAGGTAGCACAGGCTCAATGATAAGGTAGCACGGACTCAGTGATAAGGTAGCACAGGCTCAATGATAAGGTAGCACAGGCTCAATGATAAGGAAGCACGAGCTCAATGATAAGGTAGCACAGGCTCAATGATAAGGTAGCACAGGCTGAATGATAAGGTAGCACAGGCTCAATGATAAGGCAGCACAGGCTCAATGATAAGGTAGCACAGGCTCAATGATAAGGTAGCACAGGCTCAATGATAAGGTAGCACGGGCTCAGTGATAAGGTAGCACAAACGTAATGATAAGGTAGCACAGGCTCAATGATAAGGCAGCACAGGCTCAATGATAAGGTAGCACAGGCTCAATGATAAGGTAGCACAAACGTAATGGTAAGGTAGCACAGGCTCAATGATAAGGAAGCACGAGCTCAATGATAAGGAAGCACAGGCTCAATGATAAGGTAGCACAGGCTCAATGATAAGGAAGCACAGGCTCAATGATAAGGTAGCACAGGCTCAATGATAAGGAAGCACAGGCTCAATGATAAGGTAGCACAGGCTCAATGATAAGGAAGCACGTGCTCAATGATAAGGTAGCACAGGCTCAATGATAAGGTAGCACAGGCTCAATGATAAGGTAGCACAAACGTAATGGTAAGGTAGCACAGGCTCAATGATAAGGAAGCACGAGCTCAATGATAAGGTAGCACAGGCTCAATGATAAGGTAACACGGGCTCAATGATAAGGTAGCATAGGCTCAATGATAAGGTAGCACGGACTCAGTGATAAGGTAGCACAGGCTCAATGATAAGGTAGCACAGGCTCAATGATAAGGAAGCACGAGCTCAATGATAAGGTAGCACAGGCTCAATGATAAGGTAGCACAGGCTGAATGATAAGGTAGCACAGGCTCAATGATAAGGCAGCACAGGCTCAATGATAAGGAAGCACGAGCTCAATGATAAAGTAGCACAGGCTCAATGATAAGGTAGCACAGGCTGAATGATAAGGTAGCACAGGGTCAATGATAAGGCAGCACAGGCTCAATGATAAGGTAGCACAGGCTCAATGATAAGGTAGCACAGGCTCAATGATAAGGTAGCACGGGCTCAGTGATAAGGTAGCACAAACGTAATGATAAGGTAGCACAGGCTCAATGATAAGGCAGCACAGGCTCAATGATAAGGTAGCACAGGCTCAATGATAAGGAATCACAGGCTCAATGATAAGGTAGCACACACGTAATGATAAGGTAGCACAGGATCAATGATAAGGTAGCACAGGCTCAATGATAAGCTAGCACGGGCTCAGTGATAAGGTAGCACAAACGTAATGATAAGGTAGCACAGGCTCAATGATAAGGCAGCACAGGCTCAATGATAAGGTAGCACAGGCTCAATGATAAGGTAGCACAAACGTAATGGTAAGGTAGCACAGGCTCAATGATAAGGAAGCACGAGCTCAATGATAAGGAAGCACAGGCTCAATGATAAGGTAGCACAGGCTCAATGATAAGGAAGCACAGGCTCAATGATAAGGTAGCACAGGCTCAATGATAAGGAAGCACAGGCTCAATGATAAGGTAGCACAGGCTCAATGATAAGGAAGCACGAGCTCAATGATAAGGTAAAACAGGCTCAATGATAAGGTAGCACAGGCTCAATGATAAGGTAGCACAAACGTAATGGTAAGGTAGCACAGGCTCAATGATAAGGAAGCACGAGCTCAATGATAAGGTAGCACAGGCTCAATGATAAGGTAACACGGGCTCAATGATAAGGTAGCACAGGCTCAATGATAAGGTAGCACGGACTCAGTGATAAGGTAGCACAGGCTCAATGATAAGGTAGCACAGGCTCAATGATAAGGAAGCACGAGCTCAATGATAAGGTAGCACAGGCTCAATGATAAGGTAGCACAGGCTGAATGATAAGGTAGCACAGGCTCAATGATAAGGCAGCACAGGCTCAATGATAAGGTAGCACAGGCTCAATGATAAGGTAGCACAGGCTCAATGATAAGGTAGCACGGGCTCAGTGATAAGGTAGCACAAACGTAATGATAATGTAGCACAGGCTCAATGATAAGGCAGCACAGACTCAATGATAAGGTAGCACAGGCTCAATGATAAGGAATCACAGGCTCAATGATAAGGTAGCACACACGTAATGATAAGGTAGCACAGGCTCAATGATAAGGTAGCACAGGCTCAATGATAAGCTAGCACGGGCTCAGTGATAAGGTAGCACAAACGTAATGATAAGGTAGCACAGGCTCAATGATAAGGCAGCACAGGCTCAATGATAAGGTAGCACAGGCTCATTGATAAGGTAGCACGGGCTCAATGATAAGGCAAGCACAGGCTCAATGATAAGGTAGCACGGGCTCAATGATAAGGCAGCACAGGCTCAATGATAAGGAAGCACAGGCTCAATGATAAGGTAGCACAGACTCAATGATAAGGTAGCACAGGCTCAATGATAAGGTAGCACAGGCTCAATGATAAGGTAGCACAGGCTCAATGATAAAGCAGCACAGGCTCAATGATAAGGTAGCACAGGCTCAATGATAAGGTAGCACAGGCTCAATGATAAGGTAGCACACACGTAATGATAAGGTAGCACAGGCTCAATGATAAGGTAGCACAGGCTCAATGATAAGGTAGCACGGGCTCAGTGATAAGGTAGCACAAACGTAATGATAAGGTAGCACAGGCTCAATGATAAGGCAGCACAGGCTCAATGATAAGGTAGCACCGGCTCAATGATAAGGAATCACAGGCTCAATGATAAGGTAGCACACACGTAATGATAAGGTAGCACAGGCTCAATGATAAGGTAGCACAGGCTCAATGATAAGGTAGCACGGGCTCAGTGATAAGGTAGCACAAACGTAATGATAAGGTAGCACAGGCTCAATGATAAGGCAGCACATGCTCAATGATAAGGTAGCACAGGCTCAATGATAAGGAATCACAGGCTCAATGATAAGGTAGCACAGGCTCAATGATAAGGTAGCACGGGCTCAATGATAAGGTAGCACAGGCTCAATGATAAGGAAGCACGGGCTCAATGATAAGGTAGCACAGGCTCAATGATAAGGTAGCACAGGCTCAATGATAAGGTAGCACAGGCTCAATGATAAGGTAGCACGGGCTAAATGATAAGGTAGCACAGGCTCAATGATAAGGAAGCACAGGCTCAATGATAAGGTAGCACGGGCTAAATGATAAGGTAGCACAGGCTCAATGATAAGGTAGCACAGGCTCAATGATAAGGTAGCACAGGCTCAATGATAAGGTAGCACAAACGTAATGATAAGGTAGCACAGGCTCAATGATAAGGAAGCACGAGCTCAATGATAAGGAAGCACAGGCTCAATGATAAGGTAGCACAGGCTCAATGATAAGGAAGCACAGGGTCAATGATAAGGTAGCACAGGCTCAATGATAAGGAAGCACGAGCTCAATGATAAGGTAGCACAGGCTCAATGATAAGGTAGCACAGGCTGAATGATAAGGTAGCACAGGCTCAATGATAAGGCAGCACAGGCTCAATGATAAGGTAGCACAGGCTCAATGATAAGGTAGCACGGGCTCAGTGATAAGGTAGCACAAACGTAATGATAAGGTAGCACAGGCTCAATGATAAGGCAGCACAGGCTCAATGATAAGGTAGCACAGGCTCAATGATAAGGAATCACAGGCTCAATGATAAGGTAGCACAAACGTAATGATAAGGTAGCACAGGCTCAATGATAAGGCAGCACAGGCTCAATGATAAGGTAGCACAGGCTCAATGATAAGGTAGCACGGGCTCAATGATAAGGTAGCACAGGCTCAATGATAAGGTAGCACAGGCTCAATGATAAGGTAGCACAGGCTCAATGATAAGGAAGCACGGGCTCAATGATAAGGTAGCACAGGCTCAATGATAAGGTAGCACGAGCTCAATGATAAGTAAGCACAGGCTCAATGATAAGGAAGCACGGGCTCAATGATAAGGTAGCACAGGCTCAATGATAAGGTAGCACGAGCTCAATGATAAGGAAGCACAGGCTCAATGATAAGGTAGCACCGGCTCAATGATAAGGTAGCACAGGCTCAATGATAAGGTAGCACAGGCTCAATGATAAGGTAGCACGGGCTCAATGATAAGGTAGCACAGGCTCAATGATAAGAAAGCACAGGCTCAATGATAAGGTAGCACCGGCTCAATGATAAGGTAGCACAGGCTCAATGATAAGGTAGCACGGGCTCAATGATAAGATAGCACAGGCTCAATGATAAGGTAGCACGGGCTCAATGATAAGGTAGCACGGGCTCAATGATAAGGTAGCACGAGCTCAATGATAAGGTAGCACAGGCTCAATGATAAGGTAGCACGGGCTCAATGATAAGGAAGCACGGGCTCAATGATAAGGTAGCACAGGCTCAATGATAAGGTAGCACGGGCTCAAGGATAAGGTAGCACACATGTAATGATAAGGTAGCACAGGCTCAATGATAAGGTAGCACGAGCTCAATGATAAAGTAGCACCGGCTCAATAATAAGGTAGCACAGGCTCAATGATAAGGTAGCACAGGCTCAATGATAAGGTAGCACGGGCTCAATGATAAGGTAGCACAGGCTCAATGATAAGGTAGCATGGACTCAGTGATAAGGTAGCACGGGCTCAATGATAAGGTAGCACGGCCTCAATGATAAGGTAGCACAGGCTCAATGATAAGGTAGCACAGGCTCAATGATAAGGTAGCACAGGCTCAATGATAAGGTAGCACAGGCTCAATGATAAGGTAGCACGGGCTCAATGATAAGGTAGCACAGGCTCAATGATAAGGTAGCACGGGCTCAATGATAAGGTAGCACAGGCTCAATGATAAGGTAGCACAGGCTCAATGATAAGGTAGCACAGGCTCAATGATAAGGTAGCACAGGCTCAATGATAAGGTAGCACAGGCTCAATGATAAGGTAGCACGGGCTCAATGATAAGGTAGCACACACGTAATGATAAGGTAGCACGGGCTCAATGATAAGGTAGCACGGGCTCAATGATAAGGTAGCACAGGCTCAATGATAAGGTAGCACGGGCTCAATGATAAGGTAGCACCGGCTCAATGATAAGGTAGCACGGGCTCAATGATAAGGTAGCACAGGCTCAATGATAAGGTAGCACGGGCTCAATGATAAGGTAGCACAGGCTCAATGATAAGGTAGCACAGGCTCAATGATAAGGTAGCACGGGCTCAATGATAAGGTAGCACAGGCTCCATGATAAGGTAGCACGGACTCAGTGATAAGGTAGCACGGGCTCAATGATAAGGTAGCACGGCCTCAACGATAAGGTAGCACAGCCTCAATGATAAGGTAGCACAGGCTCAATGATAAGGTAGCACAGGCTCAATGATAAGGTAGCACAGGCTCAATGATAAGGTAGCACGGGCTCAATGATAAGGAAGCACAGGCTCAATGATAAGGTAGCACGGACTCAATGATAAGGTAGCACAGGCTCAATGATAAGGTAGCACGGGCTCAATGATAAGGTAGCACCGGCTCAATGATAAGGTAGCACAGGCTCAATGATAAGGTAGCACGGGCTCAATGATAAGGAAGCACGAGCTCAATGATAAGGTAGCACAGGCTCAATGATAAGATAGCACAGGCTCAATGATAAGGTAGCACGGGCTCAATGATAAGGTAGCACGGGCTCAATGATAAGGTAGCACAGGCTCAATGATAAGGAAGCACGAGCTCAATGATAAGGTAGCACGGGCTCAATGATAAGGTAGCACAGGCTCAATGATAAGGAAGCACGAGCTCAATGATAAGGTAGCACGGGCTCAATGATAAGGTAGCACAGGCTCAATGATAAGGAAGCACGAGCTCAATGATAAGGTAGCACAGGCTCAATGATAAGGTAACTCCGGCTCAATGATAAGGTGGCACGGGCTCAATGATAAGGTAGCACGGGCTCAATGATAAGGTAGCACAGGCTCAATGATAAGGTAGCACCGGCTCAATGATAAGGAAGCACGAGCTCAATGATAAGGTAGCACGGGCTCAATGATAAGGCAGCACAGGCTCAATGATAAGGTAGCACCGGCTCAATGATAAGGTAGCACGGGCTCAATGATAAGGAAGCACGAGCTCAATGATAAGGTAGCACGGGCTCAATGATAAGGTAGCACGGGCTAAATGATAAGGTAGCACAGGCTCAATGATAAGGTAGCACAGGCTCAATGATAAGGTAGCACAGGCTCAATGATAAGGTAGCACGGGCTCAATGATAAGGTAGCACGGGCTCAATGATAAGGTAGCACCGGCTTAATGATAAGGTTGCACAGGCTCAATGATAGGGGAGCACAGGCTCAATGATAAGGTAGCACAACCGTAATGATAAGGTAGCACAGGCCCGATGATAAGGTAGCACGGGCTCAATGATAAGGCAGCACGGGCTCAATGATAAGGTAGCACAGGCTCAATGATAAGGTAGCACAGGCTCAATGATAAGGTAGCACTGGCTCAATGATAAGGTAACACGGGCTCAATGATAAGGTAGCACGGACTCAGTGATAAGGTAGCACAGGCTCAATGATAAGGTAGCACGGGCTCAATGATAAGGTAGCACAGGCTCAATGATAAGGTAGCACGGGCTCAATGATAAGGTAGCACAGGCTCAATGATAAGGTAGCACAGGCTCAATGATAAGGTAGCACAGGCTCAATGATAAGGTAGCACGGGCTCAATGACGACGTAGCACAAACGTAATGATAAGGTAGCACAGGCTCAATGATAAGGTAGCACAGGCTCAATGATAAGGTAGCACAGGCTCAATGATAAGGTAGCACGGGCTCAATGATAAGGTAGCACAGGCTCAATGATAAGTTAGCACAGGCTCAATGATAAGGAAGCACGAGCTCAATGATAAGGTAGCACAGGCTCAATGATAAGTTAGCACAGGCTCAATGATAAGGAAGCACGAGCTCAATGATAAGGTAGCACAGGCTCAATGATAAGGTAGCACCGGCTCAATGATAAGGTGGCACGGGCTCAATGATAAGGTAGCACAGGCTCAATGATAAGGTAGCACAGGCTCAATGATAAGGTAGCACAGGCTCAATGATAAGGTAGCACGAGCTCAATGATAAGGTAGCACAGGCTCAATGATAAGGTAGCACGGGCTCAATGATAAGGTAGCACAGGCTCAATGATAAGGTAGCACGGGCTCAATCATAAGGTAGCACAGGCTCAATGATAAGGTAGCACAGGCTCAATGATAAGGTAGCACAGGCTCAATGATAAGGTAGCACCGGCTCAATGATAAGGTGGCACGGGCTCAATGATAAGGTAGCACAGGCTCAATGATAAGGTAGCACAGGCTCAATGATAAGGTAGCACAGGCTCAATGATAAGGTAGCACAGGCTCAATGATAAGGTAGCACAGGCTCAATGATAAGGTAGCACAGGCTCAATGATAAGGTAGCACAGGCTCAATGATAAGGTAGCACCGGCTCAATGATAAGGTAGCACAGGCTCAATGATAAGGTAGCACCGGCTCAATGATAAGGAAGCACAGGCTCAATGATAAGGCAGCACGAGCTCAATGATAAGGAAGCACGGGCTCAATGATAAGGTAGCACAGGCTCAATGATAAGGTAGCACAGGCTCAATGATAAGGTAGCACAGGCTCAATGATAAGGTAGCACAAATGTAATGATAAGGTAGCACGGACTCAGTGATAAGGTAGCACAGGCTCAATGATAAGGTAGCACAAACGTAATGATAAGGTATCACAGGCTCAATGATAAGGTAGCGCAGGCTCAATGATAAGGTAGCACAGGCTCAATGATAAGGTAGCACAAACGTAATGATAAGGTAGCGCAGGCTCAATGATAAGGTAGCACTGGCTCAATGATAAGGCATTGACTCTTTGATGACCAAATTTGGTTAGGAAAATCAAAAAGTTTGTTAATTGAATGTCTATTTGCAGGCAAAGAGAGGATATTTGTGAAATTTTACTACTGGAATGGCTGGCTCGGTTACCGAGCCAGTCATTCCAGTGGTAATTTTTCAAAAATAGTCTTCTCTTGGCGTGCAAATGGACATACCTCAAGGCCACTGCAGAGGCTGGCTTCCTCATGAAAGACATTAAGAGCTAAGAGATGTAAAGTCGCTGCATGAGCGCATCGGTCAAAGCCAGATTGCAAAATGAAAACTTACTTACTATACCCATTAGCTCATGGATAAGCTGATAACGCAAGTTACTGGGCCAGCGCTGGGCCAATGCTATCCGGTATTGACCAAGTACCTGCCCAGCAACCAGCATTATCAGGGCCAAAGCACTATTGTAATATAGATCTATGGACGTATTCTCGCGGCCATAAAATATGTATTCTATTTGGCAGGTGAGCCATCAGAAACAGCCACACAGAGACAAGAGATTCCTACAGACCACATCAGTGTCACAGGCAGGACCACCATGTTTGATAATGCGGATATGCCTTTTATGTACCATCTGGTGTTGGCGCCTCCAATAACCGTAACAAGTCCCAGTTCGACGGAAGCAGATTCTGAGACTTACTTTACCGGAACCATGGGAGCTGTTGAAACCACTATTCCTAAAAATCAGATCTCAGAGGGCGATGACTCTATAGAAACCGCGGGAAGTAGCAATCTGTTACGAATAGCGATTCTAGAAGCAGGAGTTATCGCGATATTATGCGTGATTATGGCGTACGCTTACGGTCAGAAGTGCTTCGATCTGATATCTACAAAGAAAACTGGCTACAGTATAATAAATAGAAAGAGAAAAAAGAGAAAGGATTTGGGGATAGATCATAACGATGATTCTACGTCAGACGGGGAATTTTAAGTAACTTTATGCACGCATTTTTTAAATATCCAGAGGCAACAGAGACACTTAGAAAATTAGGGGGTTGGTTTGAATGGACAATGATCGAGGAGATATCACATTATTAAATATCGATCGTCAAGATGGTTACTCATAACTCTTTAAACCTTAAATGTGTTCAATAAAAATTCAATTGTCTCTTAGAAAATGTCGATTTGCAGACCAAGAGATTATTTTAGAAAATTTACCACTGGAATGGTTGGCTTGGTTATTGAGCCAGTCATTCCAATTTTAAATTGTAAAAAAGTGGTTCTCTCTTGGTCTGCAAATCGACATTTCTCAAGGCCACTGCTGAAGCCTTTTATGGCTGATATGAGTGTTAAAGGGTTAAAATGAGAGACGCTTTTCGCATGCGTCCCGCATAATAAAGAAGCAGATATACAATGATTACTTGGAATGGCAAATGCTCATATTACCAGAGAGAATCAGCATCCACCCACATCCCACCTCCGAAATAGATGGAGACCGCCTCTGAACCCACCCCTATTTGGCCGTCCCGGTCCTCCAATGACGTTCGTCGGTCCTCCAATGACGTCGTTGATCAACAGGTATATATGAATTTGCATTAATATGTCTGACCGTGCATGTCAGATGAAGACGGAGGCCTGCTCCGAACATGTGTGACTGTACGGAGGACACAATCAATAACACTATCCGATCATGCCTAGATGGGATAAAAGTCCAATTAAAATTTCCTTATACGGAAACACATTGTGATATTTCAAAAGGTTGTCTCCCTGACTATTCCGATAACAGGTGTGTGTGTGTGTGTTATTTTATGAAAGTCAATAATTATAGTTTCCTTAGGTGCAAATCTTTCTTCACGAATTCTGTCAACGGAGTACACTGTAGGCTTACAATGGAGGAATCCAGTTTTAGCTATGTCCCGCCCATCTTTAGCTTAGCTAAGCTCCACCCACACTTCGCCCGTGTTAGGATCGCTTGATCGCTGAATTCCATGACTATCAATTTCCAGAAGATTATACAGGTAAGCTGTTGACTATTTTGAAACTAATTTGACTGGGTCTGAAACACATGATCTCACTTTTACAGTCAAGATATACTCAAGCTGTTGAGTATTTAAAAGTAATTTTACTGAAAGCTGGCGGTATCTTATGCAGCACCAGCTTCCGGTCAAATTAGCTCGATTGCAATGGTTAATAATGAGGTAGTAGTAGTAGTAGTAGTAGTAGTAGTAGTAGTAGTAGTAGTAGTAGTAGTAGTAGTAGTAGTAGCAGCAGTAGTAGTAGTGGTAGTAGTAGCAGCAGCAGCAGCAGCAGCAGCAGCAGCAGCAGCAGCAGTAGTAGTAGTAGTAGTAGTAGTAGTAGCTGTAGCAGCAGCAGCAGCAGCAGCAGCAGCAGCAGCAGTAGTAGTAGTAGTAGTAGTAGTAGTAGTAGTAGTAGTAGTAGTACCTGTAGCAGCAGCAGCAGTAGCAGTAGTAGTAGTAGTAGTAGTAGTAGTAGTAGTAGTAGTAGTAGTAGTAGTAGTAGCAGCAGCAGCAGCAGCAGCAGTAGTAGTAGTAGTAGTAGTAGTAGTAGTGGTGGTAGTAGTAGTAGTAGCAGCAGCAGCAGTAGTAGTAGTAGTAGTAGTAGTAGTAGTAGTAGTAGTAGTAGTAGTAGTAGTAGTAGTAGTAGTAGTAGTAGTAGTAGTAGTAGTAGTAGTAGTAGTAGTAGCGGTAACGGTAGTAGTAGTGGTGGTGAAGTGAACGCGCGCGTTTATTTAGCTCTGCAATTGCTGCCCGAATTTGCTAGTTTCTAGCGCGATTTTGTAGATAAATTTTATACATATATTTCGTATTAGTATTTCCTTTCAAACTTTATGTTTAATTTGTAAATTCTTGTCTTGGTTGGAGCGCATTTTGTGTCTCCATTTTCTAAAGACATTCTCTTAGCTGGCGGTTTCCGCCATTTAATAGGGCTCCTCTTACTGTGGTCAATGCAATACATCTCTCCCCGCGCCAGTCTGCTATTTCTAGAGTTCGTAGGCTAGCGCATTATATTTGGCAAGATCGCTTGAGTGAGTGGATTTAATTAAGTTGTCATTTGGAAGCACAAGCCTAGTTCTTTAACTATATAAATCCTTATAGTCAGTTGGCTGTCCCCGGTCAACTCGAACAGACTAACAAATATATGACTGTACTATCTATTCATATATTTGTTAGTATACTTTAATCGGCTAGGTGTTAGTGAACCACTTAGAAAGTGGTTCAAACTAACAAATATACGACTGTTCTCTCTATTCGTATATTTGTTGGTAGACGTCAGGGTTTCAAAAGGGGACCTATTTATTTAGTGTTTAGCTCTTTCCCTGACATCCTGGTGTTATATAAGTATATATTTATTATATATTGTAGCAGTATGGGGTTCCTCCTTTGATAAACCACCATGGCAACCTATAAGCGTACCCTAAGCCTTAAAATAACAACTAAGGGGTGGGGTGTCACGGCCATCGACGCGTATCATGGGTTAAAAGACGTCGTTGGCGCGGGACCTGCTACTTTGCAGGGGCTTATCAATGTTACTAAAACTGTATGTAACAGTAATGTAACAGTGTCAAATGAGGGGGTCAAGGAAAAGCTTCTGGAAGATGTTCTTATTGTAAAAGGTGAAGTTTGTAACGTAGAGGAAATCGAGTCAGATAGGTTGCTAGTGAAGATGAAAGTTCCACTAGAAATTCCAGATGACAGAATCATGAGTGAACTCAAGAAGTATGGCAAAGTGCAAAAGATTGAACGGGAAACGTATCCCTTTGACAGAACGCTAGAAAACGGTGTAAGACGTATTTGGTTTGATAAAGTGGATAGCCCTTTACTAAGCAGATTGACGCTTGATGGCAGCTTTGTCCTGCCCTTATGGTATAGAGGGCAAATTAAAGAATGCCGGATCTGCCTAAGTACTGACCATTTGGCAACAGATTGTCCCAATCGAAACAAATGTTTGCTCTGTGGTTCAGTTGACCATTTTCAATGGCGCTGTCCAAAAAATCAAAACAAGCCCTCAGTATCAGGCGATAATCGCCCATTAAAGGATGCAACTGAGTCAAATGCTTCTGAAGCAACCGCTACGGAAGCTGTTGTTTTGGTTCATGCCACTGTAAATGACACAAACAAATCATCAAATCCTGTTAAAGTAACTACAGATGATGAAATTCATGTATTAGAGGAGGGTATAACCTTAAGTCAAGAAAATACTCAAAAATGCAGTGGAGCCAAACGTTGCTGTAAAAGACACGCCCGAAAATGATGATCTTACAGAAGAGACAGTTTACAATTACTTAGAAGATGAATTAAAATTAGGACAGGATAAGTTTAGGACTCAGAAGGCAGAAAGTTCAGTCGATTTTCCTCTAAGCCCACTTGATTTAAGTCAGCTTGAAGATATGGTAAATGATGCTCCTGCCAAATGTTACTTAAGTAGCAATAAGCGTCATAAAGAAGACAATAGCTCAGAATCTGAGATTGAAGTAAATGATATGGATGATGATACAATGTCAGTTGCAGAATCAGATGTGTCCATTCAAACACAGAGTTCACAGATGAAAGATGAAATGGTAATGTACCGATCAGAAGGGGGTGAAGTGTTAGTGCCATATGTAACGGCGAGAGGCGTGAAATATAGTCTACTGCGCCATGATTCTGATATTTCCAAATATGAATATTTGTCTGTGGTAGAACTAGGAAATATTGAATTCGCAGGAAAATTAGGTAAATAGTCTAAGAAACGAGCTAAAAAACAAACCAAGTTAATCTAATGATGGCGGTTGTAAACATCACTTTACTAATTATGATTATCTGCACCATAAATTGCAGAGGATTAAACACCGAAGTCAAGCAGCGTCACTTGCTTGAAGAATTAGCAAATGAGAGGGTTGATATTGCTTTTCTACAGGCGACCAAGATTCAAAAACATGAAGTGTATGAATCTCTCAAAAATATTTCAAAAGGGCAGATTTTTTATTCTTTATCACAAGACAATAGTGCGGGAGTGGCCATTCTTATCCTGCCCCGCTGTCTCAACTATGTTGACGTTATATCCTCATCATCAGATATAAATGGTAGATGGATTTGTGTATCAATTTATGTACTAAACGCAAGTTTAAATTTGATGTTTCTTTATGCGCCAACCTCTCATCAATTACGTAGTGAATTTCTAAATGATGTTTCCACAATAATTCAAGACAGAACGCCTGAAAACCTAATTATGGGCGGTGACTTTAATTGCATATTAGATGAAGCTAAAGACAGAAACGCTATGTCTAATTTTAATGACACATCTCATAATATTTTGAAACACATCTGTGAATATAAAAGCTTGTTAGACACTTATCGGATTGAAAATCCAGAGGGCAGGGACTTTACTTGGATTGCAACTGATGGAAGGTTAGCTTCAAGGTTAGACAGGATCTATGTAGAACGTTCATTGAAAGGTTACATGTGTAAAACTAACATAAAACCAGTAACTTTCTCTGATCACAATATGTTTTCCATAACATTAGACAATGCTGACTGGGTCAAACGAGGAGATGGATTTTGGAAACCTAATGTAGCATTGCTACGAGATAGTTGCTACCGCAAATGTGTGGAAAGTTGTTGGAGGCATTGGGATGAAAGAAGAGGTTCGTATGAATGTATAACAGACTGGTGGGAAGATGCTAAATCAGACCTGAAATATATTTCAAGGCAGTATTCCATTAGGAAAGCACGTGAAATACGAAAGCGTAAAAAGGCGCTTCAGAGGTCGTTGTGTAAAATTAATAAGAAAATTAATGATGGGGAATATAATTATTACGAACTATTAGTTAAATTAAAAGGTAGACTAAATGAAATAGAGCAATATCAGTTTGATGGCGCCAAAATAAGGTCAAGAGCACAAATGCACACCGAGGGCGAAAAGCCTACACGTTACTTTTGTAATTTGGAAAAAGCAAAAGGTATAGAGAAATTAATGCGCTCACTGAAGACTAATGATGGAGTATCAGTGTGCTCAAATGCAGAAATAATTGCCACAGTATCCGAATTTTACAAATCATTGTATAAATCTGAGGGAAGCGAGGAAACTGCAACTAGAGATGTTTTAGCTAATATAACGAAAAGACCAATCAATAACAATTGATGATTTGACAAAATCCCTCAAAGGTATGAAGTTAGAAAGGGCTCCTGGATGTGACGGACTTCCAGTTGAATTTTATCAAACATTCTGGCACATATTTGGGCCAGTATTAGAAGAAATAGCAACCAGCATTTTTAAGCAAGGGCACTCCCTACATCGATGGCCCAAGCATATGTTCGGCTTATATACAAGAGGGGTGACAGAAATAAAATACAGAATTATAGACCAATCTCTCTACTCTGTGTAGATTATAAGAGTATTACTCGGGCACTAACATTAAAACTTGGCGCAGTCCTAGGCGAAGTCATTCATGATGATCAAACCTGCTCTGTGCCAGGAAGATCAATATTAAACAACACTTTGCTTATACCGGACCTTATTCAATTAGTTGAAAAGGATTGTATCCCAGCAGCAATAATAGCACTTGATAACGAGAAGGCGTTTGACAGACTAGAATGGGATTTCTTGTTTAAGTCTTTAGACCATATTGACTTTGGTTCAAGATTCATTAAATGGGTCAATATTTTATATACTGATATAACAAGTTGCTATTTAGTTAACAATCAGCTATCCAAACCTGTAGTGTTGGAACGAGGTGTCAGACAGGGTTGCTCACTGTCCCCGCTTCTATTCGTCATAGCTATGGAATCGTTGGGGGCCACATTGAGGCAACGCAATGACTTTCAAGGAATATGTATACGTGGCGTAGAAAGGCCACTAAAGGTTTCTCAATATGCAGATGATACGACTGTGTTTGCGGGTAAAAATACAGATTTTAGAATTTTAAATGGAGTATTAACAGATGTTCAAAAGGCATCAGGACTTAAAGTCAATAAAGATAAATCTAAGGGATTGTTTTTGGGCGATTGGAAGGGCAGAACTGATAATGTGATGGATATTAACTGCTCAAATGATGTCATAAAAATTTTGGGTATTTACTTTAGTAGAGAACAAAATGTATTACTAAACTGGGAAGAAAGGATATCCAAGCTAAAGTGTGCATTACTAAATTGGAAACGACTTCGCCTAACTGTCTTTGGCAGGACATTTGTCCTTAATAATTTAATTTTATCTGGACTGTGGTATACCGCTTCTGTAGTTCATATGCCCAAATCAGTAGAGTCAAAGATCAACACGTTACTTTTGTCCTTCTTATGGGAGGAAAAAGCCCATTTAGTATCACAGTCATCCTCACCAATGAAAAGCATGCCAGAGGCCTGGATTTGGTTAATGTTTCAGCAAAGTGTGCTTCTTTAAAATTGAAATTCTTGAATAAGTTACTTACTTCAAACTCATCTTGGTCAAGTGTTTCAAGGGCACTTCTCCAAAGGTACGTTGACCCATTTCCAGTAGAATGTTTATTTATGTGCAATAAATTGCCACCTAATCATCAAAAGATTCCAAATGTATATAAAGAACAGCTCGAAGCCTTAAAATATTTACACGATCAATGCCACAACCCAATTGTTGGGGAAGATGCCTTAGAGCAACGTCTTTGGGGCAACGAGTTGATTCGTGATAATGATGATGTATTATATTTGCCCTCTATGGCCAAAAATGGTATTCAATATTTACGTGACTTGGTAAATCCGAAATCTCGTAGATGGATTGCGATGCAAGATGTAGCAAGAATAACATCAATGAGACATATTGATGCTCAGCGCTTATTTGTCAGAATAAAGAATGCAATACCTGCTGTATGGCTCAAATTGCCGAAAGCATGTGGCAACAGAGATATGTTGCAACCAACATTAGTATTTAAGTCAGAGCATATAAAATACAACATGGCATCTAGAGACTGGTATGGAATGCTAATGCAAAGTCGGAGACAGTCTCCTATTGCAGTTAGCCATTGGAACAATTTAGGATAGCACGCCAAAGAACTGGAAAAATGCGTGGAAAACAATACATCTACCTTGTCTACCAGCAAATGCACAGGATCTGGCATGGCGATTACTCCATCGAAGGCTATGGGTCGGCCATCTGACTTACACGTGCAAAATAACAAGTACATACCGGTGCTTACTATGTAATACTGAGGAGGAAACAATAGACCATCTGTTTACACAGCGTTGTATAGCTACAGGCTTTTGGGTATATATCAATATGCTCCTTGCTAAATTTGGAATCAAATATGTGAAATTAATGGCTTAAACAATTATGTTCAAAGATTGCTCAACTATCGGAGGAATCATTAATAGCAAGGAGAAGGAATTGCTAGTAACCCTGTTATCTGTAGGAGTGTGGGCCATTTGGAAGCATTGGTGTTCAGAGGCCAGAGATAAAACAGGAAACAACCACCATACAAGCTATATTTCGATCATTGTTGATAAACTGCATTCATTGTGAATTTTACAGGCTAGTGGAACATGGAAAAGAAAGTAGATTTAAAGATGTATGGTGCAAAACTGGCCTAGTATCAATTGAACACGGATATCTAAAAATAGCAGAAGCAGAACTTGTATAAGCTAGCACACTCGCTGCTTGTTGTATATTGATATATGGTATTTTATTTTATTTAATTGACTTTATTTTAAAAGTTTAATGTCTTAGGAGATGATAATTTTGACGAATAACATAACCTTGGGAATCGGTATATTTAAATATCAAATGAGCATCGCCTCAATATTCTGGAGGTGATCAGACTTTCAAGTTCATTAGGTTAACAGAGTATAACATCTTACATATATACAATTAGCATCCTGTTGTAAATGTTTATTGTAGGTGTATTTGTTCCAGGGTAATATGCAAAAAACTTACAATGAAGTAAATTTAGAATGTGAACCCAAAGCGACATCTATGTAGTCATAGTTTGTATACTTTTGCTTTGTGCATTATACGACATAAAAGCTACTACACCCGCCCGGTATATAAGAATCCGCTAACTGGCGTCAATGAGTGACCTTTTGTTGCTTATTGACGAGTCACCTCACCACTTGTTGGCGAGCTACACTCGCCATTTGGGCCTAATACTATGCAGCGTGCTACGTAAACTACATATGATCTACTGAGCCTGCTGGTCATGAATCGGCTCAATGGCGTTGTAGTAACTTAGCTACATATAAAAGGGTACTCACCCAACAGAGGTCTTGATTCGGCCGGTGGAACCGGCGGCAGGTGCTCGCACTTCAAGTTCCAAGGTACGACTACCGCGCGTCCGAAGAAACGGCGGGAATCAGCTAGCCCGGCAGCCGCGAAACGCGAACTCCGGGATTGCGGGATACCACCGCCACCACACTCGCCCCCATTTTAAAAAACATCAACTGCCAGTTTAGACATGGGCAAATTAATTGAAAATTTATAATCTGTGTGTCCATTGTCTAATTAAAACTTTTGCTTTAAAAATCTATAGTTAAAACAAAACTTCCAATATAAAATTCATGTGTAAAATGACCAGAGATGGTGTAACTGTAACTTGTAACTGACTAACTTAGTTACATTTTTCATGTAAGTGAAGTAACTTGTAATTGAAGAATTGTTTTTAAAATTATAAATACAATTGTATGGCCATTGACGCTCAACTGCTAAAGGTAGAATTCAGTGCATTTTTTAACTATATGACTGGGCGACATTTATGTCGCCGAGTCAACAAACTTTGTTGCCTAGTGAATGAAATTTTTAACTACTGGGCGACAAGGCATTTTCAACTTTTACTTATGAGTACATACATATTTGAGCTCTTATTACTCATGAAGTATTGCTGTATAATAATATAGAATGGGTTAAACACAATTGTGCGCCCTGTGCATGTGTTGCCGTGTCGCAATTCTTATATACCTAGTCATAGGCGCTGAGAGAGGGTATGGCATTCGGGCACCCGTGAGATGTCGTATGGGTACTCGCGAGATCGGCGCGATGTGTACTCTCAGCATAGCACGTAGCTACGGCTCTGTTTACTATTGTTTAGATTGAGGGTGTGACTGTGTAATGCCCCCCCCCGCCCCCCCCCCGCCCCCCCCCCCCCATTCTTCAATGTTCAGATGCCAATTATTCATCTTTATTTTTATTTACGCCGTCCATTTTCTGATAGGCCTAACTGAAAGTCATGAACTCTCGGGAAGACAGACACATTCTTTCAGTGAAGCTAATTATGAATAATTTACTCGAATGTGGTTGCTGCCTGTGACAGAAACAACATTCAATAAATTTGTTCTCAAAATAATCAACAAGGGTTTAACAATAACATGCACTTAGGCAATAGCTAATAGGCAGAATTGGGAACTCGCTCTTATCTACGGATCCATCTGGATGGTACCTAGCTGACCATTTTCTAACCGGTACTGAAAGTCATAAACAGGTCACGTTGAATGTAGATTTCATATTACGGTCAGTCCCTTTTTATCAGAGAGCCGGAAGCGTAACATACACTACAGACTGATGCATAAAATATAAACGTTAGCTGCTATACACATGTGCAACAGTTAAGCACCAGCAAAAACAATAGAACGTAGAAACATGATGGTACAACTAGGCTGCCATACTTTTTGTCCCCGCGTTAGCTGACATAATTCCAAGTACGAAATGCACATGCATGCATGACTTCACGCCGCTTGATGTCCGTGCGTGTCGGGAAACAGCACACGTGTTCAGTTATGTAAAAGTCCAGTTTGAGGTTTAGAACATTACATACAGATTTAGGCGACAAGATTAGGAATTTTGTGTTCATGACCGTGGTTTATTTGTACAGAGAGAATTAGCTCTTGATTGTGAACCGCTATGGCAAGACGAAGGTTAAGTGATCGTGTGAAATGGCAAATCATAGGCATGCATACCACTGGTATGTCATGCAGAGAGATTGGCAGACAGCTGAACATTAACCATACTGCAATCAGTCGTTTGATTGCAAAACATGGGCAAACTAACGAGGTGAACGACAGGCCTAGATCTGGAAGACCGAAGAAGACTACTGCCCGTGATGATCGAGCCCTAGTACGCCTTGTTAGGAGATCTCCATTCACCAACAGCAGCGTGCTCAGCCAGCAATGGGAAACGCGCAATAGAGTGTCAATGTCTACCGTCAAAAGGAGACTGTATGCTGCTGGCATGAAAGCTAGGAGACTTGTCAGACGTCCTCTCCTCACTGCACACCACAAAGAGGAGCGTCTGAGGTGGTGCAACGAAAGAAGACACTGGAACATGAGATCCTGGAGCCGGGTACACTGGTCCGATGAAAGTCGGTTCCTGCTTCATGCCACAGATGGTCGAACTCGTGTATGGAGGTCCAGACGCACGGCGTACGACCAACGTAACATCATGGAAGAAGTTCCATTTGGTGGAGGTTCCGTTATGATATGGGGGTGCATCTCATTTGATTGTAAGCTGGATCTGTTGACTGTACCTGGAACACTAAATGGACAAAGATATCAAGATTCCATACTGGATAGAGTTGTGGTCCCTCATTTTGTAAATCATGCACCTAGAACCCACCCTATATTCATGGATGACAACGCCCGACCACATCGTGCTAGAGCTGTGCATGAATACCTCCGCCAGGATGCCATCGAAACCCTACCATGGCCAGCAAGGAGCCCTGACATGAACCCTATTGAGCATATCTGGGACATTCTGGGAAACATTATGAGAAGGAGGGATCCTCCTGTGCAGAACCTACAGGAATTAACAGACGCACTCCATCTTGAATGGCAACGAATACCACAATGGCGTATCAGTCGGTTGGTGACCAGCATGAGACGTCGTGTCCAGGCCGTCATCCAGGCACAAGGTGCATATACCAGGTATTAATAATGACAGTCTCAAACTCGTGCACAGATGTTAAAATTCGTTTTCAGACACCATTAATGACAATCTAGCCACGTGTGTCAACTGTAGGGCAATAGTTGTCAGTTGTGTCAACGTAACCATATTCAGGCCTCGTTTTCAAGTTCAAACAAAAACATACAGTGTTTCCCCACCATCATAATCAGCATTCCTCTAGTTGCATTATTACCTCTTGCACTAAGATGGATGGGTACATAAATGTGTATGCTATTGCTTTCTTCATAGCACATGAATATACCCTCGCATGTGCGTAAAAATAGGGTGGTGCTTAACTTTTGCACAGGTGTATATAAAGTAAGTGACGGAATTCCTGGAAATTATTGTGTAGCGTTTGAAAATACTGTTGCTCTGAAGCCTCTGATAGACAGCAACAGATTACAGCTACATCTATTGCAAGATAAAGTAACATTAGGTATCGCCATGTCATGTTATTCAAGCGAAATTAGCGAATCGAATTTAAGAATCTCAAAGCTCAATGAGTAAGGGTTAAAGCCGTAGACACCGCTATAAAATATAAATCACGATTAGCCCTGAGTACTGATATTACAATTACAATGTAAATCATATGGTAGCGTATTGTTTAGCATATTCTGCTTACTGCCTTTCTGCAAACGCTTTACTTGTGAGTGTATTAAATATCATCTAATTTTAGTCAGTAATAGTTATGAAATAACTCTTTATTGCCAATACCGACATCTGCAGTTGTCTGGCGATTTGCTGACCAAAGTAAGACTATTTTTTAAAGTTTTTGAATGAAATGACTGTCTCAGTAACTGAGCCAGTCATTTCATTTTCAAAAAATATTCTGTCAGGAAATTGACATTTTCTCTATGAGAAACAGACATTTTATTGACAAGGTTTAAGCATTAAAGTGTTAAGTAGAATGAATGCCATCTCAAAAGAGATTATACCTGTGTCACATTATCATGGACCAACACAGAATGGTCGCTTAAGACAAATGGTCAGATTATGCAAGGCAGTTGCCAAATGAAATGTTTTGGTTGTTTGTTCTTACGATCCTCTGTATTAAATAACGACTCCAGAAACAGGTTTTGACTGTGATTTAGATGTAGTTAGGCTATATCAAAATCACTGTTTTAACAGGTAACTATGTGATTGATTCTCCTGTATATTATGATGCATCTAAAAGTACAATACAATTTAGAATTGTATTTATGTGTGCGTGCGCGCGTGTGTGTGTGGTGTGGTGTGGTGTGGTGTGGTGTGGTGTGGTGTGGTGTGCGTACGTGCGTGCGCGCGCGCGTGGGTACGTGCGTGGGTGCATGCGTGTGCGCGCGCGTGTGGTGTGGTGTGGTGTGGTGCGTGCGTGTGAATTTATTGAATTTACTCATTTAACCCATTAATGGGCAAATTTGATCCATAAAAATTAAATTTTCGCTTAGAAAATTCCAATTTGCAGACCAAGACAGATTATTTCAGAAAATTTAGCAATGCAATGACTGGATCGTTATCAAATTCTAAAAAATACCCTCATGGGTTGAAAATGGACATTTCTCAATACCGGAAGAATCCTTCTTTGGCAGTTTTGGGCATTAACAATTAGCGCACTGATGTCAACATTCTATCTTTTACGCTCTCAATAGCAAAGAAACTGGTGTAGATTTTTCAACAATTTTTGATGGAAGATGTTGCTGTCTATGACAGCACCATCTCCCACCAAATTTGCTGAAAATTATCAATGTCGCCCAGTAAAATTTGTTTATTAGAATTTACCACAATTAAAAAAAATTTGCCCATAGTAGGTGTCGATCCATCCAGAAAGAATGAGCTGCTAATAATAAAACAGATGGATAGATCAACAGCTGCCAGACGAGGACCATCGCTACAGATTTTAAAATAGCATAGCATCCCTAACTAAAATTAAGGATAGTGGTTTTCCCACCACAGCAGAAAAATCGTCGGAATTGCCAGATTGATAAATGGAAGTAATAACAATAATCTCACATGAATTTAATGAAGTGTTATCTGAGATTAAAATATAATGTGAGATTCAAGGAGAATTTATGAATGTTGCATAAAGTTTTAATTTAGCGATGATCTCCAAACTTAACATATATGATATAAGACATATAACTCTTATATAATGGAACGATCAGAATTTACAAATTTAGGAAATCCAGAAAACCACTATCCCTATCGCAATAAAGATATCTGAATGATGAAATGGTAAGCGCAAGAAATACACCTGCATAATCTATGCAGTCTTTTGCTAAGTGCATATTATAAATATGCTGTCATATCCAGGACTTCTGCATTATAGAGTACTGCACATTATAAATATGCAGGACTTCTGCATTATATAGTAATAATGCATCATTGCATCATTTTAACATGTAATTGTTACACGTTTAATAAATGAAATACCTAGGTATGGCAGTATATAATATGTTGGCCTAATATAAAATATCTGAACTGACCTATGTAGAATTAATATATCTGGGCTATCCTATAAAATATCTGAGCTGGCCTAATACAACTATATATGTATTTGAGCTACCCTATAACATATCTGAGCTGACAAATGTAGAACTGACATAGTGTAGCTAACCTAAACTGAATTTCACTATACATAGATTAGTTTGCGTCATAACATAAGATGCATATACTTATAAAAAGCGTGTACATGGATTTAATCCATATACACATAAACAGAGAACATTATTATGACTACACATCATGAAGGACAATAAATACAGTTAGCAATACAATGCGTATGATTAATGCGTAACAACTTACACATCATTTGACAACGCATATTTGTAATGCGTGATCAAGAAATGCGTAAATTTAACCACGCATTACTACGCGCAATTATTCACGCGTCATTTGAAAAATGCGTAATTATAATAACGCGTTCTGTGAGTCACACAGCGATGGACCCCTGTTGGTTTTTGGAATCTCAAGGAGTATTATTGCTGGAAAAAGCCACTATGTGCTTATGTGTCCAACTGATTTAGTTTCCCAAAAACTTACAAAGAATAGAACATCACGATTTTGCTGTTGCTGAAGTTAAAGCTAAGATGGAAATGGAAAATAAACCAATGATTAAAAATGTTTTCCGGACAAGTTGAATGTCTTCAGTGTCATGCTGAATGTTAAAATTTGAAATTATAATTTCATATCATCTTGGTTACAGTCATTCTTTAATGTTGAATTACTGTTACCATTGTACATTATCACATTACTATTGTAGTACTGTACTACGACCGAAGCGCCAACAGCAGTCCACAACAGTACCGTGACCAAATGAATCCGAAATAAGACGAAACCAGAGGAAGATATATGCAGGTGGACAAGTAGGGTCCATGAAGACTTACATAGTCTAATTCACGAATGCTTAAAGAGCATTCTAATACAGTTCATAATCTAGGAACCTGTTGGGAAGACGGCACGGCACAGCCTTCCTGTTCGACTGTGAATGGTGTGAGTTTGGAGTTGCTCATCTCTAGGAGATGTGTGATGTATTTCCCCTCGGATCTGACACCTCATGCGCCTAGGGGAAAAAGTGTGATGCGGTTCCCCTCGGACCTGACACCTCATGCACCTAAGGGAAGTGCGATGCTGTGTTTGTGGGACGAGTAAAACAGAGTCGATATCCAGGTAATCTGTCTAAACAGCATCTAGATCATCATGCAGAATTGATGAAGATGGATCAATACCATATGGAATGGTTTCATCCAAATCCTCTCCAAAAATGGATACATGGTTACCATCAGATAACCTATGGCCATTATCGGGGGATAATAAGTCATCATCATTGCCATGATATTCAGAGCTTATAGCACGTCTCATTAGCAATATCCAGAGAGGTAAATCACGATCTCTGCACAGCTTTAATCTATCATGGTGAACAACTAGTTCCCGGTGTTGGTTTTTGATACCAAACAGTGCTTCTGACAACTTTTTATAAATAATAAATGGACCAGTCCAACGAGGTTGTAGTTTACTGGACTGACCTATCTTAGTTGCAGAATTAGAAAGATAAACTACATCACCAACATGATAGGCACGCTCATGCACACGTAGATCATACTCTTTTTTTCTGGCGCTTCTGAGCCATTTTAAGGTTATCCTGTGCTATCTCATGAGTTTCGTGCAACATTTGCTGTAACTGTTGGACGAAGTCACTGGCATCTGAAGGGGCATCATCTGTAGTCGCAGACACAGGGCATTTGCACATTATGTCAATGGGCTGTAGCACTTCTCGACCAAGCATCATCATGTTGGGAGTATAACCCGTCTGTCAGCTTACAGTAGATCGTATAGCTCCAGCGATGAAAGGAATACACTTGTCCCAATCTTTCTGTCTGTCATGCTCTTGCAGGTAACACCGTATACACCGCAAGATGTATTAAACGTTTATACGTTCTATCTGTCCATTCGAACATGGTCTATAAGCTGTGGTGCGTGTTTTTGAAATCCCCAGTAGATGGCACAGTTTCTTAAATAGGCTGCTCTCAAAGTTACGGCCCTGGTTGGTGTGTAAGAAATATGAACAGCCAAATGTGGTGACGAAACGCTCCACATACGTTTTGGCTACCAGTTCTGCCCCTTGTTCAGGGAGCGCATGGCACTCAACCCATTTAGTGAACTGATCTATGATCATCAACACTTATCTATTTCCCAGTGCAGATGTGATAAAGGGGCCCACAATGTCCATATGTACCCATTCCAAGGCAAAACCCGCATGGAACTCGCCCAGAGCAGCTCTAGGTCGGATGGAAGCTTTTTTGCTACAGCTACAAATCCGACATACGCCACCACATCACGAGAGTATCCGTGCCAGATATATTTAGCCCTCACTCTCTCTAATGTCTTCTGCTCACCCATGTGACTGGTAAGCTTGGAATCATGACAATTTTCCAAAAGCAGATTCTGGAGGGACTTTGGGACTACCAGTAGATTCCGTGTGGTATTTGCTTCTACCCAGAGATAGTGCAAAATGCTATCGACAAAAGCCAATTGATCACAATGAGCCCACCAAAACTTGACAGCTGGACTAGCTAAATATGGCTCCGCGTCAGAAGGTGTGCGTGACTGATCAATCCATGATACAACTGTCTTCAGATCAGGATCCTCCAACTGATGCTCCCTTAATCTTCCAAAGAAAAAAAGCGTCTAACCAGTTTGACCTTCCGATAACCTGGTCAGTTTGGGGGACACCATCCAGCAGTCTGTCTGGATCGTCGCTGTCTGTGTCGCTGTCTGCTGGGTCATTATTACTCAGTTGAAGGGCCCTTATCGTTTGAAAAGCCAAAGGAATTACATCATCAACATCTTGTTCAGATTGAGACCATTGCTGCTGAAGCTTGGTACAATATTTGCACCCACCACATGGTAATGAACTAAGAGATTGGCCAGCTTTATAACAGTGGCAAGGTGAAGAATCACTTGGAACTCGTGACAGATCATCAGCATTAGAGTGCTGTTTACCAGGCCTGTACTGCATCGTCATATTATATTGGGACAGTTCTTCAAGCCATCTAGATAGTTGTCCTTCGATGTGCTTGAAACTGAGCAGCCACATGAGACTGTGATGGTCAGTCCGCACAATAAGTGACCATCCTAGCAAGTACATACGGTACTGCCTAGTAAATGCTACCACGGCTAGCAACTCTTTGCGTGTAACACAATATTTACGCTGAGCCAGTGTCACCGTTCAGCTCGCAAAACCAATAAGCACAACTTTCCCATTTTGAATTTGGGATAACTCTGCACCAATAGCAGCCTCTGAAGCATCAGTATCCAGTATGAAGGTACCATCCGGTGTCGGATAACCTAACACTTCCGGGTTGGCCATAGCACCCTGAAGTGTTTCAAAAGCTACCTGATGCTCTAGAGTCCAGTCATACTCTACTTTGGAACTAGTAAGTGCAGAGAGAGGAGCAGAAATACCAGCAAAACCCTGTATGTGCTCTCGGTGGTAATTCATGAACCCTAAGAAAGATTCCAACTCTTTCCTGGTCTTAGGAACAGGCCAATTAGCGACGCTTTCCATATTGTTTGGCTTAACAGCGATTCCCTTATCACTCACCAACATACCTAAGAAACAGAGTTCTGTACAGAACAAATTACACTTCTTAGGTTTTAATTTAAGGTTGTGCAACAGGAATCGGGAGAGGACAGCTTTCAAGTTGGTCATATGACTGTCAAAGTCAGTCCCTGTCACTACTACGTCATCTAAATACGCAAGACACTCACACCAGTTAAGACCTTGCAACACCAGCTGAACAACCCTCTGATAGGTAGCTGGGCTGTTGCACCTACCAAATGGCATCCGGACAAATTCAAAGAGCCCATATCTTGTGATAAATGCGGGCTTGTGGCAGTCCTCTTGGGCAACCTCGACCTGCCAATACCCGGCTGCCATATCAAGTGTGCTGATGAATTTACCACCACCAAGTGCATCCAGACATGTCTCAATGTTTGGTAGGGGTAAAGGTCTTTGCGAGTTAGACTGTTCAGAGCTCGAAAATCGACGCAGTACCGCACTGTACTGTCTTTCTTCCGAACTAATACCAGGGCTGATGACCACTCAGATTTTGACGGAACTATGATACCTTTCTCTAACATTTCCGCAAGATGTTTCTCTTCCTCATTCTCAAAACCAAGAGGAGTTCGTCTAAGTTTAGAATGAACAGGTTGTGCATTACCTGTGTCAACCTTATGTCTTATCCCCTTGAACAAACCTAAATCAAGATCATCTTTTGCAAATGCATCCTGATACTCGATTAACATGGATTTAACTTACAAAGACTGCATCTCCGATAAACCCGATGTCGACATCTCATACAGATCCTGTAAGAACACAGGGATGTCCACCTCAGTGGTTGTAGAAGACTGTAAACCGTCCTGGTTTATGGGGTTACCAGCAAGTTGAAATTCTGTTCCAGGGTCTAAAACCTCCTCAATTTATGTGACAATACCAAGGTTGTGGTCTTGTTCCAGAGTAATATATTGGGCCGACAGGTTCCTTAACAAAATAGGAATCTGCGAATCTTTGGCAGTGGCCACTGTATGAGGCGTTACCAGACCCTCCAGTTTAGATGAGGGCTGGAGCACAACATCATTCTGTACCTCCTGATCCAGAGCGCCTGTGGTCTTCATGGCCTCAAAAGGACCAACTACCACTTTCTGCTTCAATGTTACCCGAGCTACTTTGGCTTCCCTCCCATGAGCTCTCAACATTGATGCTTGAACCGGTTCTCCATTAATTGTCACACACAGTCTAGTCAGATCAATGGTGGCCTTGTGTGCCTTCAAGAAATCCAGGCCTAATATAATCGGATCATTAATATTGGCAAGTAGGACTGGCCAGTTGAACATCATAGAGCCTAATGCAATTGTGACTGGCTCAACACTTTCCGCAGGGATAATATTGTCTCTACCTGTACCTTTCAATGAAATAGACTCCAACTTCTATAAAGGGTAAGGTAATTTATTTGCAAAGAAATTGCCAATTACTGTCACTTGTGCCGCAGTGTCCACTACTGCATCAACGGAAACACCATTTACTTTAATGCGAATGACTAGTGTCATAGGGTCACAATTAAAATCATACATGCGAACATCATATGTTCGCGCAGGCGAAGATCTCGGTGAAGCAGAAGGTGATGGCGACCGTGTACGCCTCAGCTCCGGACACTCATGGGAAAAATGGCCCTCTAAATTGCAACTAAAGCATTTTCCCGATCTGAGGGGAGGAGAAGGGGAACGCGATGGAACGACCTTCCCTCTTGGAGGAGAATGACCTCAACCGAATTGACCAGATATAAGATTCAAAATCTTAGCAACATCTACCTTCATCTCCGCCATATCCTTCCTAAGTCCTTCGACATCTTTCTCTAGTTTATCTATCCTGCTTGGAGCCGTTATGCCTCTCAACTGCTCAGGATTATCTGCCTCCATCAAACCAGAAGCATCGTCTGGAAAACGGACCGTTCGAACCTCAGGTCTTCTGGAACCAATGATCAATCGTTGATTATGGATAGTTGCATTGACCATTTGCACAGCCTCCTCTAGGGTGCTTGGATCTTTATCCATAGCTATTAGAGCGGCTCGTTTATGCTCAACACCCCGTAGGAATGCATCAATTGCAAGTGTCTCACCCAAACTCTCTGAGGCATCAGGGTAGCCATCTAAAGTGAGCTCCTGAATGATAACTGCAAATTCTTCTAAAGAGTTACCCTCTTGTCGAATGTCTTGCATTTTTTTCCTGATGATGTGGGGCAGATCTTTCTTCCCGAATCGCAACCTTAATTTGTTGCATAAACTGAAGTAATCATTCTGGACTTGCACAGAACAGATGCAGTAAAACTATAAGGCATTGTCCCTTAAAGCTGAGATGAGCATGTCTAATTTATATGTATTAGACCAACGGTACCTTGAATCAATATGATCAAATTGTATGAAAAATGGTTTCCACTCACATTTTCCATCAAAAGTTGACATTTTAGGTGGAGGAGGACCATCAGAGTAGCTTCTACGACCGGGTGACGACATTCTAGAGTCATTGTACGAAGAGCCATCCAACAGCACCTTCATCATTGATGTCAAATTCGACGTCCCCAAAATGGAGCAATCGTTCAAGGACTGTAGCTGTGACAGGCAGATCAGGATCTACCTTAATGTCGGCCAGAGATATGGAACCTCCTCTGGACTCATGGAAACTTACTATGCCAGCAGCTCGAATTTTACCAATATTATGGAGTGCACTAAGTTCCTCCACGGTTGCAGTGTTAATACACAACGGTTTCGGCATTATGAGTCACCTGTTGATTTATACCAGGGAAACGAAATTAATATTCGCTAAAAAGTAATATCACTTATTGAAATAAGTTGTGAGAGTATGCTTACTGAAAAATATAACTCACTGAGTAGTGATGATGGTGCAACTCCGGAGAACGTCTAAATGAATCTTCCGAAGCCAGACTAGATTCAGTAGCGTACCTGCATGCAAGTCGTCCTTCAGAAACTCGAAAGTATAATGATAACGGACGCGTTTATGTGCACTAGATTTTTTACGGAGTATTAACTCTACACTGCATTTGATGGTGTGTACACCAATTTCTGCACTGAGTTTCTCAATTCTATTATTGAGAAGAGAGAGTTGGTCATGCAGTTGCAGCTCTTGGTCTTTGAAGGAACAGGGATTCAAATAGTGCAGTTGCTCATTATACAGGGCCAGAGAATACGCTGGGATATCGATAAACTTCACCGTTTGGCCGTAACGCCTTACTATGTCTATCGCACAGTGATAGTGTTAGCAAATGCGGTCTACTGCGAGTGCATCATCGGCCGTCCTTAAATAGATAAAACCGTCGCCTCGTTTCTCGGTAAGGTCGCAGGTTCCGGCCCAGATATAGAAAACGATACAGTGAAATTTCTGAACGGCATTGCCTATTCTCGACTGCAAAATATTAACCAGGTCTTGTGTAGTACCACCGCTTTTACACCAATACTCAACAAACCCAGTTTGATCAACCCTTTTCAAAATGAAACCTTTACTTGTCCTTAACAAAATTGCCTTGTGGGTAAAGGATTGATCCACAGAAAACTGGGTGCGAGCCAAAAACTCCTCAGATTTAACTTGAAAAGAAGGCTGGTTGAGTAGTGTTTTAACGGGGTAGCTAGCAATGTGATAATGAACTTTTTGAATTAATAATAACAAGAAAAAACAAATAATGTTCAGCGTAATTAGTAAACCTAATATTACAATTTAAACATATCTGTTGATTAGAAGGGAGATTACCCTCCAATGTTCAAAATGTTAATAATAATAATGATAATAATAATAATAACAACAACAATGATTTATATCACTTCTTTATTTCAAATAATTCTGAAATAAACAACGACAATGAACTGTAATTAAAGTATAAAGAAATATCCAAAAACCGACGGTTAAATTACAGCTCAGAATCATGGTTTCCTATATATGATACTGAAGACAACTAACAATAACAATCCAGAAACTATAGTGTTGTCATTCCACGGAATACTGACATAGATGATAGAAACACTGCACGAAAATATACCTCAATTCATTACAGTTCAAATAAATAACATTGAATCTTGAATCTATGACGTATGTATGTACTTTGCTTTTTTGATAAAGTTACTACCCAATTAGACAATGGACACCCAGTTGACATAATATACTTAGACTTTGCAAAGGCATTTGACAAAGTCCTGCATCAGAGGCTGTGCAAGAAAATTAAATCTCACGGGATAGATGGGGAGATACTCCAATGGATTACAAATTGGTTATCAGATAGGAAACAACGTGTCGTAATAAATAGACAGAAATCTAACTGGACAAGCGTAAAGAGTGGAGTGCCCCAGGGATCGGTCCTTGGGCCAATTTTATTTCTGATCTATATAAACGACATAGACGAAAACATTACAAGCCAAATTGGTAAATTTGTTGATGATATAAATTAGGTAAAGAAATTCTGAACAAAGAAAGTACACTTAAACTCCAAGCAGATCTCCACAGAATTTTTAGCTGGTCTGAAGAATGGCAGATGCTCTTTAACTTAGATAAATGTAGTGTTTTACATTTAGGACACAATAACGTGTGCTATAGCTATACAATGGGAAGCAACACACTAGCAGAAAGCATTGAAGAAAAAGATTTGGGAATAACGATTCAGCAATCAATGAAAGTGTCAAGACAATGTGAAGTATCATTAAGAAAAGCAAACCAAGCCCTAGGCCTGATATATCGTACAATAAAATATAAATCCCGACCTGTTATTCTCGACCTTTACAAATCCCTTGTAAGACCTCACTTAAACTACTGTATCCCCTTTTGGTGCCCACACCTACAAAAAGACATAGACTTACTGGAGCGGGTACAACACAGGATGACACGCATGATCCCAGGTTTAGCAAGTATACCTTATGAAACACGTCTCCAGAAACTAAATCTTACAACATTGAAAACCAGGAGAATCCGAGCTGACATGATAGAAGTCTATAAAAAAATTTCTAACCAGGACCACATTAAGCCAAATGAATTCTTCACAATGGCATCTACACACACTAGGGGACATGCACTTAAACTTTACAAACAACCATGTCGACTTGATCTACGCAACTATTTCTTCACAAATAGAGTTGTTAATGTATGGAATTCTCTACCAACAGAAGCATTTAACGCTCCAACATTAAACACATTAAAAACAACCTAGAATCATTCTTCAAGTCACGGGGCTTTATATAGACCTAAGGTCGTCTAACTGCTACACTGAAGTACTTGACTGCAATCACTGGTAAATCACTGGTAAGGTATATTAATCTATATACCCGACATTTGCATGCTATAGTATAAATAAATAATATGTATTTTATATATACCCGACATTTGCATGCTATAGTATAAATAAATAATATATATTTTACTATAACTCACCTATCATCCGTGATTATTAAATAATAAAAGAAATAACTATAAAATAATCAAAATGGCGGCCAGAGTCTGTCAAATTGACGTTCTGGCAGGACTAGAGTAGCCCTTATATTTCCGAGAATTCTATATATTTTTTAACAGCAAAATCGTGAGTAGAATTTAGAAATAACTAACAATAATTTTTAATTTAGGGCCCAAAGTACTCCTGACACCATTTGTAGTAACTTAGCTACATATAAAAGGTTACTCACCCAACAGAGGTATTGATTCGGCCAATGGAACTGGCGGCAGGTGCTAGCGTTTCAAGTTCCAAGGTACGACTGCCGGGCGTCCGTAGAAACGGCGGGAATCAGCTATCTCAGCAGCCGCGAAACGCGAACTCTGGTATTGCGGGATACTGCCGGCACCATGGCGTCAATGAATAGCAGCAACTTACTGCTAATTATTGATGAGTCACTTTACCACTTGTTGGGTAACTATGCTCGCCATTTGGGCCTACTACTACACGGTGTGCAAATAGTAATGGCTTTGTTGAATTATATTATGTTATCAGCTCTTTATTAAGTATTTTTCTACGTAGTTATGCCATGGGTGTGGTATATGGTAATAGAGTATTTTAGCTTGCACTGTTTTGATATGTTAAGTTTGTATTGTTATTCATATACTATTAATAAAGCCTGCTATTTCACCCGATTTTTTATGCAAGCCTTTTTTAAAGGAGTTCCTCTGTGAAGTGTGTCCGACTGCGTCAGCGTCGGATTTTCAAAAAAAAAAGAAGTAGTAGTAGTAGTTGTAGTAGTAGTGTAGTAACAGTAGTAGTAGTAGTAGTAGTAGTAGTAGTAGTAGTAGTAGTAGTAGTAGTAGTAGTAGTAGTAGTAGTAGTAGTAGTAGTAGTAGTAGTAATAATAGCAGCAGCAGTAATAGCAGTAGTAGCAGCAGTAGTAGTAATAGCAGTAGTAGTAGTAGTAGTAGTAGTAGTAGTAGTAGTAGTAGTAGTAGTAGTAGTAGTAGTAGTAGTAGTAGTAGTAGTAGTAGTAGTAGTAATAATAGCAGTAGCAACAACAGCGGCGATTCCCTCCTTGACCCACCTGATAAGGCGCCTACACAACCAATGGGCCTTTCCAATCTCTAGCCAACGCACCACCCACACCGCGCTCATGTTGGGATCGATCGATCTCTGAAATCCCTGACTATCAATTTCCAGAAAACTATACCGGTAAGCTGTTGAATATTTTGAAACTAATTTGACTTGGTGCTGTTGCTGCCTGTGCTGCATGTTTATTAAATAGCAAAAACATACAATTCGTACAACGTGTCAGACTATTAAGCGTATAGACGAGCTTAATCGAATCATTCATGGCGTCATGATTATAACGTCAGCATACACGTCGCGCAGTTAATTATGACGTCATATGATTGAGCGAGGCAATGGATTCATGAATTAGCTATGTGCCCCAAATAGTCTTCATCCCGCACAGTCTATTCATATTCAGAATACAATCATTCTTGTCACACCTCCTTGTCGACGGTAAATAATGGCAAGCGCTATGAATTTAAATGAGTCAAACCTAGGATTCACAGGTGCAAATTAGACAGCTCCAATAATTTATAAATGATCCGTTATTAAAAAATTGTTTTGGAAAGGTGATAAGAATCATCGGGCAGAGGTCTGCATATCTATCAGCGACGCGTGAATGAAATAAGAATGGTGTGCCAGCTCCCTTGAGCTATCATGTGAGATTCCGTTTGCCATTGGTAGAGCAATGGTCTGAAATAAACACGAACAGTTTGATTTAGATAGAATTTTTTTTGTTCAAATGGGAGCACGATAAGACGTGTCTTATAAACGTGTCTCCCATACACATAAAGATACAATACAATAAATACATCAAGGTGGCGGATTGCAAAAATAATAAATAGCATTTTAACCCGACCGCTTGACCGCTTTTTGAAAAGTCCAGAGAAGTTGATACAATCAAGGTGTCTGCATCGCCATCACTACACTTGACGATATAATCCTTAGATTGTAAGAATCTAACAAGAAGCTGTATGAACTGTGTCTTATTCCTCATGTTGGAGAAAGATGCCTCTTGATTTTTGTGACACTGATATATCTGTGACAGTGATATCCGCTGACGTTGTTCCAGAGCGCCTCAGATGTTCGTGGTCTTTTGTGGATGGTCCTTCGTATCCATCGAATACAACACAGCACTTTCCATATTTATTGCTGAGAAAGGTTTCATATTGTTTGACAATTTCTTGATACGTGACATTGTTTTTCCATCTAATATGATGGAGCAGCCAACCACCATCTATTACTGGCATGGTATCTTTCGTAACATTAGTAAGTTCATGGCTGACATTGTGGAGCTCTCTTTATATCCCTGGCTAATTCTGATTTATCTAATTTTCGCATGAAATAGTCTTTGAACAGCGATGTAGGTATGGAAGAAAGTTCATACTTAAAATAAGGTGTGACGACTTCAGATTCTCATTTTGCCAGTGCCGTACATCGCAAGAATAAAACACTCGGCTCAATCTGGATAGTTTTTTTCCCGATCTTGATACCGGGCTGGCGGTCATTCAATGTACGAACTTGTTGAGATCGTTTAATGTGAGCATTACTAAAGGCCACGTCATCAAGTGATTGCTGGATCTTCAAACCCACTTGTTCAGCCATGTCACAATTAATTCCAACATCGTCAGATGCCGTTAGCCCAGTTGCCAACGACCTTAGCGTTCCCACATCGTCATCAAATGTGTTGTGCTGTTCAAACCAATCTAGGATCTTCTCCATGTCTACAAAATCTCGCTTGCACCTAGATTTACCGAGTTCCGCATGTTGTTCACTTGTTGCATTTTGACGATTTGTTAAGCTGGTCATTGCCTCATGAACAGCTGCACAGTGATGCATGCTATAGATCCATTGATGCCTAACGCTTTCAGATATGCCACGACCATGTGATATACCTCCTCGAGCTTTCATTGATCGCATAAGAATCTGCTCTATGCATAGATCAGTCCATAATCCAGTACAGTGCTTATCACTCCTACGAACTGCATGGTGACCTGTAGAGAATTTATTGTACAACCATGGGTGTTTGGTCGGGAGATCTCTCATCATTTGCAGGTAAAGTCTAGCACTTTTTGTATAATTAATATGACCTTTTTATAAACCTTTTGTTTATCATCTCCCATAACCTCCAGACAAACGAGACAATTCCCCTCAGATAAGATACCCGGCATGGGAATGCAATTTTCATCTAATTGATAACTCATTGTTGAATGTATTAAAAACCCATAAGGAATTCAAGCATAGCACTTGTTCACAACCACGATATGATAGTGGATAAGCATATTAGGTAACTTTATTTCAACCTGTTACACGCAAAAGCCATAATTGTCTTTTGATTTACATTAATTGCCAGTTTCTAAAATTATCCTGGACCATGTATTATTATTACAGAATCAGAATCAGAATATTTTATTGGCATGAATCTACATATAGATATAACCAAACATCAAGTGACGTGAAATATGTACATGACGGACAGAATATGAGTATATGAGTATATGAATATATAAAAATATATATGTATATAAATATGCAATCTATATTATTTACTATTTACAGAGCACTGGAAGTTACATTATCCTATTGAGCGTAGAGCGTATTTATCCCAAGAATATGGCTTGGTACTCCCAAAACGAAACGCAATGGGTCCGTAGGTCTACTGAAGTCATGAATGGTTGAGAAATACTAATTAATTATTTTGGAGAAAACTGCTCACACTAACCCTTTTAACAACCAATGAAATGGTAAGTGGATTCATTGAGGTGCGTTCAGGTACAATCTTTACGTTGAATATTTTGAAATTAATATGACCGGAAGTCATTGTTGTAATGGCTTCCAGTCATGTTAGCCCCAAAATACTCAAGAACTCTTTTGCTTGTAATGAGCCCTAGGTTCAAGTTTGGGATCCATTGACTTCAGATTGTGAGGTTACACAGCTGACAGAATCTATTTTCGGCTGGTGTTTTGGGAGAGGTATGTCTTCCTACTTCGATTTGAAGATTGTGCGCACTGACTCTGAGCTTAACGAAATGCCTTTTTCTATTGAAATTTTTCTCGGAGAGTAAAAAGTTTTCTATTTTAGATTTTGATTTGAAAGTTCTGTATGTTCTCAATTTAGAACCTTGTTTGGAGACAGAGAATGGTTGAATGAGATCCCTGTTTAAGTAGGCAAACCAATTTTCCTGATATCTTGTCTCCATCATTTGCCTAAGCGCTGACATGGATTTAATTTTGCTAGCGCTTACATGATTTCTCCAGATTTCTTCTAGGCCAAAGTTACTCCATAGAGTTTTCATGAATGAGGCCCAATTTCCTAAGTCTGGTTGTGAAATTGATTCTTTGTAGGCTTGATAAACGATAGTCTCAGAGTCAATTGCACCCAATCTAAACCAGAATTTTGCTGCATTTGTAAGGAGTGTATTTAGCAAGGAAAACTGACCCAATTCGCCTCTCACAGCTGCATGAGTAGTTTTTCTGTTGACTCCAAGAACATATTTACAGAAATTAATTAGGACTTTTTCCACAGGTACATTATCCCCCAGTTGCATACAGTTATGGTTGTTGATCCCTTTAATGTAAAAAGGACTCCAAGTTTCGCTGCAATATGATAGGATTGGGACGATTAATGACTGGAACAGTTTAAATGACATTGGACTGCTGTTCCTGGTATTTAATATTTTAAGTTTAAATAACGCCTTGCGACCCTGTTCTGCAAGTCTCTCGCATGCTGCTTTGAAAGCGCCTGAAGAGGTGAAAATAATCCCTAAATAGCAATATCCTGGGACAATTTCTATTTGGGACCCCATGTATGAACAGTGGTGGGGACCCCATGTATGAAAAGTGGTGCTTCTTTAGGAGGTGACCAGATTTGTTAAACACAATTACCTTGGTCTTATCTAGATTTACGGTTAGGTCCCATTTCCTGCAGTAGATGCCTAGCTTATTCAGAGCATTTTGGAGACCTCTAGATGATTCAGATAGTATGGCCAGATCATCTGCATACATAAGGCAGTTAACAGTGATGTCATGCAATTGAACAGGGTCGCAAGTATCATCAAATATGTCTGGTAGATCACGTAAATATAGATTAAATAGAAGTGGACTAAGAACACAGCCTTGCTTTACTCCTACTGAGGATGAAAAGCTGTCGCTGTGCCCATCACATACTTTGACCGCATATTTTACATCAGAATACATATTTTGGACGATGTTTAGAAAATTACCACCAATATCGGCTTGTAATAGTTTGTAAATTAATTTTTTCCTCGAGACAGTGTCGAATGCTGACTTAAAGTCTACGAAGCAGCAGAATACATTTTTCTTAGAGACTGTGTTGACATATTTGTCGATTATAGATTTTAAGGATAGGACATGGTCAGCTGTTCTGGCATTTGGTTCTAAAACCGATTTGGCATTGTGGAACAAGCTTGTGCATCTTAGCAAATTTTGAAAGCCTGATTTGTAGGAGGCTGCAGAATAGTTTACAGAGATTACTCCCTACAGCGATTCCTCTGTAGTTCTCAGGTTTTGAGACTTCCCCCTTTTTGTGTATTGGCGTTAAAAGATTACATCGCCAATTCGCTGGGAAGTTACCTGAACGTAATATGTAATTGAACAATTCATGTAGGACGGGAATGAGTTGACTATGTCCAGCTTTCAGCATTTCATTTAAAATTAGGTCAGGACCGCAGGCCTTTCCATTCTTCAATTTAGATATAGCTTGAGAGATCTCAGCGGTATTGATAGCAAAGTTCAATTCATTAAAGATTTTATTTTTGTGCAAGTGTATGAATGAGTCAATTTTACTTTCGAGCTCACGGTCTACGTGGGCTGAAGTGCTGTTCACTAATTTCGTAAAATGGGATACCCATTCTGTGCATGAGATTGGGTTTGTGCGCATGCTATCTTTTGGACCCTTTAGTTCATCATAAAGTTTTCAGAATTCCTGTGGATTTCGGGATTGCAGGGACTCCATTTGATTCATAATTTGCTGCTTGAACATAGATTTCTTTCTTGCAACAAGACTCTTAAATTTCTTACGTAGACTGCGGAAGTTATTCAGTAGTGAAATGTTTAGTGGATCCTTGTGAATTTTGCGACCCGATAAATTGCATCATGAACTTTTTTGCAAACATTGTCTATAATCTGCATAGCATTTAACATTGTAGCCTATACTGACTGACCACCTCTTATCTTGTATGGAGGTCTGGGTGCCATTCTGAAGATAATATTTTAAACGGACCAATTTGATCTACAATGGCCGGTTCTATTTTTAGGAGGGAAAACCCTCTTGTGATAAATTGCTAAAACATTCTGCTGTTAACGGCGTGGTATGTGCCCTTGGCAAAGAAGTTGAAACATAAACATTAAAAGCAATTCAATTAATTCTTTGAACCACAGAAATGAAATATGAAGTCTCATTGACATCAGAGAAAATCCATGCAGTCAACAAGTTTTCGTCTAGAATGGCTTCTAGTCACGTTGTTTCAAAATATTAAACAGCTTACAGTGTGCCAGTATGGCTGTTCATGCTTCAAATACATGTAGATTAAAAAATTAAATTTACTTTGATATCTATTGCAATGGTCTATAGAATGGAAAGGGTGTGTGGGGCAGGGTGGTGGAGACATGAATAATTTATGTGGGAAGCATGTTATGTATACATGTGTACATTCCAAAATTCTTTGCTACGTTCTGCCTCCATGACTGCGAACAGGGCTAAACTTCCAAAGGCATTGTTTTGCAATCAGCAATCATATGGGTGGTACAAAATTTGGTTTAATTCCACCAACTCAGACTTTCTGTTCCCCACCTCCAACCTACCCCCAAACCCACTTTGGGGGCTGAGCCTAATGTAAATGTTGTCTTGAGGTCCGCAATTAGGGTCAGGGTAAAAAGAAAATCAAATATCCTAACTAGATGGACTGCATCCCATGTGTGGAGCCCTTTAGTTTTTCCTCATATCTCACATCGTGTGTGGCAGTGTCGTGAAATAAGGATTTCTTAAAATAGTATAACCTGTAGATGAATCAAGTCTACTGATCAAGAGGGTCAAGGGCCTTAATGCTCACCTGGACCATTATCATTTGAACCATTGGTATAATACTTTAACTTCAACAGAAACAAGACATACAATACAAAATTGGGAATTCAGTACAATCGATATTTAGCTGGAAACTAATGAACGATGACTACACGATCAGATTGAACCTTAGCTTCCAGCCAATAAAATATCCAATATGGCTATCAACACAAAATCTCCATTGGTCCAAGACAACCATGTTTTATCAAGTATCACATTCTCTTAAACAAACTTTAATCACCCTTAGTTATCAATGAAATTAAATCTATTGCGTTTCAGCCTGATCTGTACAGCAGTTCGTGAGATGTCATTTTGGAGAACAAGATGGCCAATGGGACAAGCAGTTAATGAGGAGTATCGTTTTAAACGATTGCCCGCCATTTTCCCGGAAAATCCAAGATGGGCGCCAAACAAATTGACCAATCAAAATTTGGTATAGAAGCTGCGTAGCACACCACTCTAGGTCCTTTCACAGTCGTCAGGAAATCCAAGATGGCCACTGGAAATCTTGACCAATTAGAATTCTCATTAAAAGTGTTGAAGCCTCCCAGCATAGAATTAGTCCACCCAAGTTTCGTTGAAGTCTGCCTATTTATATTAGAGTAGTGTTTTAAATGATGTCTGGAAAACTTTCAGAAAATCCAAGATGGCTGACAGAAAAATTGATGAATCAAGGTTCTGAATAGAAGTTCTGAAGCCTACAACCATAGGTTTCTTCCAGCCAGCTTTTGTTTAAATTGCCCAAGTAGTTAAAGGGGAGTAGTGTTTTAAACGATTTCCACCATTTCCCGGAAAATTCAAGATGGCCACCAAAAAAATAGACCAATAAAATTTAAGTATACATATTCTGAAGCATACCACTCTAGTCCTCCCAACCGAGTTTGTTTGAAATTGGCTCAGTGCTTAACGAGTAGTATCATTTTAACGGACTTCCCGAAGTTTTCAGAAAATTCAAGATGGCCACCGGAAATATTGACCAATCAGAATTTTCATTAGAAGTGTTGAAGCCTCCCAGCATAGAACATGGCCACCCAAGTTTCATTGACGTCGGCCCGTTTATATTGGAGAAGTAGCGTTTTAAATAATTTCTGGAATATTTCTATATGGCCACCAGAAAAATTGACCAAACAAAATTCTGGATAAAAAGTCAGATGCCTACCACAATATGATCTTTCCAGCCAAGTTTGGTTGAAATTGCCCAAGCAGTTAATGAGTAGCGTCTTAAACAGTTTCCTGCCCTTATTTGGAAAATTCAAGATGGCCGGCGAAAAAAATAGACCAATTAAAATTATGTACAGACGTTCTGGAGCATACCAATCTAGGGTCCTCTCAACCGAGTTTGCTTGAAATCGACCAAGTGGTTAATGAGTAGTAGCATTTTAACTGATTTCCCAGTACTCAGAGATGGCCGCCGGAAATATTGACCAATCAGAATTCTCGTTAAAAGTGTTGAAGCCTCCAAGCATAGAATTAGTCCATAGAATTAGTAATTCCAGTGATAAATTTTCTAAAATAATCTTGTCATCTGCAAATGAAAACCTTTGATGAGAAAATTAATTTTCTTGAACAAATTTAAGAGGGTTAACAGATTCACTCCAAATAAATGTATAAAATTTGGGGAATAAAATAAACAAAGTGAAAAGAAGACACGACAGTAGCTCTCAGCAACAATAGTGTTAAATATTGTCTTTTATTTACAAAGACACTACAGGTAGTCATTTACAAAGACACTACAGGTAGTCATGAAATAAAATTCATACTTCATATATTTTTATTGAATATATTTATAAACAAATCCTCAGAGCTGCCAAGTAATTTGTACTATTTCCAATATGGCTGTCCCTGGAGACAATATAATGGATGAATCCAGTTTTAGCTATGCCCCGTCAATATTTAGCTAAGCTCCACCAATACTTTGCCCATGTTGGGATCGATTGATCCTTGCTCGCCCTGAATCTCAATTTCCAGAAAACCAATTTGACTGGCGGAGTTACTGTCTGTGGCAGCAACCGTGCCTGTACAGTTAAATTATTTTCAAAATACTCAACAGCAAGTTTATTAAATATTAAAGACATACAATTTGTACAACTTAGCAGACTATTACGCATCTATGACGGACTAAATTGTATTTTTTATGATGTAATCGATTATGACGACAGCCTACATTTGACATTGGTGATTATGACATCATGATTGATTGATAAACTGGATTCCTCCATTACAGTACAGTTCAATGACATTTTTGGTTCAAATAAAGGGATCTAAACGAAATCTAGGATTTCTTTTTTCACGAGAGAGTTGATACTTACCTCCCTAATACTTTTGATATTGCTAAATATTGGCTTTCACTCAATAAACACTCAGATTTAAAACAGTTAGGTGCCCCTACTGGGCAGGGAGTCCGAGCGTAGTCTGGCGGATGCCAGCCCCACCACCGCGCATGCGCAGACTAGCACTTCCTCTGACTAGATTATTGGCTGACACACATGCAACTATTAAGAGCCTGAAGACCGAGCCTCTGTGGGGTGGAGAGGCCGGGTCCGTATCTAGGGAGGTAAGTATCAACTCTCTCGTGAAAAAAGAAATCCTAGATTTCGTTTATTTCACTTCAAGAGTATACTTACCTCCCTAATACTTTTGATATTGCCAGAATTCGAAAGTGAATCTGGCGGGAGGGAGGCGAGGTCAAAAGACCAGCTCATCCCTATACGCTTTTCTGCGTTTAAGGCACTTAAACTTCTGAAACTGTAAGAAAAAACAGTCAGGATTTGACTAACCATCGGATAACACCACCGATGTATGAGAGATGACCGAATGTCATATGCGCTCCCCCCCCCTCCTTCCTGGGAGGAAGAGTCGACTGACCTCAATGTCCTATACGCTCTCTACGTACCAGTGCCATGTACTACAGGACAGAGACGAAAAAGCTCCATTTTCGTAACTCTCAACAATGAACCACACAAATACACAAACCATCACCATATAAATAACGGGTAATCGTGACAATACAATCAACAACGGACAACACATAAACAAGACTGACCTTGTTGAAAATGGCTGCTGACATCATCTTCCCAATGGCAAAGACTGATGCAGGCCCAAAAAAGTGGGTGTTTCCATAAATTAATTGTGAAAATATATAAGTAATGAGGAAAAACCTCCTCAAAAAATATAATCCGATTTATTTTTTCAAAACCGACAAGGCGAGAGGATTAGAGGTGTCACGGAGATAATGGTCTGTAAAACTTGACTCACAGTGCCACTGAGCCACCGACATAATATCATCCACAGGGACCCCATTAAATAGGGCCGTGGATGTCACTACGCCGCGGACACTGTGAGCCTTGGCCACGTCAACCTGCTTCCCGGTAGCGGATTTATGGCAAAACTGAATGCATTCCACAATCCACCTGGAAATGGTGTCCTTAGAAGCCCTCCCATGGGGTTCAATATATGACAACCATAACGCTGACTGGTCGGTGCGCCATGCCGCCGTACGTTGTTTGTACCGGCGCAGCGCCCGGACGGGACACCATGCTTTAGAATTAGGATCATATCTAGTTAAAGCAGGCAAAATAATAGGTTGACCTGGATATTTCAACGACTGATTTTTAGCCAAGAAATTAATCCTAGGTAGCAGCTTAAGGCCTTCCCCTGAAACCACAAAACGGTCATCCTCGGCTGATAAGGCATGAATTTCACTCCTACGCCTAGCCGAGGCCGCAGCAATTAAAAACACAGTCTTCAGTGTTAATAGTTTCATAGAAATGGAACTAAGTGGTTCAAAAGGCTTATCACCTAGTACTTGAAGCACTAGCGATAAACTCCAAGACGGAATCACAGGTGGATTCCTTGGTCTTAGATTGCCCATGCCTTTAATTAATACATTCAATGTATTTACTTCATCACTTCCCCTCTTAGCCAAGCAAGGAATAACAGACATTAATGCTGACTTATAACCAGCAATAGAGTTAGGCTTGAGGCTATAGGCATCATAGAGGTGACAGAGGAAATCAGCTACTACTTGAATAGATGAATCCATTGGATCAATACATCTTTTTGAGCACCATTCTGCAAATCTGTTGATTTTATAATTATATGCTCTGGAGGTTGACCCCCTCCTGGCTTTGGCCATAAACATGGCTGCTTGCTCAGAAAAGCCCTCCTTAATTCTAGATTCCTTGACAACATCCACGCAGTCAATCTGAACATTGACGGATTGTTGTGAAGGGCCTTGCCCTGGAAGATAATATCGTCCATCAGAGGCAGAGGAACCGGATTGCAGACCAGAAGGTCCAGCAGATCCGTATACCATGATCGGCTTGGCCAATCCGGGGCGATCAGAAGCACTTGGCATTCCTCTTGTCTGATTTTCTGAAGAATTTTTGGAATCAGGATTGCTGGAGGGAATGCGTATGCATACATTCTCCCCCAGCTGATAGCTAACGCATCTGTTGCGAAAGCGCTTGGATCCGGAATCGGAGAGACGTACGTCGTCATCTTCGCATTCTCCTTCGTTGCGAACAAATCGATGTTGGGTTTCCCCCAATGGTCGAACAGACGATCCGCCACACATTGATTTAGTTGCCATTCCGTGGGTAAAACACTCATCCTTCGGCTCAATGAGTCTGCTAGCAGGTTTAACCTTCCCGGAATATGAACTGCTTTCAAGGTAATCTGGTGATCCAGACACCAACAAAGCAGTTTCCATGTCATCATACAGAGACTGGGCGACTTCGTTCCGCCCTGGCGGTTTATGTAAGTCACAACTGTTGAGTTGTCTGAACGAATAAGAACAATCTTGCCCTGAACTTTCTGTAAGAAATGTTCCAGGCCCAGGACTACTGCTCTTAGCTCCAGTAGATTTATATGTTCCTTTGACTGTTCCAGATTCCAAAGCCCTGATATCGTGGATTCTTCCAGGCAAGCTCCCCAGCCCTCCATCGATGCATCTGTATACACAGTCACCTGAGGGTGGGGAGGGGTTAGCAAAACCCCCGGCAAGAGATTCTCTGTATTCAACCACCATTGCAGGTGGTGAATCAGAGGCGCCAACACTGACACATTCGAGTCCAGCGAACCTGTACTCTGGGTCCATTGTGTCATGAGAAACAACTGGATCGGCCGCCTGCGTAAGGCGGCCTGAGGAATGACTGGTTCCAACGAAACCATCAACCCCAGCATTCTCAAGTAAACCCGTGCCAGGACATGACGACTGTCGCACACTGACTGAATCAACGAGATGAGTTTTTGAACTCTCTCCTGAGTAGGATAAACATATCCTGTCTCTAGATCGAAGAACATCCCCAGGTAAACAAACTTCTGGGATGGAGTCAGCTCTGATTTTGGGAAATTGATCATCCAGCCCAAGTCTGTGAGAATTTTCAAAACAATCTCCAGATTGGCGGACAAACTTTCCCGGGTGTGCGCTTTCAACAGCCAGTCGTCTATGTACGTGTGGACTGCTATGCTTCTCCTGCGGAGGTATGCTGTGATCGCAAGAACCACACGGGTGAAAACCCGAGGAGCCGTGGAAATTCCGAAGGGCAACACCCTGAATTCCCACTGTCTGCCCTGGAATGCAAATCTCAGGAAGCGACAGAAACTCCCGTGGATGGGGATGTGGAAATAAGCGTCCTTCAAATCTATCGACGCCGTCCACATCCCCCTCTCCAACCCCGCCAACACCGAGCGCACCGTTTCCATCTTGAAACTGGGCGTCTCGATGAACTTGTTCAGTGGCTTGAGGTTGAGAATCGGTCTCCACCCTCCGGTGCGTTTTGTTACTAAGAACAGGGTTGAATAGAAGCCCGGACATCTTTGTGCCGGCTGAATAGCTCCTTTTTGTACGAGGGAATTTATCTCCTCCTCGATACACAACCTTTGCTCTGGATCTCTCGGAATGGGAGTCCAGACTGGCACCAGAGACAGTCGCGACGGCGGGCCTGTCACCCACTCTGGATGATACCCGACGGAAAGCCATCGCAAGACTAAACGGTCCTGAGTTAACCGTTCCCACTCTTGCATGTGGCCGGCTAGCCGGCCTCCCACCGGCCCACCTAGGGACCGCGGTGGACACGAGGCATGCAAGAGCGGCACTGTCTCCATCGCCATACACACCGGAGTGGTTCTTACCGCGGTAAGCGTCCTGTCAGGACCGATAACCACGCCCAGATCCTCGCGCGCCCCGCCCCGCCCCGCGCGCACCTCGGTGCGCGGGCGGCTGCCTGGCTGACGGCGCCTGAGGAACCTGCGCCCCCCTCGCTGCTGGCCGAATCGCACGCGGCCGAGGCCGACGCTGCGACGGTGGCTGGCCACTGACCTGGCCAGCACCACCTCGCGCCTGCAGGGGACGACACGCCGGGGCCGCGGCGCGAGCGTTAGCACGACGCAGCACATCAAACTGCTCGCGCAGCGCCCTCTGGTTATTCACCAGGGTGACCGTCTCTTGGAGGTGGCGACATCCCTCACCTCCAAAAAGACCAGGGCCCGTCATAGGCGTACGCAGTAGCCTATTGTACAGGTCCTGAGACGGGCACAGATTGTCCAGGGCAAACGTGCGTCTTGCCCTGACACTCCTGGTCACCGCCCGAGTCATACAGTCCAGCGCCAGGTTAATACCATCCTGGATGGTTCGCTGGACAGTGACCGGACTTGGCTGGCGCGATGCGGATGCCGTTACTACCCCCTGTAACAGCTGGGAGACGTGGGACAGAGCGGCAATCGAAGCCCTCCCACTCTCCTCCGCATCACGCAACGCGGTATTCGCCGAACGCAACGCGTTCGCGCACAGGACACCCGTGTCAGAACGGGAGCCTGGCCGCGCATCCTCACCCAAAGCCGCGCGGTCATCCACGCTGGGCTTGGGCACCACACCGTACCGCTGGTAATCCAGGGGCACGATGCGACAACGCCTGGCCACCTCGCGAGGGGCCTTCGCGAGACGTCCACTCGACTTAATGGACGACTCCGCCGCCTTGAACATGTCAACGACATGCTCCGCCAGCGGCAGAGAAGGCATAGCGTTAGCAGTCGGTTTCCCAGCTAACCACGGCGTGTGAACACGCTGGCTAGCCGACTGCTCCACGGGCAGATCAGGCCTAACGCTCACCAACCACTGGCAAGCGTCATACCAATCCTCCTCCGTGGCTAACTGCGAGCGCTCTACAAGACGGGGTCCTTCGTCTTCCTCCTGAGCGCAAGCAGTAGAGCTTGACGGCGGGTATGCTGATACACCTGGCAAGCCAGGGAAAACACGCGGGCCTGACAGCACCGGCATGAGAATATCACTGGTTTGACCAGGAGCAGGCACCGTGGCAGAGCGCGGGGTATATATAGTCTCACCACGGGCCCGGCCAGCACCAGCAACACCCTCGGCAAGCCGAGGTATGCGGTACCGCTGGCCATCAGCAGCGCCCTGGGCCACCACCTGAGCCGCGGACTTTACTCCAGGGTGAGTAAAACCGTGGAATAAGGCGCCTGTATTCCCCGCGAGGGGTGCACAAACGTCTTCATCCATGTCCACGTCGTCAGACGGCGACCCTAGCAGGTAATCCTCATTACCCTGGTCAGAAAGATTAGACCCCGGGTCAGCAAAGAGAGCTAACCCGGGCTGACCAGGAACGGTGCCATAGGAGGTACTGGCCACCGCGGCGTGCGGATACCCCTGGACTGATAAGCAGCCCGCGGGTTCCAGCGACAACCGTCCACGGTCCCCTATCGGCGCGGCAATAAGCCTGCTGCCAGGGCCGTGGAACGCCCCCTCTAATGGGGCCACCTCTGAATCGTCGAACAACGGAAGCGGACTAAGGAAAATCGATCCAGAGGCGGGGATTACCTGCTCCGAAGCCGATGACGAGGACAGTAAAGGATTTGGTCCAGGAAGCATGCCACGAAGCAACCCTGGAACCAAATCCTTTACTGCCCTCTTCATCTCTCCCAACATCTCGGTCCGGAAGGCCTCCATATCCACCGCGGACGAGACCTTCCCCTTACCCTTCCTACTTACAACCTCTCGTTTCCGCTTCTTCTTCTTCTCCTCCTCTACCACCTTGTCCGTCGCCTGTAAGTCTAAGTCGCCTGTAAGCAGCACAAGAATTCGGACATTAACTCGCCCCCCCAGTGCTTACATATGTCACAATTAACCAATGGACCACAAGGGCTACATTGATAGCACAGATGCGGCCAGAACTTTTCAAGAAGAAAACGACCACAGGACGCGCAACCCGGTCCCTGAAACAGGGCAAAGGACAAGGAGTATGAGCAACTAGTTAAGCTTAGAAACTCAATCCAACTCAGAGAAGGAAAATGATCATAAAGATCAATATACATCAGAAACCAGCATAGCGCTCAAATTGCTGATAAATACATAGCCAGGCTGATTATGACGTCATTAATCCCGTGACAGGGAAAAAATTCGATCCCAACAAAACATCCAAGTGCAAGGACGAATTGTATGCTGAATGGATAAGTCGACTACACAACCATCAGATACATATAGATAACTCTTTTCTGGCAAAAATGTTAATTATCTCCCTTTGTTTGTTTACAATAATTAACATCACCACATTATCAATAACTAGATACCTGACACTTTGTATAGACAAACCATCCAACGTGACGAACCGGAGAACTCCACCATCTGCACGCCTCTTAACTCTCTCCACCTCATGGGGAAGGAATTGGATCAAGAGGGCAAAGTGAGAAGACCTTTATACTAGGCCTCCAACTCACTGGACATAATTTTTCATTTGGTTAGATAACCTAACAGTGTTAGTAGGAAATGGAACCATGGTGGAGAGAAAACTAACTCTCTGCTACTGTGAAGTCACCACCTAGCGTCATACAGACCTGTAGACATAAACAGAAAGAGAAATTAGTCCTAGGTAGCACCGAGTTGACATAAACCAACTAACCAAGGCGCTTATCACGGTAAACGCGAGTCCCGGAAACACAATACACCGGGAAGAAAACTCGCTAATTTTACTAGAAGTCACCTGATTTAAAGGTCCTAAGTCCTTCCGTGGCGAAGTGTATCCTCCCGCCATCCAAATCAGACACTAACACTCCAAAATAACACTAATAAAACAGTTTAAGAGTAGAAAAGCTTATGACTGAAAAAGACATGTGTGTTCTCTTTGCCAATAATCTAGCAAAGAGGTAGTGCTAGTCTGCGCATGCGCGGTGGTGGGGCTGGCATCCGCCAGACTACGCTCTGACTCCCTGCCCAGTAGGGGCACCTAACTGTTTTAAATCTGAGTGTTTATTGAGTGAAAGCCAATATTTAGCAATATCAAAAGTATTAGGGAGGTAAGTATACTCTTGAAGTGAAATCCTTCTAGCTATGCCCTGCCCACTTCTAGCTAAGTCACACCCACTTGTGTGTGTGCATGTGTGTGTGTGTGTTGGAATAGACCTTTCCACTTTATCCATCCATCAGATGACACAGCTACGTGACGTGCAGAATGACATCATAATGAATGACGTTATTATGACATCATGAATGCCGTAGATAAGTATGGCACGAATGAATATTTGAAGATGGACTATACGTTGTTGTACGAATTGTATGTCTACTATTTAATAAATATTCTGTTGAATATTATGAAATTAATTTGACTGGGTGCTGTTGCTGCCATAGGCAGCAACACCACCCAGTCAAATTATCTACAAAATATTCAACAACTTACCTGTAGTTTTCAGGAAATGATTAGTTATGGCATTTTGGGATCGATCAATCTCAACACGACGAAGTGTGAGTGCAGCTTAGCTAGAGATTGGCGGGGCATAGCAAAAACTGGAATGGTCCATTGATATATATACTTTGAAACATGAATTCCCAGAATCCCAATTACACGGTAATAATACAGGTAAGCTGTTGAATATTTCAAACTAATTTGTCTAGGAGCTGTTTCTCCCTGTAGCAGTAACAGCTCCCAGTCAAATTAGTTTCAAAACATTCAACAGAATGCTTATTAAATTCTAAATTTAATCTAGGGCAGCAACAGCACAAAGTCAAACTAGTAACAGCCACCGTTATTAGTTTTAAAATTTTCAACAGAATGTTTATTAAAGTGTAAATTTAATCTATGACGCCAATAAATCCCAATCAGATTAGTTTCAACATATTCAAGAGAATGTTTATTAAATTGTAAATTCATCAAAGATTTAAGATTCATACACTTTAGTAACAGACTTTTCAATTTTTAGTGACGGAGCTACGTCAGTTTGGTTGTGACATCAGCTAACTAGTGACATATTTGAAGGCTATATGAGTGACAGATCAGTTCCCTCCATTATGCATGGCATGGCGCATGAAACAATGGTGTTCTACATGATTTCTTTCTAGGATTCTGTGCACCGGATAACAATATGTAAACAAAATATCTGTTTTTAACATGAAACATCATATATGAAAAAGTAATTCCAATTTTATTAAACATTCTGTTGCATATTTTGAAACTAATCTGACTGCGATGTTGCAACAGCTCCCAATCAAATGTTTCAAAATATTCAACAGCTTACATGCATGATTTTTTTGGAGATAGATATAGAAGGATTTTGGTGTTCAAAGAAGGAAGTTTTCCATAAGCAAAAAAGCTAATTTCCATGACTTCCAAGCTTTGATTCTACATTCTCAGATGCCATGATTTCCAAGCTTTGATTCTACATTCTCAGATGCCCTGATTTCCATGACTTCCAAGCTTTGATTCTACATTCTCAGATGCCATGATTTCCATGACTTCCAAGCTTTGATTCTACATTCTCAGATGCCATGATTTCCATGACTTCCAAGCTTTGATTCTACATTCTCAGATGCCATGATTTCCATGACTTCCAAGCTTTGATTCTACATTCTCAGATGCCATGATTTCCATGCTTTGATTCTACATTCTCAGATGCCATGATTTCCATGCTTTGATTCTACATTCTCAGATGCCATGATTTCCATGACTTCCAAGCTTTGATTCTACATTCTCAGATGCCATGATTTCCATGACTTCCAAGCTTTGATTCTACATTCTCAGATGCCATGATTTCCATGACTTCCAAGCTTTGATTCTACATTCTCAGATGCCATGATTTCCATGACTTCCAAGCTTTGATTCTACATTCTCAGATGCCATGATTTCCATGACTAGTACGAAGGCGACATAACATCATTCGTTGTCTCACCGTTTGAGGACAAGATATGTCTGTAGTGAATAAAGTAAACAGAGACTGGCACAATCTAACAGTGTTTATAACAGATCATAAGTGATACATTAGTATAAACTGTGTGTGCATACGCAAATGTCTGTGCATAGGCATAAGCGCATGCATGCATGCATGGTATCATTGAGCTAATGTGATTGGATGTACGATTGTAAGTCTAGGCTCATTTGTCAACTTTTAACTCTTACCACCCTGATGTCAAACTTTTAAATTTTCAAATTAAATTAAAAGATGAACTGGTGTTCATTTTTCAACAAATTTGGTGAAAGATGGTGCTGTCATAAACAGCAACATCGTCCACCAAAATTGTTGAAAAATGTACACCAGATTCTTCTTTGTCGAACCAATAAAATATTGTTGTTGCGGTGCATGAATACGCTCGTAAGCTGACACCAAATTTGATGACAAAGTGGTCTTATTGTGACATAACATTATGATGTCAGTTGCTGTGATATCTTATTGTGATATGTTATTTTGATGTCAGTTAAAGTGACATCTCAGTGTGACATATTATTATGATGTGTAGTTGAAGTGAAGTTTTATGGTGATGCATTATTATGATGTCAGTTGAAGTGATGTTTTATTATGATGTCAGTTGAAGTGACGTCAGCTGGAACTTCACAGCATATACTTTATCAACAGTTTTGATTCATGATTTACCAGTCTGTCTTTGTTAAACCCTCAAATTTGTTCTAGAGTATTTTAATTTTCTCATAGAAAATGTCCATTTGTAGACCAAGAAAAAATTATCTTTGAAAATTTATCAATCGAATGAATGACTCGGTTATTGAAATAAAAAAGGAAGATTCGGCTGATCTTTAACGCCTCATATGGACAACAGAGAAAGAGACAACCGAGAAATTAATCATAATTTGTAATTTGTAATATGTACATTGATTTGTCCTGCTTTGACCAGTCACCATCTTTCTTACATTCTGATTTTGGATTTGGTAACAAAATTTGCCCCGTCACATAAAAAGAATAATCGTGTTTATAGAAAACATAAACGCATTATTCAAAAATGTGAAACAGATTTATCATTTATGTGCAACCTGGGTACAATTCATAACATGTTATAAACTGGATGAATTTATGTTCGCATTTGGTTTTTTATGCTGAATCTGATTAATAAAGTTCATTTTCTTGGTGTACATGACTAGTGGACTTCAATGCTCAGTGACTATGACCAACGAATACAAACACATTGATCACCAAAATAACTGTCGACAAAAATTCTGCAGAATTAAATGCCTCTCCTGTCTCCTGTTTGTAGCAGTGACCTTGACCGTGTGACCTCAATGTTATGAGGCTGCTTCCTAACATTATTGGTAACCATGTGTTCAAGATTTGTTCCAATAGGGTTAACAGAGTTCCCAGCACTTTATCAAAACAAAATTCCCTGAGTTTTCCCTGAGAAATTTCCAAAATTCCATGAGAAATATTTTCACTTTAACGAGGTGCTGGAAAGTCAAGAGGTGATTGCAGCTAAGAAACTTAGATACTGACAATATATACAACACAGTGGTGGCCTCTGCACAGTAATTTTAATTTATTTAAATTTATTTCCATTTTCAGTGAATGGACACAACTTGGATATACATGTATGACACAAGACACACCTACGACAACCTGGCAAAATGTGAAAGCTTCCCTTCTGGCACATTATCAAATTCCCTGAGTTTTCCCTGATTTTTGGTCTTTTTTTAAAATTCCCTGAGTTTTCCCTAACTGGAAGAATGGAAACTTATTTTCAACGTTTTCCCTGTTGTCCAGAGTGGCTGGGAACTCTTGAGTAACCAATCTTGAAATGTAAATGCAGGTGATTTGCTAAATGGAAGACCTTAACATTGAAAAAAACAGAGGTCAAATAGCAACAGCAGAATGACCTTGAACTTTGACCTAGTGACCTCTTTCTCACCATCCTGCATCCTTTTGATATAAGTAACCATGTACCCAAGTTATGTTTCATTAGACTTTTGAGCTATCCAGAAACTTAACGTCATAAGATTTGCTAAACGCAAAAATTTAACGTTGAAAAGAACAGTTCTGTAAGTCAGAATGATGTTGACATTTGAGTTGGTGGCCTCCCTGTCATCAGCCTGTATCCTTGTGGCATAAGTAACAATGTACCCACGTTGTGTTCCATTAGGCTAAAGCAATCATGAGAAAATAAGCTGATAAGATTGGCTACACGCAAAGATTTAACGTTAAAATATAATCAGGATTTGTAGAGGTCATAGTGACTTTGACCTTTAATGGTGTGACCTTAATATCAGCACACTGCTTCCTAACATTATATCTAACCAGGTACCCTATTTCCAATAGGATTAACAAATCCTGAAAACTAAGCTGGGAGGTTTTGCTAAACGCGAAATCTTAACGTTGAATAAAGTTTTGTATCAAGGTCACAGTGACATTGACTCATGACCTTATCATCATACTGCTTCCTAACATTATAGGCAACCACATAGCAACGTTTAGCTGCAATAGAATTAACCAATTCTGAAATGTAAGCTGTGAAGTTTTGCTAAATGCAAAAACTTAACATTGTTGACGCAGTCGCCATCAGAAAGGTGATACATATGTCTCGCATTCTGCTTCGCAAGCGAGACAAAACGAGACAAAAATAACAACTAGAGATTGTGGAAATCTATGCCTCCGCAGCAACACAATTTCAATAATTGTGTCACTATGACTGTGACATTTCACCTTTTGACACCAATATCAAGAGGGTTCATAGGATCGCTGAGGGGCTCTTCACATCCAGGTTCACCCCAAAATCAATAAGCATCTTCATAACCTGTTACGCAATAAGTTATTGATTTGTTTTGCGTCTATCGAGTCCCTGATTCCAGGTCCCATTCACACTATATCTAGGCTTGTTTATACTTCAGTCTATAATTGGTAACTTCCTCAGTTTTACATTGGTACAATTTATACTCCTGGGTGGAGAGAGGCAACAAGGAGTGAAGACTATGTTTCCACCGATTGCTCATCCACCAGCTGATCGCCTAACAGTCGAGCAAGATTTGAAAACTGCACGGCTGATTAACAGTCGATCACACTAACACCATGACCAATCGTCTCCCACTGTTATGCAAGATTTGGGAACATCACCTAAGAAGAACTAGAAATACAGTACAGCTCGAAAATAACTTAATTGTTTCCAAAACAAAATAAAATGTACTGTCGAATATTTTTAACAAAATTGGATTGGAATCCATTGCTGCCTCGGGCAGCAATGGCTTCCAATCCAATTAAGTTCAAAAGTTACTATGAGTTATAATAGTTATTATAAGTTATTTATGAGCTATACTGTAGCAGCCCGGACACACAAAAACACGCACACACACACAAGCAAACATACACAAGTTATATACCCCACACCATGTGGATGAGGGAGAATACTGTGGTTAATGGACAGCTGTAGCACTATTTCAAACATAAAACACGAGCTACACAGGTTCATAGATAGAGACAAATAAATATATGTATAGTAATAAAATGGCATGTCAAGAGAGACGTAATGACGAGCTGTCTATCACTATACAGCGTTTCCCGGGATTAGAATATTCGTGATGACTAGCAGCACTGTGACATCACATCCTGAAGATGCCAAATCTTGTTTGTTCTGGTGGTGCATTTAATGCAGCGCTGAGACTCAGACCTAAAATCATGCGTGTATCTGCCGGGTCGATCACACCGTCATCCCATAATCTAAATAATAATATGGACAGTCAGTTTACTTGTATGTAAAGTAGCAACAATGCCGAGTCTGTTATAAATGCTTAGGAGTCTATCAAGTTGTATGAATTTTAACTCTACTATTAATAAACATTCTGTTGAATATTTTGAAACTAATTTGACTTGGCCATAGGCAGCAACAGCACCCAGTTAGATTAGTTTCAACATATTCAACAGCTTACCTGTAGTTTTATGAAAATTTAGATTCAGGGAGTGTAGGGATCGATTGATTCTAGCACAGGCAAAGCGTGGATGGCACCTAGCTAGAGATAGGTGAGGGATAACTAAAACTGGATTCCTCCATTAGTCCCTTACGCATCAAATATGGTTTGTTCGTTGAACTATATCAAATCCCTAATTCCTACGTCCTAATCAGGCCATATCCAGGGCCTGGCTTTTAATTTCCAGTCTATTACGCTATTCCAGCTAACATCGCCAGTTTTCTACACTGGTAGCCATTTAAACTCCTGGGTGGGAGAGAGGCAATGTGGAATGAAGATTGTCTAAGTTTCCAAAGACGGTGAGATAGTCATGCACAGTGACACAAACCAGGATCACTGGTTAAGAATACCAGAACTCCCACCACTGAGTAACCATCTCCTCTGCCAATGATGTCTTCTGGCAAATGGATGGTAAAAAATATCTAAATGTTTGCTCATTGAATGTTCATTTGCAGGCCAAGAGATGATTCTTTGAAAATCTACCAATGGAATGACTGGTTCTGTTATCAAGCCTGTCATTCCAGTGTTAAGATTTCAAAAATGGTCTTAGCTTGGTCTGCAAATGAACATTAAATAAGAAAATATTTAGATATTCTTGACCAGAAGACATTACTCAAGAGCACTCCTGAAGCCATTTTAGCCAGTCTGACCTTTAACACTTTAATGGCCAAATTCGGTCAAGACAACCAAAGTATTTGCTTCTTGAATGTCCATCTGCGGGCCAAGAAAATACTATTTTTTTTAATTTATCACTAGAATGACTGGCTCGGTTACCGAGCCAGTCATGCCAGTGGTAAATTAAAAAAAATAGTATTCTCTTGATCTGCAAATTGACATTCCCAAAAGCCAGTGAAGACATCGTTTTTGTCAGGCTTGAAAGAGTTAAAAGTGTAGTAACTTAGCTACATATAAAAGGTTAAAACATGTGACAATAATTGAATAAAGGCACAGGCGATGTGCGACATGACACCCAGCAGAATCATATCACCTATGTGTCAATAGAATTTTCATTGTGTCGTTCAGCGCAAGGAAATTTCGAACCATATGATGAGCTGCCAATTGTGTAAATAAATTAATCCATGTCATAGATAGGCCTGTATCATTTTTTGTATCACGGCCTAAGGCACTGGAACATCACATCACGGATTATTGGAATTTACAAGAGGAAACTGCGACTGTACGAATAAAATAATATTACTAGAGTAGATAGATCTACGTGTTTTATTCACAATACGGTTCAAGTCATACGTCAATGTACACTCTGAAAAGTCACATGGATTCTCAGGTATGTGTGGAAAATGTCCACGGAAGTAATGAAAATTGTGTCTATACATGTATGAATAGAGCGTGTGGCGCGACATCAAATGACACAACGGTGTAATCATCTTGTTGCATGTACATCACCCGTGTCTGAAGGAGCCTTTAACCAACTTCTCGCGTTGAATGTGATATTCAGGCAACGGCATGGCCAGAGACATTTATCTGTCTGCCTGCTAAATCTTTTGAGACTACATTTTCCATGGAGCTTATCTTTGCACATGCTGAATATTTTGAAAACAATTTGACTGAAAATTGTTGGTGGCTAAGCCACCAACAACTTTCAGTCGAATTGTTTTCAAAATATTCAGCAGGTCCAGTTTTTATGCCTATCACAATTATTCTCAGGTGGCTTGCGGCAGACAGACACTTAACTAACTGGTAAGCTCAAATTCACTCTAGCGGCCTAAACGCTATAGATATTATTCGGAAAAACATTTCCTAGGCATCAATCATTACTCACTGCGCTTTTCACGATTGTCGCCGGTTAGTATCTTTCATTCTTATCAATGATGATATAAAAAATTGAAAATATGTTCATATTCAATTTTTCGATATTTATATATATTTATATATCATAAGCGATTCTGATATCAGTTTTGAAGATAGTATCGGTATATCGCGCAGCCCTATCAAAATGCCCCATGCCTAGTGTAATATGGTCATTATCTACTTCCCAGCATACCTACCGAGCACTAGCATAATATGGACTTGATTCCTCCTCAAACTTCTCTATAACTGGCTGCTTTAACATCTGCTCTTCCTCGTCTGTCCACTGTGTCAAATATAATAATTAAAATATTTAACATCTGCTCTTCCTCGTCCGTCCACTGTGTCACATATAATAATTAAAATATTTAACATCTGCTCTTCCTCGTTCGTCCACTGTGTCAAATATAATAATTAAAATATTTAACATCTGCTCTTCCTCGTCCGTCCACTGTGTCAAATATAATAATTAAAATATTTAACATCTGCTCTTCCTCGTTCGTCCACTGTGTCAAATATAATAATTAAAATATTTAACATCTGCTCTTCCTCGTCTGTCCACTGTGTCAAATATAATAATTAAAATATTTAACATCTGCTCTTCCTCGTTCGTCCACTGTGTCAAATATAATAATTAAAATATTTAACATCTGCTCTTCCTCGTCTGTCCACTGTGTCAAATATAATAATTAAAATATTTAACATCTGCTCTTCCTCGTCTGTCCACTGTGTCAAATATAATAATTAAAATATTTAACATCTGCTCTTCCTCGTTCGTCCACTGTGTCAAATATAATAATTAAAATATTTAACATCTGCTCTTCCTCGTTCGTCCACTGTGTCAAATATAATAATTAAAATATTTAACATCTGCTCTTCCTCGTCTGTCCACTGTGTCAAATATAATAATTAAAATATTTAACATCTGCTCTTCCTCGTTCGTCCACTGTGTCAAATATAATAATTAAAATATTTAACATCTGCTCTTCCTCGTCCGTCCACTGTGTCAAATATAATAATTAAAATATTTAACATCTGCTCTTCCTCGTTCGTCCACTGTGTCAAATATAATAATTAAAATATTTAACATCTGCTCTTCCTCGTCTGTCCACTGTGTCAAATATAATAATTAAAATATTTAACATCTGCTCTTCCTCGTTCGTCCACTGTGTCAAATATAATAATTAAAATATTTAACATCTGCTCTTCCTCGTCTGTCCACTGTGTCAAATATAATAATTAAAATATTTAACATCTGCTCTTCCTCGTTCGTCCACTGTGTCAAATATAATAATTAAAATATTTAACATCTGCTCTTCCTCGTTCGTCCACTGTGTCAAATATAATAATTAAAATATTTAACATCTGCTCTTCCTCGTCTGTCCACTGTGTCAAATATAATAATTAAAATATTTAACATCTGCTCTTCCTCGTTCGTCCACTGTGTCAAATATAATAATTAAAATATTTAACATCTGCTCTTCCTCGTCTGTCCACTGTGTCAAATATAATAATTAAAATATTTAACATCTGCTCTTCCTCGTTCGTCCACTGTGTCAAATATAATAATTAAAATATTTAACATCGGCTCTTCCTCGTTCGTCCACTGTGTCAAATATAATAATTAAAATATTTAACATCTGCTCTTCCTCGTCCGTCCACTGTGTCAAATATAATAATTAAAATATTTAACATCTGCTCTTCCTCGTCCGTCCACTGTGTCAAATATAATAATTAAAATATTTAAAACGCACACGTCATATTGCTAAAGTAACAGCCACAAACAGTCTTAACCCTTTAACCGTTAAATTTGTTCAAGAAAACTTTCTTATAGAAAATGTCCATTTGCAGAACAAGAGAACAACTAGTTTTTAAGATTTACAGCTGGAATGACTGGCTCGGTTATCCAGCCAGTCATTCCAGTGGTAAATTTTCAAAAATAGTCTTCTCTTGGTCTGCAAATGAGCATTATTAACACTCCTAGACCTATCTGCAGCCTTCGATACGATAGATCATACAACTATGCTATCACGACTAGCAGAACTGGGCATATCTGGTACATCACTGAGTTGGTTCAAATCCTATTTAACATGTCGCTATCAAACAATCACATTAAATGAAGCTAGGTCATCTCAGTATGAGTTGCTCTCTGGTGTGCCGCAGGGGTCTGTGCTCGGGCCTATATTATTCACTATCTACACGGCACCACTGGGACGACTTCTAGACGCACGTGGAATGAGCTATCACTTCTACGCCGATGATACTCAGCTGTATCTATCTTTTCACACACCCAACCAATTGAATGCCCGGGAAATTCTGGAGGACTGTATTCGCGATGTGAAACTTTGGATGTTAAACAACCTTTTGCAACTCAACGAGAAAAAGACAGAAATAATTATGATCGCTTCCCGTCACTTGAGACCAAAAATAGAAATTGAATCGGTTCATATCGGTGGCGCCAACATTCCTTTTAGTGTTAATGCGAGAAATATTGGCGTAGTCTTTGACAATACAATGTCTATGGAAAGCCATGTGACGTCGATCTGTAAATCTATATTTCTGAACACTCGCAACATCGGTAAAATTAGGAAATTGCTAGACTATAATGCAGTCAATACCCTCGTCCATGCAACCATTACATCAAGGCTGGACAATTGCAATTCTCTTCTCACAGGCATATCATCATCGCAGTTACAACGTCTCCAACGAGCACAAAATACGGCAGCCCGGTTAATAACCAGAACAAAAGTGCATGAACACATTCGACCAGTCCTCAAAGAGCTACACTGGCTGCCAGTGGAACAACGCATCGAATTTAAGGTCGCACTTTTCGTGTTCAAATGCCTACATGACTTAGCCCCACCGTATTTATCATCACTCATAACTAGACGAATAGCACCGAGAGCACTAAGATCGAGTGAACAGCTACTCTGCGTAGTACCCAATTCCAATCTTGTCATTGGAGAGCGTGCTTTCTCCATAGCTGGACCAAAACTTTGGAACGACCTTCCATCCAACATTCAAAACAGCAACAATGTTGAGGCTTTCAAAACTCTTCTAAAAACCCATTTGTTCCAAAAAGCATATTTCACTATTTTAAATTAGCTTTAACTTTTGTAAAGCGCCTTTGGGCAGTTAATTCTGGAATTGGCGCTATATAAATGCATACATACATACATACATTTCTCAAGACCACTGTAGAGGCCAGTATAAGCCGGCTTGACCATTAAAGAGTTAATAAATAATCTGTTGAATATGTTAAAACAAATTTGAATGCAAGCTGATGCTGCTATAGGTCATATAGCAACAGCACCCAGTCAAATTAGTTTCAAAATATTCAACAGCTTACCTGCATAGTTACCTTGATCTTGAGATTTTGGGAATTCAGCTTTTAAAGTATTTGAATATATTCAAATGTACGTACACTGTGCATGGAGCTTAGCTAGAAATGGGTGGGTCATTTATGAGAATTGAATCCCAGTAATATCACTGCAGTAGTCTCTGTAATCCACAAATGTCTCGACCTCATTTTGGCAGATACATCCGTCATGACATAATCAACTACTTACATATTCTCAGAGCATACTGGCCCAAATTTTAAAATAATTTACGAAAAACATGTTTTAATACAGACACGCACGCACGCACACACAAAATACATTGAATAAAATTTGGCTATTCTCTGACTATTTCATGTACATCTACATTAAGCTCTCCATAAGACAGGTATTTTCTATTTTGTATCTTTTACTGATGTTTACCTCTTGTCCAAGTCGTGCTCTTTGTTCCCGTGTGATCTGTGCCAAGACGTTTGCCGCTTGTTCCCCACCCATGACAGAAATACGGGAATTTGGCCACATGTACAAAAATCTTGGGCTATGAAAAAAACACCAAAATAATAGATAAAATGGCTGATTTGATCCACAATGCAAAATTTATGAAATTTAGCCCTGCTCCCAAAATATCATGTTTGACGAAAACTAGTGGAGCAATGACTAACGTTAACTTTATCGAAGATTTCAACAACACTGCCATCCAAATAGATGCTCGTGATTGTAGGGAATGAATATACTTCAGACAACAGGTCTGCAGTTTAAAGGATACATTTTAAATCTGGGATTTCCAAAGATATCCAGCATTATTTGATCCGTTATATATGTATTAGGAAGCATATTAATTCTAGTTAACTCTTTCACTGAGTAAATCACTGAAACTCAATTTCAGGACTACTATACAAGTAAAATGTTGAATAATTTGAAATTAATTCGACTGGAAGTAAAATTTATTTCAAAATATTCAACAAAATCTGTATTAAGTAATAAATAATTTGCAATATCTGTTCGGCAGTGCAGAAATACAGGACAGCTGTTTAATATTTTGAAAATAATATGACCGGGTGCTGTTGTTGCCTATGTCCACAACATCTCCCAGTTAAATTAGTTTCAAATTATTCAACAGCATGTTTATTAAATAGTAAAGACATACAATTCATACAACAATGCTATAGTCCATCATCAATTATGCGTTCATGACGAACTTAATTATGTCATTCATGATGTCATTGATTAGGACATCAGCCTACGTGTTTCTCAATCAATCACATGATGTCATAATCAATTACATAATGTGTAGGCTGATGTCATAATTAATTACGTCGTGAATGACATAGCCAAGTTCATCACAAACTCTTAATTGATGACGGACTAAGCGTTGCTGTACGGATTGTATCGCTTTACTTTTTAATAAACATGCTGTTGAATACTTTGAAACTTGTTTGCTGCTAGACGTTGTTGCTGCCTCTCAGTCAAATTAGTTTCAAAATATTCAACAGCTTACCTGTAGTTTTCTAGAAACAGATAGTCAGGGAGCAGGGGATCAATCAATCCCAACATGGGCGAGGTGTGGGTGGAGCTTAGCTAGAGATGGCTGGGGAATAGCTAAAACTGGATACCACGATTGAGAGGATTAATGTTATTTATAATGTACCTGTAAGCTCTGCCACACATCCCATAATTCCCAGCTCCATAAGATCCACCAATGATAACTGTTAATTTTGGAACTTTGGCGCAGGCGACAGCCATGACCATTTTTGCTCCATGTTTGGCAATACCTCCTGCTTCAGCTTCTCGCCCAACCATGAAGCCTGAGGGAATGCAGAGTAAGAACACTGTAAAGTATAATTGTGTAACACCCACCCACGAACGCACACCCACCCACCCACAACCCCCCCCCCCCCCCCCCCCCCCCCACCCCCCACACACACACACACGTATGCATTCTAGTGCGAACACATACACATGCTCGCACACACGCACGCGCAAACATACACAGACACACAAACATGCATACGCACGCACGCACACACACATGTATGCATTCTAGCGCGAACACATACACATGCACGCGAACACATACACATGCACGCACACACACACGCACAGACACACACACCTACATACATGTAATTATCATACTTTTTTTTAATAAGATACATTTTAACTAACTATTGAACCATTTTAGCCTTCACAGACCTTAACCCTTTAATGGTCAAAATTTTCTTATTGAGTGTCCAATTTTGGAAATTTATCACTGGAATGACTGGCTCGATTATCGAGCCAGTCATTCCAGTGGTAAATTTTCAAAAATTGTATTCTCTTGGCCTGTAAATGGACATTCCACAAGACAATAACAGAGGCCGGTTTTGGCCGGTATGGCCATTAACGGGTTAAGACATATTCTAATGTTATGTATGAAATACTCTGTTGAATATTTTGAAAGTATGTAATTGGACTTGGATCAGTGGCAGCAACAAGTTCCGGTTGTATTAACTTCAAAATATTCAATGTACGTGTCTTGATGTTAAGACATACAAAACATCTAAGGGTTAAAGTTTAACATATACCATGATACGCATAGCATGTATGCACAACACGAATTATGACACTCAGAGATTGCTGAAATCTATACACCTATTTCCTTAACGGAGTCACCATGATCTTTTAGCCCTAAAATCAGTAGGGGTTTTTCTGCGTGATGCAGTGTTTGCAATGGCATCTATAATTTGGAGGTCCTAGGGACATGAAATCAGATCTGGGGTGGGGGGGGGGGGGAACTCAAACCTGGGGTTGTCATGGAGATTTAAATAAGAGGTTATCATGGACTCCCAACTATAAATTATGGGGGTCGCATGTTACATTTTGTGGATATTTTTGTGAGATAATTATACAACTAATTCATATTTAACAATCATACAAGATTTTCAGCTGCCATTACTTTTTCAAAATATAATTTGGGATATATACTCTCAAAAATGCCCATTATGGAAATCCTTATCAGCATCCTAAGCGTAACATAAAATCCAAGTTTGGTAAGAGTCAGTAGACCTTTGAGTTGCCATCATGAAAACGCAACACTACTTCTTTAACCCTTTAACACACAAATTTGTTAAAGAAAATTTCAATTTTCTCAGAGAAAATGTCCATTTGTAGACCAAGAGAAGACTGTTTTTGAAAATTTACCACTGGAATGACTGGCTCGGTTATCGAGCCAGTCATTCCAGTCGTAAATTTTTTTTAATAGTCTTCTCTTGGTCTGCAAATGGACCTTTTGCAAGACCATTGCAGATGACAATTTGAGCTGATATGAGGGTTAAAGGGTTAATGGATAAATTAAATCGACTCAAAAGTGAGAACAAAGTGGGGCGGAGCTTAGATACAAATGGGCGGGGCATAGCTAGAAATGGATCCTTCTATTACCTTATTTGAGTCACCTTGACCGTTGACATATTATTGACTGAAGATCCAAATCGAGAAATAACCCATAGTGCGATCTAGATTTGAAAATTGGAAGGTTACAGTTACACAAGAATGGACCTTTCTATTTCTAGCCATGTCCTGCCCATCACTAGCTAAGTTCCACCCACACCTCGCTCGTGTTCGGATCGATCGAGATCTGAACTCCCTGACTATCTATTTCAAGAAAACTATACAGGAAAGCAACAGCGACCAGTCAAATTAGTTTCAAAATATTTAACAGCATGTTTATTAAATAGCAAAGAATTACAAAGACATGCAATTCATACGTGTCGGACCATTTGAGATTTGGTGACGGTCTATATGGAACCCTTTGTGACGTAATGATTATGACGTAATCATACACGCGCTGAGCTGATTATGATGTCATACGAGGTCAGATGATGGATGAATACTCTGGAAAGGTGAATTGCATATCAAGTGTATAGGCATGAATGGTGAGAAGACAGAGTGAACCAATGGTGGATCACTGTGATTACCTGTGATGTTCTGTAAGAACAGAAGCGGAATGCCACGCTGAGAACATAGCTCTATGAAATGTGTAGCCTGTAAATAAATTAATTATATAAATTTTAAAAACATATAGAATAGATAAAATAGATGTGCTCTGGAATAGTGATCCTCTTCTACTTGCTACATACAGGGCTATGGGACAATAACCCTTTAACACTCATATCAGCCAAAAATGGCTTCTGCAGTGGTCTCGGGAATGTCCATTTGCAGATCAAGAGAAGACTATTTTTGAAAATTTACCACTGGAATGACTGGCTCAATAACCGAGCCAGTCATTCCAGTGGTAAATTTTCAAAAATAGTTTTCTCTTGGTTTGCAAATGGACATTTTCTATGACAAAATTGAAATTTTTTACAGTCATTCTAGTGGTAAATTTTCAAAATATAATCTGGCCGGCAAATAGGCACTGACTAAGCAGAATATTTTTATTTTTCATGAACAATCTTGACCACTAAAGGACCAGCTGTTATGATAACAGGTATGACAAATGAAACACATTTTTGAAACTGGTTATTTTATAGCCATATTAGAGAAAAATCATCTTTCTCGTTGTTTATTATATCATATTAATGTTATATACTTCTGCAAACATTAAAATAGCTGTCTCTCTCTTAGCGTATGTGAATAAGTATAAATTTGCTCAACTACGCAAATCATTTATTCTTACCCTACAAACCTCAAGTACAATTGGATTCATGATACTAACTACCTCTATTGATGCTTTTGTATATATGGTGTGCACCATACCGAAAAAGCAATTGGTAACGAGTATTCGTGACAGGATTATATATAGAAAGAAGAGGACCAAGGGTCCTGTACCGCTCACCTGGAACATAGGCATTGCAACTAGAAATGCCCTTAACTAGTAGAACCCACAGGAGCTGGCCATAATTATAACAAGAACACAGTGGCGATGTTGCTTTAAGTATCAACCTCCCTTGAAAAAATGTTAATGGCCCATAGTCCCTCTAATCATATCTCACAAACTTCAGGCAGATCCATTCAGTAAATCTGTAGAAGTCGCTTTCATGGAAACTAGGTCATTCAAGATAGCAGCTAAAGAAGTAGGTCAATCAAGTTTCCTTGAAGAACCTTGTTTCAGATGTTGCCCTAGATGAGTTTTGAATCAATCCCCCAGCAGACTCGTGTTTCAAAAAAGTCAGCCAAAATCCAAGATGGCTGCCAGGCAATTTGGCCGATTGGCTTCATTTTAACAATTCTGAATCTCTATGGCCTAAGGATGCTTTCTGTCACATATGCTAGAAATCCGCTCAGTCGTTCTCGAGAAGATGCTTAAAATGTCCTATTGTTTTAGGGTCATTCCATGCCAAATCACTCAGAAGTCCCCGGATGACCACCTCCGATTTCCACGAAATTTCACACAAATGTTTATTTATGAAAATGATTGTGGCATGCAAAGTTTTACTGCCAAATTCCAATTAGTTAAAAAGATATAATTAATTAAAATTGAGGGGGCATGGCACTTTTTGGCACTCGCGAATCCTGTACGTTGTGATGGAGCATTTTAAAATGCTAATAACTTCCTTAATTTTGAAGAGCCTGACCTGTAAATTGCTATACTACACAATTACTAAACGGGAATCGGAATATCAAGTCAATTTTAAGATATTTCTTATATTTACTGTAGTATTGATGTCTAAATATGGGTGTTTATGCAATTCTGAATGTATTTTAGCAGATTTTGTCATAGAATCACTAGCTAGTCATTCATCATACAGATTTCATTTGATGTTACCTGGATTATATACCCATAGGTACTTCTTCACGAAAAAACCCATCTAAATTAACTCAAATATTAATGTGCAGCTATGGGTCCAACATGTGATGAAAATGAAAAATGTGGAATTTGGGCCCTCATACCAGGGGTGATTTGCCACATGGGCAACTACCCAGCATGAGCTTTTGATAAGATTAACTTAGATATATTAGCTATATGTGTACCAAGTTCTGACTTTTTTGCTCCATCACAACGTACAGGATTCGCGAGTGCCAAAAAGTGCCACATCCCCTTAATTTTAATTAATTATATCTTTTTAACTAATTGGAATTTGGCAGTAAAACTTTGCCTGCCACAATCATTTCCATAAATGAACATTTGTGTGAAATCTCGTGGAAATCGGTGGTCACCCGGGAAGATTTATGAATTTTATGTGAGTTGGCGTGGAATGACCCTTTAGTATGGCAAGAAAATGGTCCAAGATGAATGCCAAACTGTTTCCCCTACAGTTTCGAATATGGTAAATTTGAAATCAGAATACCGAAAACCTATATAAAACCAATTTTGGTTTCAAAATCCATTAAATAAAAATATCCAATATGGCCGCCAAACATGCTACATTTTGATTGGCCCACAGTGGCCATGTTTTTGTACAAACTTTTATCAGCCTTAGTTCCTAATCATATCTCCAAAGTTTTGGCCCCATCTATTCAGCAGTTCTGGAAAAGTAGGTCATCCAAGATGGCCGCCGAATGATTTGGCCAATCAAATTCCCTTGACAAAACTTGGTTCAGCCCTTGCCCTAGAATCTTTCACAAGTTTTGAATTGATCCCCCAAGTAGTTTCGGAGATTTTTAAACACATTTCTAAAAATTGGCCAAAATCCAAGATGGCCACTGGTCAAATTGACTGCTCGACTTCGTTTGAACAATTTGGACCACTGCCTAAGGATGCTTCCTACCAAATATAACTGAAATCGGTTCAGCAGTTCTAGAGAAGTCATTTAAAGAAAAAGTTGACGGATGGATGATGACATAAGCTCATGTGGCCTTTCAGGCCAGGTGAGCTAAAAACAGCCCACAAGTTAATAGATATTTTAATTCAACACTAGTAGAGATTTTAATTAGCTTAAACCTAATTCAATGACAGACATACTACTAGATAGTTGCTAAATAGTTTGCAAGTAATGAGCTATTTCAAGTTTCTAAGGCAGAAAAATGTTTCAATCTAATCATATGTATTTTCCAAATATCCATCAGTGTATCCAGCTTACATCATAATGATTTTAGTATATTTGTATCTGTTTCAAAACCATTATATTAAAATGTAAACCCTTTCAAACCTCAAAACATGATTCAAAAGATTGTGGTAAAATTATTCTATTAAATATTTTAAAATTAATTTACCTCGAACCTGATGCTCTCTGCCAAACTATTTTCAATATATTCCACAAGTTACTTGGCTGCCAGCCTTTGCAATGACTATACTGACATGACTTGAATAACAGGGATGAAAAGCAATGTGTATTCACACACCATTTACCTTTAGTGCTGATTCAGCAAATAGTACTCCGTTATTCCCCAGAATTCCTACTGGATAACCCCATATTCGAGAAAAACCTGTACAAGACATAAACAAAGTATAATGAAGATCCTAATATAAAAACATAGTAACGAATGGTACATTTTACCTGACCTAATAAATATCTTAATTAGTAACCGTTTAACACTCCAGTCGGACAAAAACAGCATCAGCGGTGGTATTAAGAAATGTCCATTTGCAGTCCAAGAGAATGTTAATTCTGAAAATTTACCACTGGAATAACTGGCGCGATAAAGGAGCCAGTATTTCTAGTGGTAAATTAAAAAAATAAATACTCTTCTTGGTCTGCAAATGGACATTTTCCAGGAGAAAATTGAGTTTCTTGAACAAATTTGAGGATTAAACTGTCTGCCTGCTAAATTTCTGCAGCCTACATTTCCCATGGAGTTTAACTCTGGATATGCTGACTATTTCGAAAGTAATTCGACTGAAAGTTGTTGGTGGCTAAGCCACCAACAACTTTCAGTCAAATTGTTTTCAAAATATTTAGCATGTCCAGAATTATTGCCTCCTGAAATTATTTTCTGGTAGTTTGCAGCAGTCAGACAGCTAACCATTCTACCTACATGTACTTCACAGATCGGACACTGCACTATGTTTAGCCATTATTAACATAAATTATGACATTGCCTTCAAATTTAAATCAAATTCCATTTTTTTTATCTCAATTTTAAAATTTACAATTCCAAATTATTGGAACTAGGTTGTCCGTATAAAACAGAAGTCATAAGGTGATGGTTGCATTTGCAAGACAAATTAAATGAATCATGTACCAAATTTGAGCAAATTAATTTAACTAAAGGGTGATAACTCTTTATTCAAATTGCAAATTACATGTACTCATATACAGGTTGTAGTGTATGCCATTACGAGTACTCAGCAGTTTCATATACAAATCGATACAATTCACCATTACAGTACTACCTTAACTGCACTGTACATGGAGTTCTAGCCACTATTGGCTCACCCCCGATGTCAAGCTAAAATAATTTTATTACTTATTTATTTTATTTCATTATTCTGATTCTTGATCAGGACCGTAGCCCCCACCACATCCACCTAATAAAATTTTGGGTAAATAATTTTGGGAAATACTCATTGCCAGGATTATGTCCCGAGAAAGTATTTACTCAGAATGCATGAAATGTCTCCACAAAGATTCACAGCAGTACTATGATTAAACAAATACATGTTAAGTCCTACACAACCTGTAATAATTGTCTCTCCGTACATCGCCTTGAATTCATCAAACTTGCTCCCATCAACTAATCTTGCAATTACCTGAAACAAGAACAGCATTTTTAAATTCAACAAAAGCCAATGGCCTTGATGTCTACGGCGTGTTGCTGTCTACGGCGTGTTGCTGTCTACGACATGTTGCTGTCTACGGCGTGTTGCTGTCTACGGCGTGTTGCTGTCTACGGCGTTTTGCTGTCTACGGCATGTTGCTGTCCACGGCATGTTGCTGTCTACGGCATGTTGCTGTCTACGGCGTGTTGCTGTCTACGGCGTGTTGCTGTCTACAGCATTTTGCTGTCTACGGCATGTTGCTGTCTACGGTATGTTGCTGTCTACGGCATGTTGCTGTCTACAGTTTGTTGCTGTCTACGGCGTGTTGCTGTCTACGGCGTGTTGCTGTCTACGGCGTGTTGCTGTCTACAGCGTTTTGCTGTCTATGGTATGTTGCTGTCTACGGCGTGTTGCTGTCTACGGCATGTTGCTGTCTACGGCGTGTTGCTGTCTACGGCGTGTTGCTGTCTACGGTGTGTTGCTGTCAATGGCATGTTGCTGTCTACGGCATGTTGCTTGCTGCCTACGGTATGTTGCTGTCTAGGGCATGTTGCTGTCTACGGCACGTTGCTGTCTACGGCATGTTGCTGTCTACGGCATGTTGCTGTCTACGGCATGTTGCTGTCTATGGCATTTTGCTGTCTACAGGAAGGTTGCTGTCTACGGTATGTTGCTGTCTATGGCGTGTTGCTGTCTACAGCATTTTGCTGTTTACGGCGTGTTGCTGTCTACGGCGTGTTGCCGTCTACGGCATGTTGCTGTCTACGGTATGTTGCTGTCTACGGTATGTTGCTGTCTACGGCGTGTTGCTGTCAACGGCGTGTTGCTGTCTATCGCGTGTTGCTGTCTACGGTGTGTTGCTGTCTACGGCGTGTTGCTGTCTACGGTATGGTGCTGTCTACGGCATGTTGCTGTATACAGCATGTTGCTGTCTACGGCATGTTGCTGTCTATGCCATGTTGCTGTCTACGGCGTGTTGCTGTCTACGGCGTGTTGCTGTCTACGGCGTGTTGCTGTCTACGGCGTGTTGCTGTCTATGGCGTGTTGCTGTCTACGGCGTGTTGCTGTCTACAGTATGTTGCTGTCTAAGGCATGTTGCTGTCTACGGCGTGTTGCTGTCTACGGCGTGTTGCTGTCTACGGCATTTTGCTGCCTACGGCATTTTGCTGTCTATGGTATGTTGCTGTCTACGGCATGTTGCTGTCTACGGCATGTTGCTGTCTACAGTTTGTTGCTGTCTACGGCGTGTTGCTGTCTACGGCGTGTTGCTGTCTATGGCGTGTTGCTGTCTACAGCGTTTTGCTGTCTACAGCGTTTTGCTGTCTACGGTATGTTGCTGTCTACGACGTGTTGCTGTCTACGGCGTGTTGCTGTCTACGGCGTGTTGCTGTCTACGGCGTGTTGCTGTCTACGGTATGGTGCTGTCTACGGCATGTTGCTGTCTACGGCATGTTGCTGTCTACGGCATGTTGCTGTCTACGGCATGTTGCTGTCTACGGCATGTTGCTGTCTATGCCATGTTGCTGTCTACGGTATGTTGCTGTCTACGGCGTGTTGCTGTCAACGGCGTGTTGCTGTCTATGGCGTGTTGCTGTCTACGGTGTGTTGCTGTCTACGGCGTGTTGCTGTCTACGGTATGGTGCTGTCTACGGCATGTTGCTGTCTATGGCGTGTTGCTGTCTACGGCGTGTTGCTGCGTGTTGCTGTCTACGGCGTGTTGCTGTCTACGGCGTGTTGCTGTCTACGGCGTGTTGCTGTCTACGGCGTGGTGCTGTCTACGGCGTGTTGCTGTCTATGGCGTGTTGCTGTCTACGGCGTGTTGCTGTCTACAGTATGTTGCTGTCTAAGGCATGTTGCTGTCTACGGCGTGTTGCTGTCTACGGCGTGTTGCTGTCTACGGCATTTTGCTGCCTACGGCATTTTGCTGTCTACGGTATGTTGCTGTCTACGGCGTGTTGCTGTCTACGGCGTGTTGCTGTCTACGGCGTGTTGCTGTCTACGGCGTTTTGCTGTCTACGGCGTTTTGCTGTCTACGGTATGTTGCTGTCTACGACGTGTTGCTGTCTACGGCGTGTTGCTGTCTACGGCGTGTTGCTGTCTACGGCGTGTTGCTGTCTACGGCGTGTTGCTGTCTACGGTATGGTGCTGTCTACGGTATGGTGCTGTCTACGGCATGTTGCTGTCTACGGCATGTTGCTGTCTATGCCATGTTGCTGTCTACGGCGTGTTGCTGTCTACGGCGTGTTGCTGTCTACGGCGTGTTGCTGTCTACGGCGTGTTGCTGTCTAAGGTGTGTTGCTGTCTACGGCGTGTTGCTGTCTACAGTATGTTGCTGTCTATGGCATGTTGCTGTCTACGGCATGTTGCTGTCTACGGCATGTTGCTCTCTACGGCGTGTTGCTGTCTACGGCGTTTTGCTGTCTACGGCATGTTGCTGTCTACGGTATGTTGCTGTCTACGGCATGTTGCTGTCTACAGTTTGTTGCTGTCTACGGCGTGTTGCTGTCTACGGCGTGTTGCTGTCTACGGCGTTTTGCTGTCTACGGCGTTTTGCTGTCTACGGCATTTTGCTGTCTACGGTATGTTGCTGTCTACGACGTGTTGCTGTCTACGGCATGTTGCTGTCTACGGCGTGTTGCTGTCTACGGCGTGTTGCTGTCTACGGCGTGTTGCTGTCAATGGCATGTTGCTGTCTACGGCATGTTGCTTGCTGCCTACGGTATGTTGCTGTCTACGGCACGTTGCTGTCTAAGGCACGTTGCTGTCTACGGCATGTTGCTGTCTACGGCAGGTTGGTGTCTACGGCATGTTGCTGTCTATGGCATTTTGCTGTCTACAGGAAGGTTGCTGTCTACGGTATGTTGCTGTCTATGGCGTGTTGCTGTCTACAGCGTGTTGCTGTCTACGGCGTGTTGCTGTCTACGGCGTGTTGCTGTCTACGGCATGTTGCTGTCTACGGTATGTTGCTGTCTACGGCGTGTTGCAGTCAACGGCGTGTTGCTGTCTATGGCGTGTTGCTGTCTACGGCGTGTTGCTGTCTACGGCGTGTTGCTGTCTACGGTATGGTGCTGTCTACGGCATGTTGCTGTCTACGGCATGTTGCTGTCTATGCCATGTTGCTGTCTACGGCGTGTTGCTGTCTACGGCGTGTTGCTGTCTACGGCGTGTTGCTGTCAATGGCATGTTGCTGTCTACGGCATGTTGCTTGCTGCCTACGGTATGTTGCTGTCTACGGCACGTTGCTGTCTAAGGCACGTTGCTGTCTACGGCATGTTGCTGTCTACGGCAGGTTGGTGTCTACGGCATGTTGCTGTCTACAGGAAGGTTGCTGTCTACGGTATGTTGCTGTCTATGGCGTGTTGCTGTCTACGGCGTGTTGCTGTCTACGGCGTGTTGCTGTCTACGGTATGTTGCTGTCTACGGTATGTTGCTGTCTACGGCGTGTTGCAGTCAACGGCGTGTTGCTGTCTATGGCGTGTTGCTGTCTACGGCGTGTTGCTGTCTACGGCGTGTTGCTGTCTACGGTATGGTGCTGTCTACGGCATGTTGCTGTCTATGCCATGTTGCTGTCTACGGCGTGTTGCTGTCTACGGCGTGTTGCTGTCTACGGCGTGTTGCTGTCTACGGCGTGTTGCTGTCTACGGTATGGTGCTGTCTACGGCATGTTGCTGTCTACGGCATGTTGCTGTCTACGGCATGTTGCTGTCTATGCCATGTTGCTGTCTACGGCGTGTTGCTGTCTACGGCGTGTTGCTGTCTACGGCGTGTTGCTGTCTACGGCGTGTTGCTGTCTAAGGTGTGTTGCTGTCTACGGCGTGTTGCTGTCTACAGTATGTTGCTGTCTATGGCATGTTGCTGTCTACGGCATGTTGCTGTCTACGGCATGTTGCTCTCTACGGTGTGTTGCTGTCTACAGCGTTTTGCTGTCTACGGCATGTTGCTGTCTACGGTATGTTGCTGTCTACGGCATGTTGCTGTCTACAGTTTGTTGCTGTCTACGGCGTGTTGCTGTCTACTGCGTGTTGCTGTCTACGGCGTTTTGCTGTCTACGGCGTTTTGCTGTCTACGGCATTTTGCTGTCTACGGTATGTTGCTGTCTACGACGTGTTGCTGTCTACGGCATGTTGCTGTCTACGGCGTGTTGCTGTCTACGGCGTGTTGCTGTCTACGGCGTGTTGCTGTCAATGGCATGTTGCTGTCTACGGCATGTTGCTTGCTGCCTACGGTATGTTGCTGTTTACGGCACGTTGCTGTCTAAGGCACGTTGCTGTCTACGGCATGTTGCTGTCTACGGCAGGTTGGTGTCTACGGCATGTTGCTGTCTATGGCATTTTGCTGTCTACAGGAAGGTTGCTGTCTACGGTATGTTGCTGTCTATGGCGTGTTGCTGTCTACAGCGTGTTGCTGTCTACGGCGTGTTGCTGTCTACGGCGTGTTGCTGTCTACGGCATGTTGCTGTCTACGGTATGTTGCTGTCTACGGCGTGTTGCAGTCAACGGCGTGTTGCTGTCTATGGCGTGTTGCTGTCTACGGCGTGTTGCTGTCTACGGCGTGTTGCTGTCTACGTATGGTGCTGTCTACGGCATGTTGCTGTCTACGGCATGTTGCTGTCTATGCCATGTTGCTGTCTACGGCGTGTTGCTGTCTACGGCGTGTTGCTGTCAATGGCATGTTGCTGTCTACGGCATGTTGCTTGCTGCCTACGGTATGTTGCTGTCTACGGCACGTTGCTGTCTAAGGCACGTTGCTGTCTACGGCATGTTGCTGTCTACGGCAGGTTGGTGTCTACGGCATGTTGCTGTCTACAGGAAGGTTGCTGTCTACGGTATGTTGCTGTCTATGGCGTGTTGCTGTCTACGGCGTGTTGCTGTCTACGGCGTGTTGCTGTCTACGGTATGTTGCTGTCTACGGTATGTTGCTGTCTACGGCGTGTTGCAGTCAACGGCGTGTTGCTGTCTATGGCGTGTTGCTGTCTACGGCGTGTTGCTGTCTACGGCGTGTTGCTGTCTACGGTATGGTGCTGTCTACGGCATGTTGCTGTCTATGCCATGTTGCTGTCTACGGCGTGTTGCTGTCTACGGCGTGTTGCTGTCTACGGCATGTTGCTGCCTATGGTATGTTGCTGTCTACGGTATGTTGCTGTCTATGACATGTTGCTGTCTATGACAGCAACATCTTCCACCATATTTGTTGATAAAGGAATACCAGTTTCTTTTAATTTAATTTGAAGAATAAAAATTTTGACATCAGACTGATATGGGCTAAATATCTGACTGCTATAAGATACCAAACAATAATTTGCATGCTTCTAGATAGTGCGGTCAACATGGGAACAACCACAAAGGGAGGCAACTCCTGCCCCTATCACATATAACTAAACAAAGAAAAATGTATTTTAAGAAACTGTGCTGCATGTATGTGGACTTATGTATATGTAATCTGACTGCATCGCATTCTGTGGTTAACATTCAGTCATTTTTAAAGTGAATTTTTCAAGAACATTCTTCATCCCCCATATCTCGTTATTTAAACAATTTCACAAGTTATCTCTCTTTTGACAGGAAAGACCAAATAAGAAATATCATTTAAACTGTAAGAAATATTATGAATTGATCAGCTGGTCAGGAACTCTTTTTTTCCAAGCTTTCTTATTTTTCTGACAAAAAATGGATAGTAAACCAGTTCACCAGTACTCATATGGGCTTAAAATATACAGTAGATGTAAAGTCAAGACATGCTGTGACACTCGCAATGTCATATAATTACTCACATGCACACAATCTAACAAATAGTTTGTGGAGGAAACCAAATGTCAGTTCCACATACTGGACATTAAAAAAGACGAAGTTGCCCAATATTTTAATTTGCCCAATCACATGCCCTTTAAAAATATTCAACAGATATCCAGTATGATTGTCTTCTATGACATCAGGGTTCAATAAACAAAATCACAGATTTCTTTTTTCACGAGAGAGTTGTTACTTACCACCCTAATACTCTATGATATTTCCCAAATATCGACATAGCTTCAATAAGACTCAGAATTAAAAAGAAACTGCACCCCCACTGGGCAGGTTACTCAACTGACAGTCCAGCGGATGTGCGGCCCAAACTTACGCATGCGCAGGGCTGTCTCTTTCTATTCCAAATTATTGGTTGATATAATTACAACATAAAACGCCGATAGACCAAGCCCTGTGGGGCGGAGAGGCCGGGATCATATCACGGTGGTAAGTATCAACTCTCTCGTGAAAAAAAGAAATCTGTGATTTCGTTTATTTCACATCAAGAGTATACTTACCACCCTGATACTCTATGACATAGCCAGAATTCGTAAAAGAATTCGGCGGGAGGGAGCCGAGTGTCAGAAGACCGGCTCATCCCTGGAAGAGCAAGCTCTTTTGCTTTTGGAGCACAAAAAACATCTGAAATTGCGTATGTAAACACAATCAGGAAATGACTTGGACATCGGCTAACACGACCGATGTTGAGAGTAATGACCATTTAATATGCGCTCCCCCCCCCCCCCCCCCCCCCCCCCCCCCCTCTTTTATAAAGAGAGAGCGATGACCTCAATGTCCTATACTCTCTCTATGTACTCGTGCTAAAGTACTATAAGACATCGGACGAAAGCTTCATTTTGTATACTCTCAGATGGACGCACAAAGAACACAAACCATCACTATTTTAGTATGTAATAAAAAAACGTTACAAAAAATAACCATCACCAAATATAGGACTAATCTATTTTGATGAAATTTCCTTTAATCACCGCTGGCGATGATAAGTACAGAACGGAAAAGCCGGGATTCCCCCACTAAATTGCACTGTGTGTGAGTCAACGGCCTTATGAACAATATTTACAAATATATAGTTTAACGTTTAGGTAAAATCGATAAGGCAAGAGGATTTGACGTGTCACAGAGGTAATGACCTGTAAAACTAGACTCACAATGCCATTGTGCTACTGACGCCATGGACACTGTGAGCCTTGGCCATGTCAACTCGTTTTCCCGTGGCGGCTTTGTGGCAATGCTGGATGCATTCCAGAATCCACCTAGAAATAGTATCCTTAGAAGCTCTCTCATGGGGTTCAATGTAAGATAGCCATAAAGCACTAGGGTCCATCCGCCATTCCTGTGTACGTTGTTTATAACGTGTTAATGCACGGACAGGACACCAAGCCTTTGAATTAGGATCAAACCTAGTCAAAGTGGGTAAAACTTTAGACTGACCAGGATATTTTAAAGACTGGTTTTTCGCCATAAAGTTAACTCTAGGTAGAAGCCTGAGGCCTTCCCCTGTAACCACAAAACGGTCTGGCTCTGCTGACAAAGCATGTATTTCACTTCTTCATCTGGCTGAAGCTGCAGCAATCAGAAAAATTGTTTTAAGCATCAACATTTTCATGGAAATGGAGCTTAGTGGTTCAAAGGGTTTATCCGCTAATACTTCAAGTATTAATGATAAACTCCAAGATGGAATCACTGGAGGATTCCTTGGTCTTAGGTTAACCATGCCTTTGATTAAAGTATTTAGATTACATACTTCATCACTTCCCCTATTAGCCAAGCAAGGGATAACTGACATTAAAGCTGACTTGTAAACAGCAATAGAGTTAGGCTTGAGGCTATAGGCATCAAAAAGGTGACAGGAAATCGGCTACTACCTGAATAGATGCATCCATTGGATTAATACATCTTTTTGAGCACCATTCAGCAAATCTGTTGATTTTATAATTATATGCTCGGGAGGTTGAGCCCCTTCTTGACTTTTGCCATAAACATGGCTGCTTGCTCAGAAAAGCCCTCCTTAACTGCTGATTCCTTGACAACATCCACGCAGTCAATTGGAACAGTGACGGGTTGTTGTGCAAGGCCTTCCCCTGGAAGATTATGTTGTCCATCAGAGGCAGAGGAACAGGATTACAGAAGGTCCAGCAGATCCGTATACCATGATCGGCTTGGCCTGTTTGGGGCGATTAGAAGCACTTGGCATTCCTGCTGCCTGATTTTCTGTTGAACTTTTGCAATCAGGATTGCTGGCGGGAATGCGTATGCATACATTCCCTCCCAGCTGATAGCTAGCGCATCTATTGCGATAGCGCTCGGATCTGGAATCGGAGAGACGTACGTCGTCATCTTCGCATTCTTGTTCGTTGCGAATAAATCTATGTTGGGCTTGCCCCAGTGGTTGAACAGACGGTCGCCACACATTGATTTAGTTGCCATTCCGTGAGAAGAATGCTCATTCTTCGGCTCAATGAGTCTTCTAATAGATTTAGCCTTCCCAGAATATGAACTGTTTTCAGGGAAATCCCATGATCTAGGCACCAGCAAAGTAGTTTCCATTTCATCATACAGAGACTGGGTGACTTCGTTCCGCACTGGCGGTTTATGCAAGTCACTATAAACTGTTGTACATGTATTGTCTGATCGAACCAGAACAATGTTGCCCTTGACCTTCTCTAGGAAGTGTTCCATGGCTAAGACTACTGCTTACATTTCTAGCAGATTGATATGTTCTTTTGACCGATCCAGATTCCAAAGCCCTGAGGGTGGGGAGGTGACAATGTCACCCCCACCAGGAGATTCTCTCTTTACATCCACCATTGACGATGTTGAATAAGAGGTTCCAACACTGACACCTTTGAGTCCAGGAATCCCGTACTCTGGGTCCACTGTGTCATGAGAAATAACTGGATAGGCCGCCGATGTAAGGCTGCCTGTGGAATGACTGGTTCCAAAGAAACCATCAACCCAGCATTCTCAAGTAGACCCGTGCCAGGACATGACGACTGTTGCACACTGACTGTATGACTGAGATGAGTACTTCTACTCTCTCCTGAGAAGGGTAAACATACCCTATCTCTAGATCGAAGAACATGCCCACTGCCCAGGTAAACAAACTTCTGGGATGGTGTCAGCTCTGAATTTTGAAAGTTGATTATCCAGCTTAGATCTGTAAGAGTTTTCAAAACTATTTTCAGATTTGCTGATAGACTTTCTTGATTGTGTGCTTTTAACAGCCAGTCGTCTATGTATGTGTCTCCTGCGGAGGTATGATGTCATAGCTTGGACCACTCGAGTTAAGACCCGAGGAGCCATTGATATACCAAATGGGAGAACCCTGAATTCCCATTGGCAGCCCTGAAATGTAAATCTCAGGAACCGACGAAAGCTTTTTGCATTAAGAATGTGAAAATAAGCATCTTTTAGATCTATTGATGCTGTCCACATTCCCTTCCACAATCCTGCTAACACCGTTCTTACAGTTTCCATTTTGAAACTTGGTGTGAGGATAAACCTGTTGAGAGGTTTGAGGTTGAGAATCGGTCCCCACCCACCATGTGCTTTTTGTCACTAGGAACATGGTTGAATAATAACCCGCACGGGTTGAATTGCATGTTTTTGTATGAGGGATTGAATTTCTTCCTCTATACACGACCGCTGATCTGGATCTCATGGATATTGAGTCCAGATAAGAACCAGAGACAGGCGTGATGGCTGGCTAGATATCCAGTCAGGATGGTAACCGACTGAAAGACATCGCAAGACTGAGCAGTTCTGAGTAACCCGCTCCCATTCTTGCATGTGGAAGGCCAGACGGCCTCCCACGGGTGCACCTAAGGATTGAGGTGGACCCGAGAAGTGCAAGAGTTGCCCTGTGTCTGGTGGCTGTCCTAGCAGCACTGGTGTGACCCTTGTAAGTGCCGACCCATCAGGCTCAGCTCTCGCGACCAGAACCCCGCGCTCCTCTGCCAGCGCCATGCGCACATCGGTACGCGGGCTGCCTGGTGGGTTGTGCTGGAGGAGCCTGCGCTCCCCTCTGCTGCACATGGAAAGCAGGGGGCGCTGTTCGAACACACTCCCTGCGGAGCACTTCAAACTGCTCTCACGGCGCCCTCTGGTTATTCACACGGTTTACGGTTTGTTTGAGATGCAGGCATCCTTCACCTCCAAACAACCCTGGACCTGCCATCTGCATCCAAAGAAGCCGAGTGTACAGATCCTGTGAGGGGTACAAATTGTCACGGGCAAATGTGCACCTCACCCGTAAACTCCTGGTTACGGATCTCGTCATACAGTCCAGAGCCAGGTTAATGCCGTCCTGGATGGCTCTCTGGACTGCAAGAGATGCTTGGCAGGCCACGGATGCTGCTACTACCCCCTGTATCAGCTGGGAAATGTGCAAGAGCGCCAAGATGGCTCCTCGCGTACTTTCCTCCATGTCCTGCAGCGCAGAATTTGAGTTGCACAGGGCGCTAGCACACAAGAGTCCCGTGCCAGACCGGGACCCTGGCTGCGTGTCTTCGCCCAAAGCCACACGGTCATCCGGGCAAGGCTTTGGGCCGCCGCCGTACTTCTGATAAAAATCAGAACTGATACGGCAGCGCCGTTCTACCTCACGAGGGGCCTTTGCAAGGCTTCCATTTGGCTGAATGGACGTCTCTGCTGCAGCGAACATATCCACGATATGCTCCGCATACAGGAGATGGAATGGTGCTCGCCACAGGCTTCCCTCCGAACCATGGGCGCTGGTCCCACTGGGAAGCTGATGGATCCACCTGGAGTTTTGGCTAGATGCTCACCAGCAAGCTGAGGGATATGGTATGGACAACCATTGGCTCTTAGTCGGCCTTGAGCCATGAAACCTACTCCCGAGGAAGTAGTTCCATGGAAAAGGTCACCCATGGGTCCCCTGGGGGGGTGGGGGGGGGGGGGGAAGGCGGATGGATTTCCATGGGCATCGGCAGGCCATAACAGAGTTTCCTCTTCTTCCTACCCAGAAAGATTAGACATCAAGCTTGAAAAGGGATCAAACTCAGCCTGGGAAGGAGGGGTATCGCGTGAGGCGCTGATACCTTTAGCCTTAGGCTGCTCTAGAATGTTCGATAAAGCGAATTCCCGAGGCCAAGGCTTTCGCTCCCGGGTCTACGGGCGAGGCAAGCAGCGCCGGACCTGCGGGAGCCGTCTCTGGGTCTATTACGAAAACTGGCTTCCTAAGAGAACCAGACCCAGAGGTGGGAACACTCTGTCCTGGAGCAAATGAGGAAGACAATGACGAACTTGAACCAGGAAGCACACTGCGAAGCAACCGCGGGACAAGATCCGTGATTGTCTTCTTAATTTCTCCCATCATCTCAAGACGGAAAACCTCCATGTCTGGTATGGATGCCTGCCTCTTCTTATCACAAGACTCTTTGTCAAGTCGCCTTTTCTCATCTGCTGCCCGGTCCTTTACCTGCTGATTTATAAAATTAGTGAAAACCGCCACCGGTAACGACTCACACACATGGCAATTTAGCAATGGCTCCGCACGTACTGCACCTAGGAAGGGCATTTGTTTTCAATAACCCTCTGAAATGACACAAAAGGAAACAATTAGTTTTTAGTTATGACAAACCAAAGAACCAATTGCAGAATGCTAATAAATTCCTTACGGAAAACTTAGACCACTAGATCTAAACGATAAGCCTTGGCCATAGAAAAAACTATGGGCCTGACTAAAGGTAAACAAATTCTAAAAATGTCTTATTCTTCTTCATGAAGACAAAGGAGACAATTAGAATTTGCACTTGAATACTTGAGAGGCGAATGCTAGACTCCACACTCAATACAAAGTTCATTAGTAGTTGAACTTTATAAACACAATGAAGCTATGCAAACCATCAAGAGAGATAAATAACACAAAACTCAGTCATAAAATTTCCACAAAATTTTAGAAATAAAATGACTGAAGATTTTTCTCTCCGTACTTAACCTCAGAAGATAAATCCTGAAGAATGAGTGAAGTCTGCTGAACAACAACTGGAATACCTGATCCTGAATCCAAACCTTATGGTGGGGGGAGAATGTGGAAAAATTACTTCTTATGGTAATAATTCCCTCTGCAAAATTATTTGGACCCAGAAAACCAAGTATAAATTATTGTTCAAATGAAGGATACATGTTAGAAATCAGCCAAATGTGTCTGAAAATATAAAGCACAACATGCATTAGCTAATATATAGGCCTTCCCCAAAAAGAGCTAGCCTAATATAGACGTATCCATGAGTTAGCGCGAATCCCAGCTATACCATCCGAGTCACCACGCACATTTTTTATCAATAAATTTATTAAAGTACAGCTGATGGCTAGGATCGGGAGCATCCTCCAGCGACATGGCAGTGTCAGACATACTAGTACAAGTCAAAATCAAGTTGCAGAACACCTTAAAGCTCCAAAAATCAAAAGCAAAAGCTAAACTATGAAAGAATGTTGCAATAGCAGGTCAATAATTTGAAGAGAAAGGGACAGCCCCGCGCATGTGCAAGTTTGGGCCGCACATCCGCTGGACTGTCAGTTGAGTAACTTACCCAGTGGGGGCGGTTTCATTTTAATTCTGAGTCTTATTGAAGCTAGGTCGATATTTGGGAAATATCATAGCGTATCAGGGTGGTAAGTATACTCTTGATGTTAAAAGGGCTAAACATAGGCATGTTTGGACTGGCGTGGCATACCTCTCTAACATCGAATGTCTTTTTAAGATTGTCTCCCACAATGCCATACAACTCATCTGCCGGATAAAGCGGTTCTTCTGGCGGCTCAATCGTGACCTGCAGAAAGGAAACGAAATAATTTTACTGTCTGTCTAATGCACCAGTTAAATTAATTTCAAAATATTCAACAGTTTTCCTGTATGGTTGCCTTGAAAATGAGATATGGTGAATTCAATGGTGATATGGTTAATATCCTCTCATTATTAAACTTAGTATTTATTCATTTTGTTGATGGCATCCACCAAGTGATATGGAAACTTACGCTTGGCTTTTTGATGTAGTTCAGGTTCTTGATGACTCGCCTAGCCTGGTGCAATGCATGCTGGTCATCTTGTGCATAATAATCTGTAACCCCTGATTTACTGAAATTAAAATATTTGAAAAATAATAAAAAATATAGGTACAGGTATGATGTTGTTTTCTATGTGCACTAGTTATCTCCCTTTACTGGTATTAGTTCATGTGACAAATAGAGTTAAAGATCTAATTGTAAAAGCTTATTAATAAAATATAAATTCACTGGCAGAAAATGCCTATTTGCAGACGAAAGGAACAATATCTTCAAAAACTTACCAATGGAATGACTGGCTTGATTATTGAGCTAGTGATTCTGAACACTGAGTCCATTAAAGAGTTAAACAGTATGAGATGTTAGTATTAGACTTGCGCGATTATGTGATTAAATAGAAAATCGCGATTATTTTTTAAATCGTGAATTTATATGATTCAAAATTAAATAATCGAATAATCGTGAATAATTCTACAGCATAAAATATTTCAAAACCTACCTTTTAATTATTCTTAATTGCCATCGGAAACAGAATTTTACATTTTGCTCAGCGAATACATGTCCATTTTTCCAAAAGAAGTCTATTTTTTGAAAATGTTTCACTGGAATGACTGACTCGAGAATCCAGTGAGACATTTAAGGAAATTGTCTTCTCTTGGCCTGCAAATCGACCTTTCTCAACATCATTGCATCTTTCGTCATTGATATCCTTTTTTGCTGTTATAACTGGGTAATTTGTACTCAAGCTGATTAATCGAGTAATCCCGATTATTGCTAAATAATCGATCGCAATTACTGAAAGCAATAATCGCACAAGCCTAGTTAGTATTAATGACTGTTGTGTTTCCGAACTGTACAGGTGATTAAAAAAAGCATCCGCTTTTGTTTCTACAAGAATTCTTAATACTTACCAGATGTACTATTATGATAATGTCTATTATCTAGTCTAGCTCAAAATAAACAATTAAAAACTCTGCACTCTCCTGGTCCTGCCCATACTGTGTCCGGGAATTACCATAGCCGCAGGTACCGAGTCAATTCCCAATCACAGTCAGATTCGTCTTATATTTGCCTTGACAAACAGCGAAAGCAGCTCAGCCTCACCTCAGCGGGGCGGCTGAGCCAGGGCCATAGTACATCTGGTAAGTATTAAGAATTCTCGTAGAAACAAAAGCGGATGCTTTTTTGATTCTACTTCGAATAATACTTACCAGATGTACTATTATGATAAACTCCGGATTTCGACAGCCAGGAAATGCCGGTGGGAGGAGGTGAGGCTTGAACCAGCACTCATCTACCATCCAACAGAGAAGGTTGTGAAGAGACTAGAAACCCTGGCATACGCTTGGGTTCTGCCATCTGACTCATAGAGTGCTAAACTTCCATGGTCTAGACCGCGCTCCCCCCCCCCCCTCTTTTGTCTGCACAAAATTCAGAGGGCTGTCAATGGGGATGCAACACCCACCAGACCCGTGTCAGCCCCAAGTCTCAGCTAGGGCAGTCCAGTAGAGTGCAAAGAAGCTACTACAACTTCTAATTTTGAAAAAACATCAGTTTATCGATTAGATTTTCAAATTGGAATGAGTCTAATGTCTGTTTGAGAGGATAAGTATACTCTTGTACCAGACTATTCACCTAAGCAGTCTGGTATTTCGACTGTAAGTAAATATATTTATAGTCACTTAATTAATGTAAACACTCACCATTTTGAGTGCTTGATCTTTTCTTGTTCATCACAGGAGCTCGGCCCAATCCACGGTCGTACTCAGTCATGTGCATAGCCATTGTTCAGTGTAAGTGGAAGAGTTTGTGATGTGTGCGAAGTAGTGGTCAGATGTGGCTTATTTTAGATTCGATAAATTGGCGACGGCTACCGGATTAAGTGCGCTGGAGATTTCGCGAAGGTAGAAATCAGTGAATGACGACTCGGCATGCCATTGTGCTACAGACATCACCTCCTCTAATGAGACACCCTTATAAAGGGCCGATGATGCTGCTAGTGCTCGGACCTGATCGGCATTCGCACGATCAATCTGCTTTCCTGTAGCGATTTTGTGCGACATCTGAATAGCGTCAAATATCCAACGAGAAATAGTATCTTTCGAGGCGCGTAAATGAGGAGCTTTGAGACATAACCACAGAGATTTTGGGTCATCTCTCCACTCATCAGTACGTTTCTTATACATTTTCAGACATCTGATAGGACACCAAGCAGAAGAGTTTGGGTCATGTCTAGTTAAACTTACCAAATTGATCGGCTGTCCTGGATATTTAAGTCACTGATTCTTTGCCAGGAAACAAAGACGTAGAAGTAGTCTTAAACCTTCACCCGTGACGACAAAACGGTCTTGTTCGGCAGAAAGCGCATGTATTTCGCTTCTCCTTCTCGCCGACGCTGCTGCAACCAAGAAAACTGATTTAATAGTTAATAGTTTAATGTCAATAGATCTAATTGGTTCAAAGGGAGCATGCCCTAAAACCTGTAGAACAAGAGATAGATTCCATGCTGGGCTTCTTGTAATATGACGGTCCGGAACCACCGCCACGGTTATCCTTACGGTAACCGCTGCGGCCCGAACCGCCACCCTTCTTGTCATCCTCATACGGCCTCTTATTAGAGGACTTGTATGAGAACGAACGGCCAGGTCCTTGTGATCCGGATGGCCGATGGGCATCACGGCCAGAAGGACGGAAGGGCGATCTTGGACGCTGCTTCTGCTGCTCCTGTCGATGTTGCCGGTAGGACTGCTGCGGCTGTGTCCTCTTAGTCGACTTCCATGACTTGCCGACCACTTCTTGCCCCGCAACCATTGACGCAACCTTGGAGAGAGCTTGCCGTGCCGAGTCGCCGAACAAGCCTGGACCGATGAAAGGCGCAGAAGACAATGCAGCCCTCATCTCCGGTCCTGGTTCTACACAATCGAGAACCATTCTCCATCGCTCTGCCAATGTCCTGGTGATCACCCTGGCCAGGCAATCTTGAGACAGGCGCATGGTGTCCCGAATAACTCTGGGAGCAGCCTCTGATCTTAAAGAAATTCCATTCTCATCCTCCCTCTCTCCCTTGGATGAGAGGGCCACCGATGATCCATGCTGAGAGCTATGAGACACAACTCTACCAACATAGAGCGCATCCATAGCCCGACTACCGGCGGCACCGGTGTCCAACGAATCGCCGGACCCGGATTCCCCGCAGTCCATCGGCTCCAGCACGGGAGTCGGGACCACGACCGCTTTACCTACGGCAGGTGACGGCATTCCGATAGGAGCAGCACCCAAAGCCGCCGGGATATCGGCAGGAACCGCAAAACACGGCTCCGCCGACCCCTCTGGTTGCACAAACCCCGGATGGAAAATACCCGACGGAACGTCGACATCACCATCCGTCTGGCAAACCCGTACAAATCCCGAGGGAGACCCCTGGGAAGTACCGGGCCTTGCCGTCATCGAAATATCCGGCATGCCGGAATCTTCCATGAGAAGAAGATCTTCCTCCTCCTCCACCGTCGGCTCTTGAGCCAAGGGCAGAGAAGGGGCAGGTGCTTGTCCCTCCGCAGAACTAGCCGGACCACCTAAAGGTTGCCCTGCACCAGCCTGCATCGACGGGACCGGGGACTGCAATGAGTCGAACATTGCCTTGAACTGGGCCGCCCATACGCCCAGTGCTGAATCCATACGTGTATTCAGACAACCTTCCAGTCCTCTTAACGACGCCTGATCGAGCTTGGCCGCCTTGTCCCTCGCAATCCTCTCCAAGCGTGCACGTCGATCCCGATCAAATTCTGCCACCATCTCCAACGACCACTTGGCACACACATCACATGGGTTTCCCACTTTACACTTCGCGCAAGCTACACAGTGATGACCAGAGTATTTGCGCTTCATGAACCTGTTGCACTTCTGATATAGAGTGTCCTGGTTCTTGGCTTTCTGCGAACACAAAGAATTAAAACGCTGCACATGACAGATGACGAGCAATACGCACAATAGACCTGATAGTAAAATCGAATTACTAGGAAAACATTAACTTCTCTCAATTAATGATAATCAAGTCTCAGGCAGGAAATATTTGAAACTTTTTTGAGTGAAAATTTTTTCAAAACACAACCTAGACGTTAACTAACGTTAAAACGACCAGGAAATAACTACAAACACCCTCGACAATGAAACGAGGGCTAAAATCGGCATAAATAGAGTGCATAGACACGCGAAGCCAAGCGGAATAAACATCATGGGCGCCGCCATCTTGGCTAAGAGCGCATCCATCTTAGAAAGAACCGAGTCGCAGAGAGAAAGAACCGAGTACCAGGATTAACACTAATAAGCTAACGGGTACCGGGCGACTCCAACAATGGCTACCATTTTAGAATAATGTGCCAATTTAAGGAAATTTCAAACAGTCATTATGGCACGAATGTATAAATTCTAGATTGATACAACCTGCCCCTGTGATGATTTCCCTTTGTCCTCCATGATGACACAGACGACGCACTCCAAACAACTCTAGATACGCAGTAAAATTGAAAATTAAGAGCTCTAGAAAAACGTGACTTGACAAAGTCGCAAATTAGACGAATCTGACTGTGATTGGGAATTGACTCGGTACCTGCAGCTATGGTAATTCCCGGACACAGTATGGGCAGGACCAGGAGAGTGCAGAGTTTTAATTGTTTATTTTGAGCTAGACTAGATAATAGACATTATCATAATAGTACATCTGGTAAGTATTATTCGAAGTAGAACCTACATGCGTTACTCCAGAAATAATGAAAACTGATTGGATAGTTTGTGGAAATGTTTGATAATCACCTGCAGTGAAGGTCAGCACCACCAAGATCCTCTGCAGATACTTCCTCTCCTGTTGCTGCTCTTACCTGCCAAGAAAACACAAGAATAGATGGACCCATTCCTAGCTATACCCCATCCATTGCTAGCTAGGTCCCACCCATTTCTAGCTATACCCCACCCATTTCTAGCTAGCCCCACCCATTTATAGCTATACCCAACCCATTTCTAGCTAGGTCCCACCCATTTCTAGCTATACCCAAAACTAAATATAACTATATTCAATAGAATGTTTATAAAATTATAAATTCATCAATGACATACAATTTGTAAAGCTTTGTGACAGATTATTACATTTTCTTGATGGTGGTTCATCATAATGATTGTGATATCAGCTAACTACATGAAGTGACCTACTGGATTATGATTTCACATCCTTAAGCCTCTAACACTTATATCAGCCAAAACCGGCTTCTACAGTGGTCTTGAGAAATGTCCATTTGCAGACCAAGACAAGACTATTTAAAAAAATTTATCACTGGAATCACTGGCTCGATAACCGAGCCAGTGATCCCAGTGATAAATTTTCAAATATAGTCTTAACTGGGTCAGTAAATGGATATTTTCTATGAGAAAATTGAAATCTTCTTGAGCAAATTCGAGGGTTAAAGGGTTAAATGACTAATTGGATCCCTCCCTCCTCCTCCCCCCACCTCCCTCCCTCGTCCCCACCTCCCTCCCTCCTCCCACCTCCCTCCCTGCCTGCTTGCCTCCCTCCCTCCCTCTCCCTTCATCCCCTCTCTCCCTCCCTCTCTCTCTAGTAATGTACATGTATGTTTGATGATATTTAACATAGCTGATTAACCCTTTAATGGTCAAATTTGGTCAAGAGAATTAAAAATAAAGTTATCGAACCAGTCATTCCAGTGGTGAATTTTCAAAAATTGTATTTTCTCGACCTGTAAATGGACATTAGCAGAAGCCGGTTTTGGCCGGTATGACCATTAAATGGTTAACCCATTAGCACTTGAGCTGGCAAAATATAGCTTCTTGAGCGTTCTTGAGAAGTGTTAATTTGTAGGCCAAGAGAAATTAATAAATTCACCACTGCAATGCCTGGCTCGATAACTGAGCCAGTCATTCCAGTGATAAATTAAAAAAATAATCACCTCTTGGTCTGCAAGCGGCAAATGGACATTTTCTTTTAATTTTCTGGAAGAATTTTGACGACTGAAGGTATTACTTCCATGATTTTGGGAGTCCATAACACTGGACCTTATACAGAGGTGGTCATTAAGTTGACGTGGTTTTAGCGAATGTACATTTAAACTAGATTTTAGCAATTTAATTGTCAAAACTGTTCAAGAGATTATATACATTTTCTCAGTGATGTCAGTGAAAGTCTATTTTCAAACCAAAAAACAATGTTTTAGAAGATTTACAACTGGTAACACTTAATCGCTTATCGAGCCAGAAATTGAAATGGTAAGTATTTAAGCATAATCGTCTCTTGGTTTGCAGATGGACATTTCCCAACATCACTACAGAAGCATTCGAGACTGGCTTGAACAATGCACAGATATAAAGTCATACCAGAGGTGGTCCCGCTAGAAATATTGTGCCCTGTTTTTTGACGATGATGCTCTCGTCAGCCATGGCTGGTACATATGCTCCTCCAGCGGTACAACTCCCTAACACCACTGCCACCTACAAATAGACAAACGTGAAGAATTTATCTAAATTAACACAATATTACTAATTAACCCTTACCTCTCCGATGCCAAATATTCTATTTTTAATGTATCAATATCAAAGAACCTGGTGTACATTTTTCAACAATTTTGGTGGAAGATGTCGACAGCAACATCTCCCCTCAAATTTCCTGAAAAATGAACACCTGTGACCAGTTCATTTTTTACTGTAATTTGAAAATCTAAAGTTTTGACACATGAGTGGTAAGGGTTAAAACAGTTCTCTTATGGGAGGAAAAAGATAACAGGACACAATTTAACCATTTACCGGTCACCTCCGATGAAAATGGCTTTGGCAGTGGTCATGAAAAATGTCCATTTAACGATGAAGACATGACTATTTTTGAAAATTTAACACTGGAATGACTGGCTCGATAATCAATTTAATCTTTCCAGTGATAAATTTCCAAAAATTAACCCTTTTTAGGCTATGTGTATGAGAAAGTAGAAATTTTCTTGACCAAATTTAACCATCAAAGGGGTGAGACTGAGATTCTGGGACAGCGTAATTCTGACAAGTTTTCATATATGTACATGTAAGTGTCCTTCAACCGACCCTGAGGATGCAGACTCATGTGTGAGGGCTGGTAAAAATATCCTATAATGTAATCTTACAAGAGATATAAGGTACCCCATTTGAGCTTATCATCTATAAATGTAGCTGAAGCTGCCGTGGCTATGTTTAGCGGGACAATAAAGTCAACCCTTACCACTCTGATGTCAATATTCTATCTTTTTATTGTGCTAGTAACAGGGAGACTGCTGTATATTTTTTAACAATTTTGGTGGATGAAATCAAATTTGTTTAAAAATGAAAACAAGTTCTTATTTTAATTTAATTTGCAAATTAAATATTTTGACTTCAGAGTGGTTAGAGTTAAACTTATGCCTGTATACATTGAAAGAGTTGTGAGACAAAAATGGGATAGTACATGTGTCTGTGCGTGCGTGCATGCCAGCGTGCGTGTGTGTCTTAAGTGTGAATGTGTACTATGGCTACCTGAGCTATTCCTTTGGAAGACATGATTGCTTGGTTATAAAAGATTCGACCAAAGTGGTCACGATCAGGAAAGACATTGGCTTGACGAGGAAGGTTGGCACCACCAGAATCAACTGTCAAGAAAGAAAGCATTTAAAAATACATACAATTAGACTGATCAGTCAATGACGCGCTATCACAAATCCCCACATTTACCACTTTGAAATATTGACCCCCACCACAGCTGACCCCCCCAGGGGCGAAGCCAAATGTAAATGTCATTTTGCACAATCATATCGGTAACTCACATACCAAATTTGTTTGAATTCTGTCCAATGGTTTCGGAGGAGTTGCATTACAATACATTGTTTTGACTTTTTGATCCCAATCCCCGACCCAACCCTGGGGGTGGGGCCAAATGTAAATGTGCTCATGTACTCCACATTGATATTGGTAACTCATACCAAATTTGGTTGAATTCTGTCCAAATGTTTCGGAGGAGATGCGTTCCAATTTTGCATGTTAAAATTTGACCCTTTGACCCCTCCCATTTCAAATTTGGTCGAGTTCCATCTAACCATTTCAGAGGAGTTGCGTTACAAGTGATTTGACTTTTTGACCCTTGCCCTACCCACCTGGGGCGGAGTCAAATGTAAATATTGTCTTGCAAAGCTGAATCATATAGGTAACCCGCTTACCAAATGTGGTTGAATTCCACCAAATGGTTTGGGAAGAGATAGCGTGATGGATGGACAGACAGACAGACTGACAGAGGTGATTATAATATCCCTACCAATTTTTTTAAATGTGGGGATAAATACATTTGTACAACATGATTTTTGTTAATCAAGTAACTTTTTCTATAGAAACAAGACTTTACATGCATATCAAATGAGTAAATATAATCATACATGTTCATTAACATTGTAACAATTAAATTCATTCAAGAAGATTTCAATTTTCTCACAGATAATGTCCATTTGCAGACCAAGAGAAAATTATTTTTTGAAATTTACGACTCAATCGGCTGGCTCAGTTATCGAGCCAGTCATCCCTGCTGTAAATTTAAAGAAACAGTCTTCACTTGTCTGTAGATGGACATTTCTCAAGAGTCAAGATCGCAGCAGAAGTAATTTTGGCCATTTTGAGTGTTAAAGGGTTAAACCTACATGTAATGGACCTTTCCATTTTTAGCCATGCCCCGCCCATCACTAGCTATGCCCTGCCCATCACTAGCTATGCCCCGCCCATCACTAGCTAAGCCCCGCCCATCACTAGCTATGCCCCGCCCATCACTAGCTAAGCCCCGCCCATCACTAGCTAAGCCCCGCCCATCACTAGCTAAGCCCCGCCCATCACTAGCTATGCCCCGCCCATCACTAACTATGCCCGCCCATCACTAGCTAAGCCCCGCCCATCACTAGCTAAGCCCCGCCCATCACTAGCTATGCCCTGCCCATCACTAGCTATGCCCCGCCCATCACTAGCTATGCCCCACCCATCACTAGCTATGCCCCGCCCATCACTAGCTATGCCCCGCCCATCATTAGCTAAGCCCCGCCTATCACTAGCTATGCCCCGCCCATCACTAGCTATGCCCCGCCCATAACTAGCTATGCCCCGCCCATCACTGGCTAAGCCCTGCCCATCACTAGCTATGCCCCGCCCATCACTAGCTATGCCCCGCCCATCACTAGCTATGGCCCGCCCATCACTAGCTATGCCCCGCCCATCACTAGCTATGCCCCGCCCATCACTAGCTAAGCCCCGCCCATCACTAGCTAAGCCCGCCCATCACTAGCTAAGCCCCGCCCATCACTAGCTATGCCCCGCCCATTACTAGCTAAGCCCCGCCCATCACTAGCTAAGCCCCGCCCATCACTAGCTATGCCCCGCCCATCACTAGCTAAGCCCCGCCCATCACTAGCTATGCCCTGCCCATCACTAGCTATGCCCCGCCCATCACTAGCTAAGCCCCGCCCATCACTAGCTATGCCCCGCCCATCACTAGCTATGCGCCGCCCATCACTAGCTATGCCCCGCCCATCACTAGCTAAGCCCCGCCCATCACTAGCTATGCCCCGCCCATCACTAGCTATGCCCCGCCCATCACTAGCTATGCCCCGCCCATCACTAGCTAAGCCCCGCCCATCACTAGCTATGCCCCGCCCATCACTAGCTATGCCCCGCCCATCACTAGCTATGCCCCGCCCATCACTAGCTATGCCCCGCCCATCACTAGCTATGCCCCGCCCATTACTAGCTATGCCCCACCCATCACTAGCTATGCCCCGCCCATTACTAGCTAAGCTCCACCCAGACCTCGCCGTGTTGGGATTGATCAATTCCCAAATGCCCTAGCTATCAATTTCCTGAAAACTATACAGGGAAGCGGTTGAATATTTTGTAACTAATTTGACTGGGTGGGCAGCAACAGCGCCCAGTCAAATTAGTTTCAAAATATTCAACAGAATATTTATTAAATAGTAAAAGCAAACAATTTGTACAACAACGCATAGACCGTCTTCAAATATGCGTTCGTGATGTCATTGTGATGTCATTGTACACATCACGCAGTTCATTATGACGTCATATGATGAGTGGATACTCTGGAAAGGTGAACTGATCAAGTAACTGAAGACTGGTCAAGATAATCAGAATATTTGTGTTGTAAATAGCAATTTGTAGACCAAGAGAAGACTACATATTTTTGAAAATGTATCACTAGAACGACTAGCACTGTTACTAAGCCAGTTATTCCAGTGGCAAATTGTCAAAACTAGAATTTTCCTGGTCAGCAAATGAACATTCTCAAGAATGCAGCAGCGCAAAAGACAGTTTAAACGAAATCTAGGATTTCTTTTTTCACGAGAGAGTTGATACTTACCTCCCTAATACTTTTGATATTGCTAAATATCGGCTTTCACTCAATAAAACACTCAGATTAAAAACAGTTAGGTGCCCCTACTGGGCAGGGAGTCAGAGGTAGTCCGGCGGATGCTCGCCCCACCACCGCGCATGCGCCGACTACTACTTCCTCTGGCTCATTTATTGGCTAACACATGCAACTACCAAGAGCCTGAAGACCGAGCCTCTGTGGGGCGGAGAGGCCGGGTCAGTATCTAGGGAGGTAAGTATCAACTCTCTCGTGAAAAAAGAAATCCTAGATTTCGTTTATTTCACATCAAGAGTATACTTACCTCCCTAATACTTTTGATATTGCCAGAATTCGAAAGTGAATCTGGCGGGAGGGAGGCGAGGTCAAAAGACCAGCTCTTCCCTATACGCTTTCAAGCGTTTAAGGCACTTATGACGTCTGAAACTGTGTGAAAACAGAGTCAGGATTTGATAAACCATCGGATAACACAACCGATGCCTGAGAGATGACCGATTTGTCATATGCGCTCCCCCCCTCCCTTGGGAGGAAGATTAAATGACCTCAATGTCCTACACGCTCTCTTCGTACTAGTGCTAAGTACTATAGGACAGAGACGAAAAGGCTCCATTTTCGTATACTCTCTCTAAAGAACCACAACCCACATAAACCATCACCATATTAATAACACTGGGTAACGTGACAATACAAAACAATGAACAACACATGAACAAGACTGACCTTGTTGTACTAGGAAGCTGTCATCATGAATCCAGTAGAGAAGGATGATACAGTCCCGACAAGTGGTTGTCACCGTCGCTGAATGGCGAAGTATATAAGCAATGCGGAGGCACTCTTCACAAACATAAAGCGGTTATTGTTTCAAAATCGACAAGGCGAGAGGGTTAGAGGTGTCACGGAGGTAATGGTCTGTAAAACTTGACTCACAGTGCCACTGAGCCACTGACATAATATCATCCACAGGAACCCCACTAAACAGGGCAGTGGATGCCACGACACCGCGGACACTGTGAGCCTTGGCCACGTCAACCTGTCGCCCGGTGGCGGATTTGTGACAAAATTGAATACATTCCACAATCCACCTAGAAATGGTGTCCTTAGACGCCCTACCATGGGGTTCAATATATGACAACCATAACGCTGACTGGTCGGTACGCCACTCCGAAGTACGCTGTTTGTACCGGAGCAGCGCCCGTACGGGGCACCATACTTTAGAATTAGGATCATATCTAGTTAAAGATGGCAAAAAAATAGGCTGACCTGGATATTTCAATGACTGATTTTTAGACAAGAAATTAATCCTAGGTAGAAGCTTAAGTCCTTCCCCTGTAACCACAAAACGGTCAACCTCGGCTGATAAGGCGTGAATTTCACTCCTACGCCTCGCCGAGGCCGCAGCAATTAAAAATACAGTTTTAAGAGTTAACATTTTCATAGAAATGGAACTAAGTGGTTCAAAAGGCTTATCACCTAGTACCTGGAGCACCAGTGATAAACTCCAAGACGGAATCAGTGGAGGATTCCTTGGTCTTAGATTGCCCATGCCTTTAATTAATACATTTAATGTACTTACTTCATCACTCCCCCTATTAGCCAAGCAAGGAATAACAGTCATTAAAGCTGACTTATAACCAGCAATAGAGTTAGGCTTGAGGCTATAGGCATCATATAGGTGACAGAGGAAATCAGCCACTACCTGAATAGATGATTCCATTGGATCAATACATCTTTTTGAGCACCATTCTGCAAATCTGTTGATTTTATAATTATATGCTCTGGAGGTTGACCCCCTCCTGGCTTTGGCCATAAACATGGCCGCTTGCTCAGAAAAGCCCTCCTTAATTCTAGATTCCTTGACAACATCCACGCAGTCAATCGGAACATTGACGGATTGTCGTGAAGGGCCTTGCCCTGGAAGATAAGGTTGTCCATCAGAGGCAGCGGAACCGGATTGCAGACCAGAAGGTCCAGCAGATCCGTATACCACGATCGGCTTGGCCAATCCGGGGCGATCAGAAGCACTTGGCACTCCTGCTGCCTGATTTTCTGAAGCACCTTTGGAATCAGGATTGCTGGGGGGAATGCGTATGCATACATTCCCTCCCAGCTGATAGCTAACGCATCTGTTGCGAAAGCGCTTGGGTCTGGAATCGGAGAGACGTACGTCGTCATCTTCGCATTCTTCTTCATTGCGAACAAATCTATGTTGGGTTTCCCCCAATGGTCGAACAGACGATCCGCCACACATTGATTTAGTTGCCATTCCGTGGGTAAAACACTCATCCTTCGGCTCAATGAGTCTGCTAGCAGATTTAACCTCCCCGGAATATGAACTGCTTTCAAGGTGATCCCATGATCCAGGCACCAACAAAGCAGTTTCCATGTCATCATACAGAGACTGGGCGACTTCGTTCCGCCCTGGCGGTTTATGTAAGTCACTACTGTCGAGTTGTCTGAACGAATCAGAACAATCTTGCCCTGAACATTCTTTAAGAAATGTTCCAGGCCCAGGACTACTGCTCTTAGCTCTAGTAGATTGATATGTTCCTTGGACTGATCCAGATCCCAAAGCCCTGATACTGTGGACTCTTCCAGACAAGCTCCCCACCCCTCCATCGATGCATCTGTATACACAGTCACCTGAGGGTGGGGAGGGGTTAGCAAAACCCCCGGCAAGAGATTCTCTGTATTCAACCACCATTGCAGGTGGTGAATCAGAGGCGCCAACACTGACACGTTCGAGTCCAGCGAACCTGAACTCTGGGTCCACTGTGTCATGAGAAACAACTGGATCGGGCGCCTGCGCAAGGCGGCCTGCGGAATGACTGGTTCCAAAGAAACCATCAAGCCCAGCATTCTCAAGTAAACCCGTGCCAGGACATGACGACTGTCGCACACCGACTGTATTACCGAGATGAGTATTTGAACCCTCTCCTGAGTGGGGTACACATACCCCGTCTCCAGATCGAAGAACATGCCCAGGTAAACAAACTTCTGGGATGGAGTTAGCTCTGATTTCGGGAAATTGATCATCCAGCCCAAGTCCGAGAGAGTTTTCAAAACAATCTCCAGATTGGCTGACAACGATTCCCGGGTGTGTGCTTTCAACAGCCAGTCGTCTATGTACGTGTGGACTGCTATGCTTCTCCTGCGGAGGTATGCAGTGATCGCGAGAACCACACGGGTGAAGACCCGAGGAGCCGTGGAAATCCCGAAGGGTAACACCCTGAATTCCCACCGCCGGCCCTGAAATGCAAATCTCAGGAATCGACGGAAACTCATCTCTATGGGAATGTGGAAATAAGCATCCTTCAAATCTATTGACGCTGTCCACATTCCTCGCTCTAACCCCGCCAACACCGAGCGCACAGTCTCCATCTTGAAACTGGGCGTCTCTATGAACTTGTTCAATGGCTTGAGGTTGAGAATCGGCCTCCACCCTCCGGTGTTTTTTGTTACTAAGAACAGGGTTGAATAGAAGCCCGGGCACCTCTGTGCCGGCTGAATGGCTTCTTTTAGTATGAGGGAATTTATTTCCTCCTCTATACACAACCTCTGATCCGGATCCCGTGGAATAGGAGTCCAGATCGGCGCGAGAGACAGTCGCGATGGCGGGCCTGTCACCCAGTCGGGACGATACCCGACTGAAAGCCATCGCAAGACTAAACGGTCCTGAGTCAACCGCTTCCACTCTGGCAAGTGGGCGGTCAAACGGCCGCCCACCGGTCCACCTAGGGATAGAGGTGGACATAAGGAGGGGCAGAGTGGCACTGTTCTCTCGGCGTGAAACACCGGAGTGGTTCCCACCGCGGTAACCAGGCCATCAGGCCCGATTACCGCGACCAGATCCCCGCGCGCCCCGCCCAGCGCCGCGTGCACCACGGTGCGCGGGCGGCTGTCTGGCTGGGTGCGGCTGGGGAGCCTGCGCCCCCCTCGCTGCTGGCCGAATCGCCCGTGGCCTAGGCCTACGTTGCGACGGTGGCTGGCCTCTGACCTGGCCAGCACCACCTCGAGCCTGCAGAGGACGATACGCAGGGGGTGCCGCGCGAACACGCTCCCGCCGGAGCACCTCAAATTGTTCACGCAGCGCCCTCTGGTTGTTAACCAGAGTGACCGTCTCCTGGAGGTGCCTGCATCCCTCACCTCCAAAGAGACCAGGACCTGTCATAGGCGTCCGCAGCAGCCTATTATACAGGTCCTGGGACGGGCACAGATTGTCAAGCGCAAACGTGCGCCTCGCCCGGACACTTCTGGTCACCGCCCGCGTCAAACAGTCCAAAGCCAGGTTGATACCATCCTGGATGGCTCTCTGGACTGTTACCGGGCTTGGCTGGCGTGATGCGGAGGCCGCTACCACCCCCTGTAGCAGCTGGGAGACGTGGGACAGAGCGGCAATCGACGCCCTCCCACTCTCCTCCGCATCACGCAGCGCGGCATTCGCCGAACGCAACGCGTTCGAGCACAAGACTCCCGTGTCAGAACGGGAGCCCGGCCGCGCATCTTCGCCTAAAGCCGCGCGATCATCAACGCTTGGCTTCGGCACCACACCGTACCGCTGGTAATCCAGGGGCACGATGCGGCAACGCTTCGCCACCTCGCGAGGGGCCTTCGCGAGACGTCCATTAACCTTAATGGACGCCTCCGCCGCTTCGAACATGTCCACGACATGCTCAGCCAGCGGCAGAGATGGCATAGCGGTAGCCGCCGGCCTACCAGCTAACCACGGCCTATGGTCACGCTGGCTAGCCGGCAGCTCCACGGGTAGATCGGGCCGAACACTTACCAGCCACTGGCAAGCGTCCGACCAATCCTCCTCCGTGGCTAACTGCGAGCGCTCTACTAGACGAGGGCCTTCGTCTTCCTCCAGAGCACTCGCAGTTGACGTCGACGGCGGATAAGCTGATACCCCTGGCAAGCCTGGAAAAGCATGCGGGCCCGAGAGAGCAGGCATGCTAAACTCCGCGGCTTGACCAGGAGCAGGCGCCGTGGCAGAGCGTGGGGTAAACACCGCTCTACCACGGGTCTGACCAGCACCAGCAACACCATCGGCAAGCCGAGGTATGCGGTATCCGTGGTCAACAGCACCGCCCGGGGACACCTTCTGGACCGTGAAATCTACTCCTGCGTGAGTAGAACCATGGAACACGTCGCCTGCATTCCCCGCGAGGGGTGCACAGACGTCGTATTCCATGGCCACGTCCTCAGAAGGCGACCCTAGCAGGAGATCCTCTTCCTCTTGGCCAGAAAGATTAGACTCCGGGTCAGCAAAGAGAGCTAACCCGGACTGGCCAGGAAAGGTGCCATAGGAGGCTTTGACACCTTCGGCGCGCGGATACCCGGGGTCTGATGAGCAGACCGCGGGTCCCAGCAACAACCGTTGTCCACGGCCCCTCGGCGCGGCGCCATGCCTGCTGCCAGGGCCTTGGACTGCCCCCAACAAAGGGGCCACCTCTGAATCCACAAACGGACCGGACCTAAAGAGACCGGATTCAGAGGCGGGGATCACCTGCTCGTAAGCAGATGCCGAGGACAACAAAGGAGCTGGCCCAGGGAGCATGCCGCGAAGCAACTCTGGGACCAGATCCTTTATTGTCCTCTGCATCTCTTGCAACATTTCGGACCTGAAGGCCTCCATATCCACCGCGGATGAGGCCTTCTTCTTACCCTTCTTACAACCCTTCTCCTTCTTCTTCCTCTCTTCCTCCATCACCTTCTCCCTTGCCTGCAATGAGAGAAAATCAGACATTAGATCTCCCCGCCACTGCTTACATACGTCGCACTTCAGCAACGGTCCACAGGGACTGCAGCTGAAGCACAAGTGCGGAACGAAGCGGTTTTTCAGAAACCTCCCGCAGGACGGGCAACCAGGTCTCTGAAACAGGACAAAGGACAGGGACAATGAGCAAGATAGTTAAGGTTAGCGAACTCAAAACCAACTAAAAAGAGAGGGACAGGATCCTCAAGATCGCAAATCAAGAAGAACCAGCCTTGGACAAAACGTTAATTGTTAATAAAGGCCAAGGCCGATTATGACGTCATCACTCCCGTGACCAAAATAATCGATCCGCAACAAGCACCAAGTGCAAGAACGAATTGTATAAGAAAACCGGAACATTCCCGTTGAATTGGCATTTCGAGTACACAACAATCAGATATACAGAGATAACTCCTTCCAATTCTAGCATTGGCAAAAAAGGAAATTATCTCCCCTTTTGTTTATCAATAATTAGATACCTGACATTTGTACAGACAAACCATCCAACGTGATGAACCGGAGAACTCCACCATAGTGCGCCTCTACATTCTCTCCACCTAAGGGGAAGGAATTGGATCAAGAGGGCAAAGTGAGAAGACCTTTATAACAGGCCTCCAACTCACAGAACATAGATTTTTGGTTAGATAACCTAACAGTATTAGTAGGAAATGGAACCGTGGTGGAGAGAAAACATATCCTCTTGTGCCGAGAAGTCCATCAAAGCTTCTATGTGATACCTGTGGACAAAAACACAAAGAGAAATGAGACTTATGAAGCACCATGTTGTAAAAAACCAACATAAACAGGCGCTAATCACGGTAAGCGCGAGTCCCGGAAATACATTAAACCGGGACAAAACACGCTAGCATATCAAAGAAATCACCTGATAAAGAGATCCCGCTCCTTCCAAAGGCGAATCCTCCCTTTCCGACATGCTTCCAACGTACAAGAATCGTCAAATTTGAGTAAAAAACAAGGTAACGCGCAGAAAAGTATAGGTAACACAAAACCGCATGTAACCCTTTGCCAATAAATGAGCAAAGAGGAAGTAGTAGTCGGCGCATGCGCGGTGGTGGGGCGAGCATCCGCCGGACTACCTCTGACTCCCTGCCCAGTAGGGGCACCTAACTGTTTTTAATCTGAGTGTTTTATTGAGTGAAAGCCGATATTTAGCAATATCAAAAGTATTAGGGAGGTAAGTATACTCTTGATGTGAAATTGGCCCACTTGAACTTTAAAGTGATAAATCTTTAATGAGCAAGTGGTCAAGTCCCAGAGAGCATCTTTTGACAAATCACCACTGAAAAACCAAATAGCTTTCAAATTTTATGGCTATTTCCCAACACCCATGCAGAAGACATTTTTGGCTGGTTTAACCCACTACATGTAAACCATTAAAACACTTACCTAAATATATACAAGGGAGGTAATTCGTTTGCGCGATTTCCTGAGCTCTGATATGTTTCTTGACTGTGATTGGATAATAAGCTCCGCCTTTGACTGTCGGATCATTCGCCACTATCATGCATTCAACACTAAGAATAAAACAGCGTAATTGACTTAGCAATAGAGTGTGAATATTAAATACTTTAACCATTTCACTGACAAACTCCTGAAAACTTACATTCTTTACAAAATAAAATGTATTCTGAATATTTTGAAATTAATTTGACTGGAAGTCATTGCTGCTTTGAAAATTTACAACTGGCTCAATAATCGAAACTTTCATTCCTGGTAAATTAAGAAAAATTGTCTTATCTTGGCCTGCATATGAACATTCCTCAAGGTCGCTTTCAGCTACATGGATATTGGACAGTATTACTCAGCAAAGCGTTAAACACGCCTTAATCTGATAAGCCTAAAGGAAAAGATTTTAACTGAAATGAGTAGTTGACTCCATGCCATCATCACAAATGCTCATGCTTTCGCCAACTTTGACATTCTTGCTCATTCTGCCCCCATTCCCACCCCACCCTGCGGGTAGCCCAATTATGCAATGTGCCTTGCTGAGTGATTCATTTTTCTATCCAGTTTAATAAAAAATAATAGCATATAAGTTGGCACTAGATATATATATATATATATATATATATATATATATATATATCCATATTATTATGCATACTCACCCAGAAACTCTTCCAATGCCTGTAATTATTCCGCCTGCGGGTACATCTTCCTTACCATACAACTGATAGCCAGCAAGCTGACTAAGCTCAAGGAATGGAGAACTGAAAATGGAATTTTATGAGAGTTACATTAACTTTATCGAAATGCAACACAACAATACCAACCTGCTCGAGAAACCACAGAGCCAAATATGTACAGTGTCATCATTAAACCCTTTAATGCTCACACCGGACAAAACCGGACTCTGTTATGGTCATGTGGAATGTCCATTTACAGGCAAAGAGATTACAATTTTTATAAAAATTTACTACTGGAATGACTGGCTTGATAACTGAGCCAGTTATTCCGGTTATAAATTTTCTAAGATTGTATTATCTTGACCCGTAAATGGACATTGAATAGACAGATATGGAAATTTTCTTGACCAAATTTGACCATTAAAGAGTTAGTGGCTATGTTGAGTGAAAACGATCTTTTGAGTTGTCTGTTTACACGTGTTTGCGGATAAAGAAGAATATTGTAGAAATGATTTGTAGCCCTTTAATGGATAAACTTGGTCAAGAAAAATATTTGCTTATAGAATGGCCACTTTCAGGACAAGAGAAGATGATTTTGAAAATTTACCACTGGAATGGCTGGCTCGCTTGGTTTGCAAATAGACATTCCTTAAGACCACTACAGTGGCAAGTTCTGCCTGGCTTTACCATGAAATGGTTAAATACATTTCACACGACTGTACATTTGCAAACAGACAAACTTTTCATACTGACTGCAAAATAGCCAGGGCTCTGTTCTTTGCTCTATCTTTTTTAGTCCGGGAGCCAATTTTCAAAAGGGGTCTAGAAGAATGGTTTCGTAGCACACCCAGTATTCAGAAGGTTTGTCTCTATATTATGCTAGACCGATGTCTTGGGTATATTCTGAGCCGTGTTGTACAAGAAAATTGTGGTATCACTAACCCGTGAGAAGCCCATTTACAATAGGTGTTGAATGTAGTTTTCAGACAATTTTCACAATGGTAAATTTTTCACAAACTTAAGCGCATGTTATATCAATACAATCTTAACCAAAATGGAAAGGAGTGATCGTATATCGCAGATTTATACATAATCAACCTCGTTTAAGACACCCGTATGTTGCTTTGTACATATTGGGGCACTTAGGTCTTCATGTGACTAGCAATACCTTAGCTACAACAATGCCCATGTTTTCTACATTTTTCATAATTAAACTTTTAACTGACATGCAGTGCATGTCTACACAAGCTGGCAGGACATATTTATCACGTGAGCAAATGAGAGAATGTTACTCATCCGTGTCAGAGTCATCTTCGACAATTGTATGCTGAACATTGTCATACGTTTCACCTCCCATACAAAGGCATGCTTCAGTGCAGAGTAGATTGTTAGCCTTGCATTGACAGAGATCTGTTCTTTTGCAGGAAGACTTTTGACATCTACATGATGTGAGTTCAATTAATCCAAACGGAGCAGGATCCTTTGACATTAGAACAGGCTTGAGTAGACCATCCACTATACTCCAGCCATGTCCATTTGGAGATGGAAGATTCTGAACAGCTTGCAATGAATGTCTCCAAACAAGAGCTTGAAAATTGGCCCTTTCGGTGTGATGCTTTAGACTATTTGATGTAGGTGGAAGATTTTCATTTCTTTGTCTCTTTTGACAAAAGAGCCAATAACGGGTTTCATCAGCTGTCTTTCCCACATCCCTGGTGGTATACAACTCACAGACAAATTTCTCACATAGAATTGCAGTATTCGGTGATAAGTCAACATGTTCGCCGAGTTGGGCTAAGCTAAGCTGATGACATTCAGATGACTTTAAGAGATTGAATGATTTTCTCTTAGCGACTCCAAATAATGCACTAGTGCTATCACAACCTGTAAGAGAATGAAACCCAGTTAAAGACAGACAGATAGCTGGGCCCAGTACTTGAGCAACTGTATGTATTGGTATGTATCGCAATTTGTCCTTTGTGCCCGTACGGAACCATAGTTCAGAACAGTGAAGCGAACAATACGTATATATACTAAGTACTGCCACGTCTGTATCAGGAGACTGTATAACAACACGCATGTGGTCTTTTGAAGCGTGTAGCGCGTGCAACATCATACGCGTATCTGCTTCCTCGTGATCTGATCGAAGTTCTTCCAAATACGACGAATTGTTCGCTGAAATGACAACAACATCCATTCCATCGTTAAAGCCACCAGCAAGAATGACGCAATTGTCGGCAGATAGCATATTTGGACCAGTATCACGCCACCGCTTGCTGAGAAATGCAACCAGGTTACTTTTGTTGCTTGGATTGCTGATGTACTTGGCCCATTGCTTTGGAACGGGAGTATTTTCTCCAGCAATCTTTACTTCCAATGCTGTTGATGACCCACGTTTTAGCCGCTCTTCCGCTTTGAGATTCCATTCTATCATATCTGTCAAAAACTATATCTACTCTGTTGCAGTCTTCTTGATTCAGTGAAACTGTAAAGATGTGCCAGTATTTATCAGCCAATTCTCCAAATGTAGACGTACCTCCAGTTTTAACCATTTGCACAATTGCCATGCCATCTACTACATAAGCTGTTGCGCCTGTCTTGTCAACAGGTGGAAGCCATCCATAAACATTTACTTCCTTTTCTAGTTCACTTAACAAAACACTTTTCACATTCTTTCTTAGAGTCCCATCCGTATGTGACAATGATAGTGGAACAGCAGACAGTTCATACGTCATCACTAGTTTTAAATCAACATCTCTGGACCTTGCGGCAATAATTAATCGACCAAATAGTTCGCGGTCAGATCTCACATTGTGAATTTTTTCATCATTTGTTTTGAGTTTTTTCTTCTGTGCTAGGCTGGCAAATGTTTTAAGTTTTAAGTGTGGCAACGTGTCCTAAAAGCTTCTCGTGTTAGTGTCCAGCCGCTCCTGAACAAAATTGTCCATAATCTCCTTACCAATGTCACAGGCGGAAACAAGTCTCTTGGCGATTTCACTAGGCAATACCACGCCAGTTGCAATGTTTACAAGCGGAGGACACTCGCTGTCGTCGTTTTCCGCAATATTAAAGGGATTGGTCATTATATCTGATGAGAACATCGAAAGTATCTTCTGCACATCGGTTTCATCCCTGTTCATTCGATTAGTCCCCATTTCCTTATGTACTCCAAACATGTGACTATCTTGTAACCCACACATTTGCTTTGTGACCGTTGTTATGGCTGCCCTCTCGTGGCTAGTTAAAAACCACCTCTCCAGAGCTCCTGGCTTTTGTGTTATTCCAATAATACCACCTCGCTTTTTGGAATCCAAATTAATCGATTGCTCTAAGGCCATATCTGTCCACACTTGATTGAATGGATGGTGTGAGCGACTTACGGAATGATTTCCATTCAAGAATTGTTCATGTACATGGGGATGTGTACTTGGAAGCATCTTCATGTCCGCAAGATATATTGGCAGCCATCTTGCATAATTGGTTCTGTCCATGCTGTAGAAATATGGCGCCATAGCAGCAGTAGCAGATAGGTGTGCCTGCCAATCTCCAGTTCTCTCAGCTCTTATGAATCCAAGCAGCAGCTGTGAGCGATGTGAGGTGTAGTATTCATTTTAATTTGTTTTTCCGCACCGATTACCACGACATCCATCTGTCTCATTCCAACCACCATTACCTGGGTGCTTTGTCAACAGTGGTACAGCTGGATATACAGATTCTATGATGGAGTTAGTATACATACATAAAATATAACCTTCACATTTCACCCTCGCCTTTGGTATATGCATGCAAAATGTATGTTGGATATACGTTAGGTCGATATCCGTCTAAATATCATATATGGTGAATCTAATATGATATTACTTTGAGTTATGACACGATCATGCTTATATCGTTGTGCACTGTGGATACAGCCAAAGCCTAGACCCCCCATGCAAAGAAATCAGGATAACTAATTAGTGCTACCACAATTTGTTTGTACAACAGGGCTTAAAATGTGTGGGACATGTCCCCCAAGCCACAGCAAGTGTCAGACCTTCCGAATACTGGGTGTGCTACGTCACGATTCCGACCTAGCTTAAGCTCCTGGACTATTTGTCCAATGTTGACTATTTATTGGTGAACCATTTTATGGTCAGACCAGCCAAAAACATTTTAGGCTAAGAAAAGAGGATTTCTTCAAATTTCCAAGGCTGGAACGGTAAATTCTGAAAACTATGCTTCTCTTGGCCTGTAAATGGACATTCACTCTCGACTAATCTTAACATCTAAAAGATTAAGTGATTTAGTCAAAAGAATCTCAGTGACTGATTATGACTCATCATCTTAACCCTTTAACAATCAAGTCAGCCAAAAGCGACTTTACAGTGGTCTTGAGAAATGTCAATTTGTAGACCAAGAGCACTATTTTAACAAATTTAGCACTGGAATAAGTGGCTCGATAACTGAGCCAGTAATTCAAGTGAAAAATTTCCAAAATATAGTTATCTCATGTCTACAAATGGACATTTTCTATGAGAAAATAGATTTTAGACATTCTTGATAGATTTTAGACATTCTTGACAGATTTTAGATATTCTTGACAGATTTTAGACATTCTTGACAGATTTTAGATATTCTTGACAGATTTTAGATATTCTTGACAGATTTTAGATGTTCTTGACAGATCTTAGATATTCTTGACAGATTTTAGATATTCTTGACAGATTTTAGATATTCTTGACAGATTTTAGATATTCTTGACAGATTTTAGATGTTCTTGACAGATTTTAGATGTTCTTGACAAATTTTAGATGTTCGTGAACAAATTTGAGGAATAAAGCGTTAATGAACCCAAAATATCTCCTATGGTTGTAACGAACATTTGTTGGTTCGGAAAATCGCAAACCAAGAGAAGATGAACCATGGTTCGGTTCGCTTGCATGGGATTCATACGGATCGTGAACCATACATATGACAACCCTTTCAACGATGAATTCCTACCTAATTTTAGGAAAACCATACAGGAAAACTGTTGAATATTTTGGAATAATTTGTCTAGAAGCTGTTGCTGCCTTAGGCAGCAACACCTTCCAGTCAAATTAATTCCAAAATATTCAACAGGGTAAGTTTTATATCATGAAGAATTTACTTTTTAGGGATTTGGCGGTGAATCAAAAAAGCATCCGCTTTTGTTTCTACGAGAATTGATTATACTTACCAGATGTACATGTACTGTTATGATAATGTCTATTATCTAGTCTAGCTCAAAATAAACAATTAAAACTCCGCACTCTCCTGGTCCTGCCCATACTGTGTCCGGGAATTACCATTAACCTCCAGGTAGTGAGTCAATTCCCAACTACAGTCAGATTTGTCTTATATTTGTCTTGACAAACAGCGAAAGCAGCTCAGCCTCACCTCAGCGGGACGGCTGACGCGGGCCAAAGTATATCTGGTAAGTATTATCAATTCTCGTAGAAACAAAAGTGGATGCTTTTTTTATTCTACTTCAAATAATACTTACCAGATGTACTATTATGATAAACTTCGGATTCCAACAGCCAAGAAACCCTGGTGGGAGGAGGTGAAACAGCTCTCATCTACCATCCGACAGAGAAGGTTGTGAAGAGACTGGGAACCTCAGCATACACTTGGGTCCCACCATCTGTTAAACTTCCATGGTCTAGTGCAAAGAAGCTACTACAACTTCTAATTTTAGAAAAACTATCAGTATTTTGATTAGATTTTCAAATTTGAATGAGTTTATTGTCTGTTGCAATGCGTAAGATACTCGACTGTAAGTAAATTAATATTAGTCACTTAAACTAAGAAATCACACATCATACTGAGTGCTTGGTCTGTCTTGATCATCACAGGAGCTTCGCCCAATCCACGGTCGTTCACAGTCCATATGCATCACCAGTGTCAGTGCCTGTGGAAGAACCCTATGATGTATGTGATAAGAGTGGTCGGACGTGGCAATAACTGAGATTTGACAAATTGGCGATGGCTACTGGATTAAGTGCGCCGGAGATATTGCGAAGGTAAAAATCAGTAAATGACGACTCAGCATGCCATTGTGCTACAGACATCACCTCCTCTAAAGAGACACCCTTATAAAGGGCCGATGCTGCTGCTAGTGCTCGGACTTGATGCGCGTTCACACGATCAATCTGCTTTCCAGTTGCGATTTTATGCGACATCTGAATAGCATCGACTATGCAACGAGAAATAGTGTCTTTCGAGGCGCGAAGATGAGGAGCTTTCAGACATAACCACAGAGATTTCGGGTCATCTCTCCACTCCTTAGGATGTTTCTTATACATCTTCAGACATCTGACAGGACATAAAGCAGAAAAGCTTGGGCTATGCCTAACTAAACTTGGCAAATTGATCGGCTGTCCTGGATATTTAAGTGACTGATTCTTTGCCAAGGAGACAAAGACGTGGTAATAGTCTTAAACCTTGACCCGTAACAACAAAACGGTCTTGTTCGGCAGAAAGCGCATGTATTTCGCTTCTCCTTCTCGCCAATGCTGCTGCAACCAAGAAAACTGACTTAATAGTCATCAGTTTAATATCTATTGATCTAATTGGTTCAAAGGGAGCATGCCCTAAAACCTGTAGAACAAGAGATAGAGTCCATGCTGGGATAGGAATTGGCTGTCTAGGTCACGGATTGCTCATTCCTTTAATAACTTCATTCAAGGTGTCATTCTCCACTCCTACTAACGCCAGACTGGGAACGACTGAAGCTAATGCAGACTTATATGCTGCTAGGGTTGAAGGTACAAGTTTGTCAACCTTGTATAAATGACTAATAAAATCTGCTACGTGTTGAACAGATGCAGAAAAGGGAGTAATATCTCTTCTCTTGCCCCATTCTGCAAATTTGTTGATTCTATAATTATATGTTCTAGTGGTTGACCCTCTCCTGCTGAAGTAACAAATTTTGCTGCTTGCTCAGAAAGGCCACCCTCAATTGCTTGCTGCTTGATAACATCCATGCAGTCAATTGGAACATCAGATCCATTCTGTCTGGAAGAGGGATTGGATTGTAGACCAGAAGGTCCATCAGATCCGTAAACCATGATTGGTCTGGCCAATGAGGGGTGATCAGTAGTTAGCTTGCTCCAATGTTTGAATAGAACCTCAGCTACCGACTGATTGAGCTGCCATTCCGTCAGAGGACAAACCGTCCTTCGAGTGAGAGCATCCGCTAGGATGTTCAATCTTCCTGGAATGTGTGCTGCCTTAAGAATAACATTCCTCTCTTGGCAGCACAGTAGAAGGTTCCATATCATCATGCACAACTCCAGTGACCTTGTCCCGCCTTGGCGGTTTAGATAAGACACCACTATGGAGTTGTCTGTCCTTATTAGGACAATCTTGTCTCGGATTAAGTTCTCAAATTTTTGAAGTGCTAATGCCACCGCTAATAATTCGAGACCATTTATGTTTCTGCGCATTGGTCCGATCCCACTCCCCTGACACTGACAGATCATCCAATACTGCTCCCCAACACATCGTTGATACATCTGTGAAGATGGGCATCTGCGGTTGAGGAGGTTGTAGAGGAACACTTTGCAGAAGATTCTGTTCTGATAACCACCACTGAAGATGGAATATCAATGCTTCTTTTACTGGAATCCTCAGAGATAATGGATCCATTCTCAGAAACCAGAATGACATCAAATACATATGAATCGGCCTGCGCCTGAGTGCCGCATAAGGAACCACCTTCTACAGATACTAGCAAACTCAGTATTCTGAGAAATTGACACGCCGTCAGATAGGCTCATAGAGAAATTGACCCAAGAACTGCAAGCAAACTCTTGACTCTGCTCTCCGCCATAAAAGCCCCACCATCCCCGAGATTGAAAAGAATTCTCTGATACACAAACTCCTGGGATGGAGTCAATTCTGATTTCTCTAGATTCACAATCCATCCTAGGTCCTTTAGTAAGGCCAGGACTACCTGAAGATTGTTGCGCAGAATGACTGGATTCCCCGCCTTCAGCAGCCAGTTGTCTACGTAAGTATGAACAGCTATGCTTCTCCTGTGAAGATAAGAAGTCATGTCCAGAACCACTTTGGTGAAGACCCTCGGGGCTGTGGTCAGACTGAACAGTAATGCATTGAACTCCCAGATATTATCTTGGAACGCAAAGTGAAGGTATTTCTGAAAAGGAATTGACATTGGAATATAAAAATATGCGTCCTTCAGATCTATCGATACTGCCCACATGCGCTTTCTCAGCCGTCATCACTGCTGCCACAGTTCCCATCTGAAATTTTGGTGAAAGAATGAATTTGTTCAGCGGTTTGAGGTTGGGAATCGGGCTCCAACCCCAGGTGCATTTCGGAACGGGGAAAATTATCGAATAGAAGCCCAGGGAGGACTGATTGCGGACTAAATGAATCGCATTCTTTCACTGAAGATCTTTGATTTCTGAGCAAATGACATCTAGACGATCGGATTCCCTTGGAATGGGATTCCATATAGGAGGCGACGCTAACGTAACTAACAATTGACAGATGAGCCAGTCCGGTTCGTAGCCATTTCTTAGCCAATGACAGACTAAACAATCTTGCATAACCTGTTCCCACTGGTTTGAGAACAGCTAAATTCTGCCTCCGACAGTAGGAATCTGCACGCAGCTCACGATCGATGTTGCATGACAAGACGTTAATTCGCTTAGGTGAAGATTCGCGATTCGCCTGGAACCGCCATCACGGCTATCCTTACGGTAGCCACCGTGTCCCGAGCCACCACCCTTCCTGTTATCTTCATACAGCCTCTTATTAAAGGACTTGTATGAAGATGAACGGTCAGGTCCCTGAGAACCGGATGCCCGATGGGCACCATGGCCAGACGGACGGAAGGGCGATCTCTGTCATTGCCTCTACTGCTCCTGTCGGTGCTGCTTATAGGACTGTTGCGGCTGAGTCCTTTTAGTCGACTTCCACGACTTGCTAACAACCTCCTGCTCTGCAACCATGGATGCAACCTTGGAGAAATTGTCTTGCCGAGCCGCCAAACAAGCCCGGACCAATGAAGGGCGCAGAAGACAATGCAGCCTTCATCTCTGGTCCTGGTTCTACGCAATCGAGAACCATTCTCCTCCACTCCACCAATGATCTGGTGATCACCCTGGCCAGGCAATCCTGGGATAAGCGCATGGTGTCCTGGACAACTCCGGGAGTAGCCTCTGGCACTACCTCACCTTTTGCCGCACAGGTCAGCATCCCCTGCAGGACGGTACAGTCAGCGCTCCAGATAAGGCGCGTACAAGCGTACTGCACGCATAGAAATCATCCATGTACGCAAACATTTAAATATTCATGCGTACCATGTACGCCTCATGTAAAGACAGTACGCATCAGTGTATTAAACTGCCCATACCGGCCTGTTGTCATTATCAAATATAGCCTACTCAATTACACGAAGGGGAATCAACATACTAGTCACATACAATGACATACCGATAAGCACTCGTAAAAGCTGTGCCTATACTACCATCACTAAACGGTATGATCTCCATCTCCGCAAGAATGTATTCTTTTCTTTATTACAAGACCTTTGCGTTACATATGTGCACCTATAGGAGTGTCAATGAAAAAAATTCAACGGACATTATTTTCGTACATATTGCCGGAACTTAGTTGTTCTAGACATATTTTAGTTGGAAATAGGATTACAGGCATAAATTTTACAGTAGCCGTCATAACCTCATAACCGTGAATAGTGATGAGTTCGACCCAGACCATAATCCACCGCAACATTATAATCCGAGTTTGTCTTTCACAAACTCTGAATCTCCAAGAAGGCATATCTTATATGGCATTTGCAATTTTAAGGATAACATATGAGTGAAGATGGAAGATTTTTCAATTGTCAATATTTCATTAGATACAGCAAAATACACAGAAATATTTGTAAAAATATGTTCTTTCACACTTATTTTAATTGGAGGGGTAATTATAGCAATAACTTTTAATATGAAATTTACAACAATTTCCGTAGGTAGGGTAAAGCATTAAACTGCCAATAACAACTGCAAGTTCTCTTCACCTGATTTAGTTTACCGGCAGATATTAAAAGATTTGTTCTTTTATTACAATAAACAATATATTAGCGCTCCTACATGTAACATGGGATTATATTTTTAGTAAGACACTTGGCAAGATTAAATGAACAATATTCTAATTACAATAACATGTCTTGTCAGCACTTCTATAACTTGATCCCATCTTAATCAAATAGGAAGCAAAAAACTGGAATTTCCCTTCTAAATATAGAAATACTCTGAAAATGTGGAGTCCATAACACTTTTCCTTCTATTTTATATATGTCAATGATACATGTATGTTATAGTTGGACCTGTGCTAATTATTTTGAAAACAATTTGACTGTAACTTCTGTAAGTGATTAATTGCTGTTTGTAATTTCTTTCAGTGAAACTAACTTCTAAATTTACCTCCTTTGAAACAAATTTCAGAATTCAGAATGACTAGTATTATTATAGCAATAATATTTATTCATTTGCCAGTATGCCACAGAGATAGTCTTTAGAATGCTAGTGCATCTCTATAGTTTAATCGTCTCCCACCATAATGCAGCTAGATTTAAAATAAACACACTTTTGATATAAAAATATATTTTCATTCAGAATTAAAATCTGGTTGGCATGACTGACTAGTTAGTTTATCAATACCAACAAGTCCCAAACACCCTGTCCTAACCATGACATGTAACTATAATGGCTAATTTTGAAAGTTTGCTGGCCTTAGGAAACAAGGGTGGGTGATGGGGCTGACTAGTTTATCCCTTTAATGCTAAAGCCAGCCAAAAATGGCTTCTGCAGTGATCTTTGGAAATGTCCATTTATAGACCAAGAAGACTATTTTTGTAAATTTACCACTGGAATGACTGGCTCGATAGTTTGCCCTGTAGGTGGGGGTTAGAATACACCTTCCATATCCTCTGCGTGTCGTAAGAGGCGAGTAAAGGAGGTAAGGGTGAGGTAACCCTGACAGAAACCTCGAGTGCTGAAGACGGAGGTTCCAGGCCGCACGGCGCACTCTAATAAACCATGGAACCACGCACTTAATGCTTATGATCATGTCGATAGTCACTTACAGGACTGGCGGTATGATCAGCGAACGAAAAGAAGAAGAAGACTGGCTCGATAGTCAAGTCAGTCATTCCAGTGATAAATTTTCCAAAATAATTTTCTCTTGGTTTGAAACTGGGAATATTCTCTTAGAAAGTAGAAATTTTCTTGAACAAATTTGAGGATTAAAGGACGACACAGTGGTCACAAGAGAAAAAGGACTGATTGCAGCTGTAGGATATTTCTACTGCTAGAGCCGCAGAATACAGTAATCATTCATACATGTACAAACTGTAGCATGATGATCTGATGGTACAATTACAATGCACCGATTGTTACACCTTCATATGGTAAGGATACCACACCATTTATTATGATATATATATATATATATTTTGTTGGGGAAGGGGACGAGGATAATTGTTCAGTATTCAGTAACAACACGTTTGTACTCCTCCTGAATTTGCTGTACGCGTCAGTTGAAAAATTAAGGAGTACCGTAATCCCAACTGAAGAAAGTTATCTGGAGCACTGGGTACAGCCATGTGAGAGAGCAGCCCTCATCGCATCCTCAATAAGCGTTAGCTCATTGAACGCATCCTTGTTAGTTTGCGAAACCAAGGGTCGAGAATGACCCTTGGACTTCCCAGCTAACGGTCTATTCAGTGCTTCACGTTCCCCGACTGAAAGATGAGGAACACAGGTATACTGATGGTAGGCCTGCTCCGGAAAACAGACCCTACTCCTTATCCCCGTAGGGGCCTTTGGTAGCGTGTACTCTGGCTGAACCAAACGGTACGCCGCGACTTCCAACATGTTGGAAGACTGAGTATCCAACGGAAGGGTAGGCATGCCCGAAAAGCCACTCGACAGAGTGCTAGCCGCACGCTCTGACATCGGTTCCATCGCCGGATCGCGCTGAGATCCTCGTTTAGACGCCGAACCTGAGACGGTCCGACATCCAGCCAAGAACCTGCGCCCATTTAGCCTCGGTGCAGAATAATGATTCGTTCATTAAAGGACTACCATTTTCATACTCCTCATCCTTGGATGAGAAGGCCACTGATGATCCATGCTGAGAGCTACGGACCAAACTTCCAATTCGATGTGGGTCCGTGTCTCGACTACTCACGGCTCCAGAGTCTAGCGAATCACCAGACACGGAATCACCGCAATCCATCGGCTCCAGCACGGGAGCCGGGACTGCATCCGTTAAAATGGCAGGGCATGTGACTCCGAGAGGAGCTGGCATACCCGCATCCGTGATACCGACGGGAGCCGTAAAAGATGGCTCTGACGGCACTCACAATAGAGCAAAATCTGGGGGAAGATGGCCGATGGAACGTCGACATCCCCACCCAGTTGACAGACCTGAACAAAAACCGGGAGTGACCCGCGGGAAAGTCCGGAATCCGTCATCTGAGAAAGCTCTGGCATGCCAGAATCTTCCATCAGAAGAATATCCTCTTGCTCCGCCATCGGCTCTTGCGTTGGCGCGAGAAAAAGGACAGGTGCATGTCCCTCCGCAGAACTGGCCGGACCACCGATTGATTGTCCTGCACCAGACTGGATCGACGGGACCGTGGACTGGAACGACTCGAATAGCGCCTTAAATTTGGCCGCCAAAACACCTAAGGCTGAGTCCATCCGCTCATTCAGGCACTCCTCCAATCCTTTAACGGACGCCTGATCCACCTTGGCCGCCTTCGTGATCCTCTCAGCTCGCGCATGTCGATCACGATCAAACTCAGTCACTAAGTCAAATGATCACTACGCATACATCGCTTAGCACAGGCGACACAGTGATGCCGAACTTCTGCTTCATGAAGCGACTGCAGGGAGAACAGAGGGTATCTGGCGGGGCCTTGCCCTGTCCCTTCATTTTCTGTGAACACAGAATGCAGAATAAGAATTGAAACGCTGCACATGGTAGATGAAAACTAGCAACATGCACAATGACTTGATCGCAATCATTAAATTACTTTAAAACATTAACTTTCTCTTAAATTAATGTTGATCAAGTTTTAGGCACCAAATATTTGAAAATTTGTAGAGTGAAAATTTTATAAGCAAAACTTGGAGATTAACTAAAGTTAACATAAGCAAGAAATTAAGAACGATCGCTACAAACACCCTCGACAATGAAGCGAGAGCTAAAGAACGGCCTAAAACAGAGTGCATAGACATGCCCGGCCAAAACAAAACCTTAATCATGGGTGCCGCCATCTTGGCTACGGGCACATCCATCTTGGAAGGAACCGAGTCGCAAGAGAAATTAACCAAGTACCCGGAAAACATTAAAAAGTTAACGGGTAATGAAGCGTCTCCAACAATGGTTACCATATTAAAACAATGTGCCAATTTAAGGAAAATCCAAATAGTCATTATGGCATGAATGTATAAATTCTGGATTGATACAACCTGCCACTGCAACGATTTCCCTTTTCCTTTCATTAAGCCAGTGATCAAATCTTACACAAAGAACTCAAGCCGCAAAAATTCAAGCTAATTAGACTATTGAAAAAACGTGACTGTATAGTCAAGCAAAATAGACGAATCTGACTGTAGTTGGGAACTGACTTGGTACCTGGAGGCTATTGGTAATTCCCGGACACAGTATGGGCAGGACTATGGAGCGTGCAGAGTTTTAATTGTTTATTTTGAGCTAGACTAGATAATAGACATTATCATAATAGTACATCTGGTAAGTATTATTCGAAGTAGAAAGGGCTAATAGACAACCAATCTCTGAATGATGATTTATGAATATGACCATGAATAGAACTTACTGTAGCTGCCTATGAATCTTATATTATTTTCTAACATTTATTGTCAGAGATGTTATTTGTGTTTTTCTATCATTTAGCCAGTAAAGCTACAATGTACATGCCTTTAAATGTTATTTTCTGTTAGGAGTAATTTCTCGCATACAATAGCATACTAAAAAGGTTAGTGAACCAGTTCGTGGTTTGGACATCTGTATCGTGAACCCGTGTGGTTCGTGAACCTCAGCCCTAATACCTCCTTTCAGAGACCACCTGTCTTTAATGACTACTAAAGGTACAAGGCAGCTCCAGCATTTACATGTAATCCATTAATGTGTATGATACTCTAAGAAAATGTACATTGCATAGAACATATCAATTGGCAGGCTAACATAAGACTGTTTTAATACATATACATGTCAGTTACATCAATTACATGCACCTGTACTGGCATGACTGTAGCTGAGGGTAGCACTGGAAAATTTACTCTTCTAGAGTTGCACATGGACATTTCTTAATACCACATGCGCAGAAGACATGTTAGCCCCCATGAAGCACAGACATGTTAGCCCCCATGCAGCACAGACATGTTAGCCCCCATGCAGCACAGACATGTTAGCCCCCATGAAGCACAGACATGTTAGCCCCCATGAAGCACAGACATGTTAGCCCCCATGAAGCACAGACATGTTAGCCCCCATGAAGCACAGACATGTTAGCCCCCATGAAGCACAGACATGTTAGCCCCCATGAAGCACAGACATGTTAACCCCCATGAAGTACAGACATGTTAGCCCCCATGAAGCAGACATGTTAGCCCCCATGAAGTACAGACATGTTAGCCCCCATGAAGCACAGACATGTTAGCCCCCATGAAGCACAGACATGTTAGACCCCATGCAGCACAGGCATGTTAGACCCCATGAAGCACAGACATGTTAGCCCCCATGAAGTACAGACATGTTAGCCCCCATGAAGCAGACATGTTAGCCCCCATGAAGTACAGACATGTTAGCCCCCATGAAGTACAGACATGTTAGCCCCCATGAAGCACAGACATGTTAGCCCCCATGAAGCACAGACATGTTAGCCCCCATGAAGCACAGACATGTTATCCCCCATGCAGCACAGACATGTTAGCCCCCATGCAGCACAGACATGTTAGCCCCCATGCAGCACAGACATGTTAGCCCCCATGAAGCACAGACATGTTATCCCCCATGAAGCACAGACATGTTAGCCCCCATGAAGTACAGACATGTTAGCCCCCATGAAGCACAGACATGTTAGCCCCCATGCAGCACAGACATGTTAGCCCCCATGAAGTACAGACATGTTAGCCCCCATGAAGCACAGACATGTTAGCCCCCATGCAGCACAGAATGTTATCCCCCATGCAGCACAGACATGTTAGCCCCCATGAAGCACAGACATGTTAGCCCCCATGAAGCACAGACATGTTAGCCCCCATGAAGCACAGACATGTTAGCCCCCATGAAGCACAGACATGTTATCCCCCATGCAGCACAGACATGTTAGCCCCCATGAAGCACAGACATGTTAGCCCCCATGCAGCACAGACATGTTAGCCCCCATGCAGCACAGACATGTTAGCCCCCATGAAGCACAGACATGTTAGCCCCCATGAAGCACAGACATGTTAGCCCCCATGAAGTACAGACATGTTAGCCCCCATGAAGCACAGACATGTTATCCCCCATGAAGCACAGACATGTTAGCCCCCATGAAGCACAGACATATTATCCCCCATGCAGCACAGACATGTTACCCCCCATGAAGCACAGACATGTTAGCCCCCATGCAGCACAGACATGTTAGCCCCCATGAAGCACAGACATGTTAGCCCCCATGCAGCACAGACATGTTAGCCCCCATGAAGCACAGACATGTTAGCCCCCATGAAGCAGACATGTTAGCCCCCATGAAGCACAGACATGTTAGCCCCCATGAAGCAGACATGTTAGCCCCCATGAAGCACAGACATGTTAGCCCCCATGAAGCACAGACATGTTAGCCCCCATGAAGCACAGACATGTTAGCCCCCATGAAGCAGACATGTTAGCCCCCATGAAGCACAGACATGTTAGCCCCCATGAAGCACAGACATGTTAGCCCCCATGAAGCACAGACATGTTAGCCCCCATGAAGCACTTGATCATTAATGGGTTAATTTACAATTTTTAACAGGTGGCGCACAAGTACTCACTCGATCCTAAAGAAAATACTCTTTGAAAGATGATTTTCGTCAAAAGTCAAAATTGGTGGAATTTTTCGTACATTTTCCAAAATGGACTAAATGGTAGAACAATATTTATATACGTGTATTGTATGTCATAGAAAAGGGATTTAAAAATTTTGATAATTTTTTCACTCATTCAAAACTACATGTACATGTATGCACTAATAGGAATACACCTGATGTGCACAATGTATATAATCACAGCGGGAGAAATTATTTATGTACACGTAACAGTAATATCTGAAACTAGAAGGCCTGCATCACACGTGTGGAGCCCTTTAGTTTTTCTTCATATCACACATGTGTGACAGTCGCGACATAAGGATTTCTTAAAATAGTATACCCCTTCATGAATCAAATGTTTACTGAAAAACTCTATAACATTCTTTAAAAAACATTTTCATTATGATGGCGTCTGTATGCAATGATGCTATTGAAGAAATCTGTAAAGTTTTATCGGATAATCCGTTGATGAATTAAATGGCCATTAAAAACATTAAAAATTTACCAAATTCTTGGTGCAAAATACGCAAAGTCCAAATTGTGTAAAAATATCGAAAAAATTACAGTATGATTGAGACTACATGCAATGATGGTTTAGATCAAGTTTTATTGAGATTGGATAAGTTAAATGTACATTGAACACATTTAACATTTATTTGTATGTCGTACATGTATGCTACATGCCAATGGACCGTTCCATTTTTAGTTATACCCCGCCCATCACTAGCTAAGCTCCACCCACACCACGCCATGTTGGGATTGATCGATCCCCAAAAGCCCTAGCTATCAATTTCCTGAAAACTATACAGGGAAGCTGTTGAATATTTTGTACCTAATTTGACTGGGTGATGTTGCTGCCTATGGCGGCAACAGCGCCCAGTCAAATTAGTTTCGAAATATTCAACAGAATATTTATTAAATAGTAAAAGCAAACAATTTTTACAAGAACGCATAGACCGTCTTCAAATATGTGTTCGTGCCATACTTATCGACGTCATTCATTATGATGTCATTGTACACATCACACAGTTCATTATGACATCATACGATGGGTGGGTACTCTGTAAAGGTGAATTGGATCGCTATGTCGAGCCAACCAAGCATGCTTCGCATAGGGATTGACAAAAATCAAGTACATGTAAACATACAAAGGTGAACACAATACATGTATTTCATTATGTACATGTTACGATGTAGATCTGTATTATTAAAATTACCGATGTCAGTATAAGTAATGTAGTAAACATCATCTGGATAATGATCATATGATGTATTTCAATGGCCAGAAAGAAATATTTAGACAGAACAATCATTCGTAACCGTCTGACTGCTGAGTTTCTGCCAACGACCTATTCGAGGGGTTGTATCTCTGGACCTGCTAAATATTTTGAAAACAATTTGACTGAAAGTTGTTGGTGGCTAAGCCACCAACAACTTTCCAGGCCACCATGAATTCCGTAAACCATTTTTTTGTTTGCGCAATGGTTACGCAAATTTTTTGGCGCAACCCTTTTTTTGGGTTACGCATTCCTTACTTTGTACATAAATATATGTTAAAAGGTTGTGCAACGCCAAATGGGTTACATTTAGCTAAAATAAGTTTGCATAACCCAAATATGGGTTGCGCACATGTTCAATTTGTGCAGGCCTGCTTTCAGTCAAATTGTTTTCAAAGTATTCATTCAGCGTGTACACAGTTATAGCAATGTATTGAAATTATTGTCTGGTGGCTTGCAGCAGCGAGACAGTTAAATGCACATTCAATTTCAGATTACAAAAAAGATACAATTTTCTAAATTTAAACACATTTTAAATTACATTTATTATTGTTACATTTATAATATTTCATACCCAGGATCAAGAAGAGTTTGAATTCTCTCCCTTGGCAGCATCTTTCCTCGAGACGTCTGCCTTTCTCTCGCCTGTTCGCCACCTCCTGAAAATGTGTGAAATTACAGAAATAAATGATTTCCACATTGCTACATGTATGCCACTAGAGAGCTCTTAATTAAATTCATGTAACTGATCTGGTCAAAAAGCAACAATAATGTTGAAAATTTACCACTGGAATGACTGACACGAACAATTAGCCAGTGACCCCAGAGGTAAATTTTCAAATATAGCCGTAGACTATTGGCTAGGAATTGGACGTTTAGTTAAAGAAAATTTAGTTTTTCCATTAAAGTGTTAAAGATTCAGTTACCTTTGACGATAGTTCTGACTCTTGTTTTCAGTTCATCAGTGAGGGCCTTTAATCGGGTATAATTTTCCTGGAAAATAAAACAATGATTGTTATAAACACTCAAAGTAATTATCCCCATGTTTTTTGAAGAACAGTGGGGATTATGTCGTACAGTGTGTGCATGCGTAAAATTGATTGTAACACAACTCATCCAAAAATATTGGGGGGGGGGGGGCAAAGGGTCAAAAGAATTGTGATGCAACTCCTCCGAGACAAATTTGATATGTATATTACCTATATGACTGCAGCGCACATGAGGCCAGTAAAATTTTGTTCCGACCCCCAGGGGCTAGGGGAGGGGTCAAAAGGTCAAATTTTAACGTGCAAAAATTTATTGTAATGCAACTCTTCCAAAAACGTTGAATGAGATTCAACCAAATTAGATTAAGTTTCTTTAGCTGCATCCATGTCAATGGGCCAAGAAGTTTCACAGATCTTTAAGTGTAAATTTTAAAATAGTGCAAAATCCAAAACGACCACCTAGAAAATCGACCAAGCAGCTTCCTGGATCCATCCTGCCCAGTTCTTCTTGAGGAATCACTTACAAGTTACGATCTGAGCGATTCTGCAAAATGTCTGAATATTGCATCTTGCAACAACCAAGTCAAAGATTTTTTTGCACAGAGGTGATGGTGGAAATTTATGCCAACAAATTTCTTTTATTTTGCATCATTACCATTTTCCATGACTTTTCCATGCCTATGATAAAAAAATGCTGATTTTCCATGACTTTTCAGGCCTGGAATTAAAATTTTCAAATTCCATGACTTTTAAGGATTTCCATGACCAGTATCGTCCAGTAAGGTGTTTTCGAGGGTCACGTGATTTCGAGAGTACATACTTTTGACATTCTCACGCGTGCATCGCTTAGGTGATGTCAACAAATCATGTGTCATTAAATAGATACAGTAGTTTTACACCACAATTGTAAATTTTAATATGATGCGCTGAGTACAAGTGATTATTTTTGCATTTTGATGTCAGTGTAGTGAAAAACATGTATTTTCACTAATACTTTTTTGACCCATGATAAAAATACTGATAACTCGTAAGGAAATTATACAAATCAATCCAGTTTTTGCGTCCAACGACATCTGCGAATTACTGTCCTGATTAGCATAGCAGACCCGTGGCCATAGCAATAATTTATTTCTCCAGAAGCGTGGAACTGGCATGGGGTGCTTATGTAGTTTTCAGATCTAGATTGATTTTTCTCTACCAGCAATGGAAATTCAAATAGGCCCTAGTTACCACCTATGATATAAATTTCAAATTTTTTTTCTATTTTCCGGTAGGCAAAACACTTATGTTCATTTTCAATACCACATTTGCCAATTTCCAAATGAAAAACTGAAAGATTTAAACTTTTTTAATGTTTTGGCTGAAATTTGCTACTACCCGGTTATCACAAAAAGTGGAACATAACCTGATCTGGATTTACAACTAAATTAAGTTCTGTGTTTGTATCAGACCCATTTATGACATTATTGTCAGTGACAGACTGAGATTGCATCTGTAGACCAGGTAGTGGATACTTATAAGCAGTAAATTTATTTTAGGGTTTATTTTTAAGCATCTTTTATTTCAGTGAATATTTGCTAGTTATGAAATTCACAAAAATTCCTGATATAATTCCTACTCTTATATTAAATCGGCGAAAATGTGCTTACACCCTCGAAAACACATTATCCGATGATACAAACTCTGACTAGGGGTGGGGGAGTATGGGCTTTATGGCGTTTTAAAATTCAAAGGCCTGTGGTAATTAGCTAACAATATCTTCACGCAGTTACTTCCCTTGAACAATATAAAATGAACGCGCGGGTCCGAATATGTATTTTTATATTAGGAATTTTCTGGTAATAATTTTTGTTAGATGTTTGTTGGGCACACGCAATTTATTCACCTTATTTTTTCAATTCACAGATGTAGTGTGTAAGGAGTCCATCACTCAATAGGCCATGCCTTTGATGGACTGCCTGTTTAGATTATATTTACATGTATAGAAAAGCAACTTTGAACTTTAGACCAGGTGTATGCAAATGTTGCAGAAGCAACATCAATTAAAATGAGGTCTATGAATTTCAGATCTACGGTTCCTTAATCACGGTATTAACCTGAAAAAAGGAAATATTATTCGCTACGGACTTATACAGATCGCCGGCAAAACAATTTTAATAACATTCATAACATTACAATATTTTACAACAATATTTATGATGTTGAACCACAGGCCTTTGAATTTTCGTCCATCCATCCCTCTACCACATATTCCCCCTACTATATATATAAATATACACAAGGTATGAAACCTTCATCTGTGGGCACCATTGTCAGAAAGCTGATTGGTTGGTTTGTAGTGGTTTGTAGTCAGAAACGTGATGTCAGCGGATTTTGACAACAAACCAACCAATCAGCTTCCTGACAATGGTGCCCACAGATGAAGGTTTCACACTTTGTGTATTATATTATATATAGTAGGAGGGATATGTGCCTATGTGGTAGAGGGATAGATGGACGAAAATTCAAAGGCCTGTGGTTGAACATGCTGCCGAAAATGTAATAATGTGAGAGGCTGCCGAAAATGTATGATTGTATGCACCATATTTGCGTTTCGGTAGGCTCCCGAAAACGAATTAATATTTGCGGTTGCCGAAATTACATGGCTGCCGAAACCGCCTGAGACCTCTCAAAGCATGGGGACTTCTCAGGCCATGTTCGGAGTATCTGACCCCGTACTTCCGACGGCCCTGCCTTAATCATCATCATCATCATCAATTTACAAGGCATAAGCCATTGGCTTGTTATTGCCTCAGTGCTAAACTGGTAGGGCAGGCAACCCTGGTCTGGATACAACACGTGTAGCTATCTTCATGTGTGCATGTTCATGTAGATGCACAGGCTGTTTAAAGATTAGTCCACTGTGATGTAATAATTGTATTATGACTTTGGGAATTGACGGCTCACATATGTTGTATAAGCATATGTGTAACAGCAACGTCCAAAGCCACACCACAATTAATTGTGTTCAGTCGAATTCAAATATTCTTTCTTTGAAAAAGATGTCTAGTTTGCCCTTGAATATTTCGACTGTGGTTGCTTCGACTATTGTTGTTGGCAGTGAATTCCAATGTGGTGCCACTCTATTTGCGAAGGAGTGCTTCCGAATATCTTTGCTGCTACGTTTTATGTTGAGCTTGAGCCTATGACCTCTGGTCCGTGTAACATTGGACAGTTCGAAAAAGTAGTTCTTATCAATATTATATAGATCTTTGATGAGTTTGAATGTTTCAATCAAATCTCCACGAAACCGTCTATATTTCAGTGACATTAGATTTAGGGCTTCAAGTCTTTCTGTGTAGCTATACTCTCTGATCTGTGGGACAAGTTTTGTTGCTCTGCGTTGTACTCTTTCTAATAGCTGCGATTGCCTTTTCAGTCTTGGAGACCATGCTGAGTTGCAGTATTCAAGAATGGGTCGCACAAGTGATTTGTATAGTAGCGTGAAAGTAGATTGATCAATGTTGGTAAATGGTCTCTTGATTAGTCCTATTGTACTGTTTGCCTTGGATACAATGTTCCCTATATGTATGTCAAAAGAGAGGTTTCTGTCGACATGAACCCCCAAATCTTTTTCTACATCTGATGTTGATACAGGATGTGGATCAGGTGTATCTGTCATATAGTATTTGGTTTGAGGGTTATTTCTGCCGAAGTGCATGACATGCGTTTTGTCTGTGTTGAAAGATAGTTGCCATGTCTGCGACCATTTACATACTTTCTGACTGGTAGCTGGGTTGCCGTACATCTTTGTATCATCTGCAAATATTTTGCAGTGGCAGGTTAATCGATCAGGTAGGTCATTTATATATATCAGAAAAAGTATAGGTCCTAGAACACTTCCTTGTGGCACGCCGCTGGTCACCTCAATCCAGTCCGATGATGCATCATTAATTCTAACTCTCTGGCTCCTGTTGCTTAAGTAGTTCCCTATCCATTTTACTAAATTTTCGCCAATACCATAGCTTCTCAGTTTTGTTTGGAGTCGTTGGTGTGGCACAGTATCGAAAGCTTTTGAAAAGTCTAAATATATTGCATCGACAGGTTCGTTTGAGTCAAGCATGGCTGGTAAATCCTCCAGGTATTCTAGTAGTTGAGTTTTACATGATCTTTTACGTCTAAATCCATACTGACATTTGGTAAATAGATTAGCCGTTTCCAGGAAATTTACAATACTGTCTCTTATAAAAGATTCTAGGACCTTGCATAATGTAGAAGTGAGACTGATTGGTCTGTAGTTGCTTGGGTCATTCTTGGAGACTTTTTTTGTGTATGCAGCATACATTTGCCATTTTCCAGATGTCGGGTAAAATGCCTTCTTCAAGAGACTTGTTGAAAATTATGCATAGTGGTGTACTAATTTCTTTAGCAGCTTCTTTTAGTATTCTCACTGGTATTTCATCCGGGCCATTGCTTTTGTTGGGGTTGAGTCCTTTTAGTTTATTTTCGATGGCAATAGGTGTTATTAATATGTCTTTTAGTATGGTACCATTGTTTCTGGGGTTAATGATTGGTGTAGAAAGAAGATTTTCTGGAGTGAACATGTTTGAGAAAAATGTGTTGAGAATGTTTGCTTTTTCTGTATCATCTGTGGTCATGGTGTCGTTTGCAGGGTTACGTAGCTTGCTAATTGATTCACGTATAACTGTTTTACTCTTGACATAGTTCCAAAAGGCTTTAGGATTTTTCTTACTTTCAGTTGCCACTTTACGTTCAAATGTCTGTTTTGATTTTCTGATGCATGCTGTTGCTCTGTTTCTAGCAATTTTGTAGAGTGTGTAATCTGTAGTTTTCTTAGTTTCATTGTATCTTTTGTATGCACGCTTTTTGCTATTGAGTGAATCTGTTGCTGCCCGATCAATCCAGAGGTGCTTTTTCTTGCCATGGTTTTTTGTTGTAGGTATATACTCACTGTTCTTTCACTGTGTTCAATGTTTTGTGTAGGAAGTTCCAAGCTTCTGATGCATTAAGTTGGTGTAGATGATTCCAGTCAGTCGTTCCTAAGTCTCTTCGCAGTTCGTTATATCGTCCTTTGTTCAACAGTAGTTTTGGCTTAGCTATTTGTTTGCTTGTGCTTAAGATGTCAGGATGTAGTGATATTTGTAGAATGTCATGACCACTTTTACCTAGCTAATCGTTCATCCTTTAACCCTTCGATGGACATTTTACATATTTGCAAGATAATTAATCCGGAAGACGTTAGTAACACATTTGCATAAGTTATTACCTGATATTCAGGGCTGGACGTGTCTGGCTTAGAACCAATTGGAGCAACGCTGTCATAGTGATAGAATTTTGTCATGCACCTCACCACATCCTTAATTCGCAACAACGATCGTTTGGCCAGCATGTTGTTAGCAAACAGCTCTTCTCCCTGATTACGTTACGTTTGCATTAAATTAGGAAACTAATTAAATGCCCGATTTACAATAGTTTAATTTTTGGGTTCAACTAAAAGATTTTACTTTCGGTTTCGGTTGCGCACCTGCTAAAGCCATTATTTCGTATCTTATTAACGCAATAATTATTTATATAAATTACTATAGATACTCATGAATTTTTTTTTAAATATTAAATATTCATGTACCTTTGTACGAATTTACTAAAACTACAAGACAATTACGTTGAACGAAACAGCTTTGTATACGAAACTGAGGCCTATCTGAAAGAAATAATTTTCTCTGCAGACGAATTTTAATTTTAGTCTAAAATGTCTTTCATCCCTGTATTTCCAGACAGTGATTTTTCTTTACAGAATTTACCATATGGTGTATTTTCAACAAAAGACAACGTATGTAATTGACCTGTATACAACTGGATGAAGTGCTTAATAACACGTGCTATTGATTTTTACGTTACCAGTTTTCGTTACAAATGTGGGCGTGCCATAAAAATCGTTTTATTCTGATTGGAACATAGGATTGGGATTGGCAAGCTAGGCTAATGGGGGGAAATGTCGAGAAAAATTTTACGAGAAAAGGCATTATTTCAACATCAAATTGCAATTAATTGCTAATTTCATACTTTATGCCAAGTAAATTTAAGAATAATAAAATTGGGTTAAATTCAGTCGGTATTCAGTTGATTTTAACACAACAACCACAGGCCGGGTCTAAATATGGGAACACATCTTCATGCTTGAGTGATTAACGCTTTTAACACCACTGCCAATGGACAATTTCTTCACAATTTGTGGAATGATAATTTGTATGAATGAAATGGAAATGAAAAAGTTGATACCTGGTGTCAACTTCCAGTCAAATTATTTTCAAAATAATCAACATCATTTTGTACGCCTTAAATGTGCCCAGCTGGACATGGATTTCAATAATGGAAGATATCCTTCATTTAGTTATAAACCATTTCATCCATGACGTCATAATATCAACGGTTCATAGCCGCTAGATCTATAATTATCGGTGCTCGGACAAAAATCTCACCAGACATAATCCCACTGGACAAAATCCCATCCGACGGAACCCCACTGGGATAGATTCGCACCATGATTTCATACCGAATCCATTAGGGACCAACCAGGATCAACTCAAGATTGTACAGGATACCATATATATGGGCATCACATTTCATGAAGTCATATCAACGGCTCATAACCGCTAGATATATGATTTTTGGTGCTCGAGCAAAATTCCACCGAACATAATCCCGCTGGACATAATCCACCCAGACATAATCCCACTGGACAGATTTACACCAGGATTTCATACCAACTCCATTAAGGCCCAACCAGGATCCGCTCAAGATTGTAGAGGAAGCCACATATATGGGCATCACATTTCTAATAGTTGCCAACTTATCAGTGATCTCTGGGCTATTACATCCCTTTACTTTTTGATTCAATTCAATTCAAGTAAATCTTATTTGCTTATTTTATAGTGTTACTTACAAAATGCTTATCTATAGGTGGTTTATCAAAGGCAGAGCATAAGAGGTGACAGACCCCTTACATATAACATTAATGCATAACAAAACATTACAAATGATGAATACACAGGAGACATTAGACAATGACATACATTTATCTGTTTTGCTTGAAAGTTTTTGATCTTGGGAATGGATAGTAGACAGTATCTATATACCAGCAAACTTAAGTCATTGTTTAAGGGTCTTTAGGGTAGGGACAGTCGGAAGGGGAGGGGGTGGTGTGTGTCATGTTTATTAATTAATTCCTCATTATTATTATTATTATTAGGTCAAAGGATCTGGTGGGATTTTGTCCAGTGGGATAACTGGGATCATGTCCGGGTGGGATTTTATCCGGGATTCATAATTGGCAATAAAACTATATTCTTGCATGCTGGCAATATGCAGGCGGAGACTAATTTTTCCGGTTAGTCACATGGCTTCACCAATGACACAATTAATGCACAGCCTAAATTTGACCGTTTTGTTGAATTTATTCAAAGTGCATGAAGCCAGGATGATGTAAGTTTTACGAAGCGATATGGAAATGGAATTGGCAATTTTGTGAAATAGAAAATTTTGAAACAGATTTAAACTACTGCTCTCTTAGTATATAATCTAATATTTTTATACTATTCTAAATTGTGGTCTAGATCATGTAAGTGATTGTGTTATTTTATTTTCACTCATAGGTCCAGCCTCGGATAGGTGTCGCTATAGGTGATCAGATCCTAGACCTGAGTGTCATCCAGCATCTCTTCACAGGGCCAGTATTGTCCAGCTGCTCCAATGTATTCAGAGAGGTAAAAGATATGCAATCAACATGGTTCATGCCCCAGTATTAATGTCTGGGTACTATAATGTATGGAATTGGAAAAGGAATCGTTTAATTGTCACGATTGGTAAAAAATTTCAAAAATTTGGCTTAGTAAATGTCTATTTGTAGGTCAAGACAAGACTGTAATCTATTTTTATTTGCCACTGGAATGACTAACTCTGTTATTGAGCCTGGCATTCCAGTGGTGATGTTTAAAAATTATCTTCTCTTGGCTTGCAAATGGGCATCTCTCAAGATCACTGCAGAGGCCAATTTTTACCTTCGCACAAAGTTCATTCGTATTATGTGATGGTGTCCACCGTCTGTCTGTCCCTACATCTGTCTAGAGGTCCGTCCATCTGTCCCTCCATTCACGCTATGACTCAGAAAGCTTTTAACCCACGCTCACAATTTTGGTTCAGTGAATAGGTTAGGAATATATACGATGTGTCATGATTTAATTTTGGCAAAATTTGTCCGTATTCTCCCTTGAAAGACTAAAATCTTTCAGAATTTTTGTGTCCCGACCATATTTCTTAAAGTTTTTACCCTACGCTCGCAGTGTTTTAAGGGAATAGATAAGGTATAGATGACATGCCATGATTTTGTTTCGGAAAAATCTGTCCTTGTTCACCAGAGTTATCTCCCTTGAAAGACTAAAAGTTAGCCAAATTTCCCTGTGCGGGCCATATCTCAGACAGTTTTTGTCTCGCCTGCGAAGCAGGATCGAGACATAGTTATCACTTTTCCGGCAGTGGCAGCGGCGTAAACCTTTATGTTAAGTTTATATCTCAGCAATGCCTGATCCAATTGGAACCAAACTTGGGTGCATGGTAATATACATCGAAACGAAGCAGCCCGCCGATAAAAAGGTCATGAGGTCAAGGTTACAGGGGTCAAAGGTTACAGTATAATCTTTGTTAATATTTTACGTTAAGTTTTTGCGTTAAACAAAAGTTATTGCCTTATATCTCAGCAATGCCTGATCGAATTGGAACCAAACTTGGGTACATGGTGATATACATCAAAAGGAAGCAGCATGCTGGTGCAGGCATCATGCGTTCAAGGTTATGGGGTCAAAGGTCACAGTATAATCTTTTAAAATATTTTAGTTAAGTTTTTGCATTAAACAAAAGTTATTGTCTTATATCTCAACAATGCCTGATCCAATTGGAACCAAACTTGGGTACATGGAGATATACATCGAATGGAAGCAGCACGCTGATGCAGGCATCATGAGGTCAAGTTTATGGTGTCAAAGTTCACGGTATAATCTTTGTTAATATTTTATGTTAAGTTTTTGCGTTAAACAAAAGTTATTGCCTTATATCTCAACAATGCCTTATCCAATTGGAACCAAACTTGGGTACATGGTGATTTACATTTAACGGAAACAGCATGCTGATGCAGACATCATGAGATCAAGGTTATAGGGGACAAAGGTCACGGTATAATCTTTGTTAATATTTTACGTTAAGTTTTTGCGTTAAACAAAAGTTATTGCCTTATATCTCAGCAATGCCTGATCCAATTGGAACCAAACTTGGATACATGGTTACCTATTATGATAGGAAGCAGCATGATGATGTCGGGGTCACAAGGTCAAAGGTCATGGTCACTGTGACATTGATATAGAACTGTTATTTCAACATTAAGTTTTTGCGTTTAGCAAAACTTCTCAGCTTATATTTCAGGATTGGTTAAGTCTATTGCAACTGAACTTGGATACATGGTTACCTATAATGTTAGAAAGCAGCATGATGATGTTGGGGGAACAAGGTCAAAGGTCAAGGTCACTTTGAACTTGATACAGAACTGCTTTTTCAACATTAAGTTTTTGTGTTTAGCAAAACCTTTCAGCTTATATTTCAGGATTGGTTAAGCCTATTGCAACTAAACTTGGATACCTGGTTACCTATAATGTTAGAAAGCAGCATGATGATGTTGGGGGAACAAGGTCAAGGTCACTTTGAACTTGATACAGAACTGATTTTTCAACATTAAGTTTTTGTGTTTAGCAAAACCTTTCAGCTTATATTTCAGGATTGGTTAAGCCTATTGCAACTAAACTTGGATACCTGGTTACCTATAATGTTAGAAAGCAGCATGCTAACATTGAGGGCAGAAGGTTAAAGGTAACTGTGACAAACAGGAGACGGGCGAGATTTAATTTCGCGGAATTCTTGTTAACTTAATAACTAGTTAAACCTACCCTCGCAATTTTTGTGCCAGGGAAATAGATTAGGGATAGACAACTTGCCATGATTTTTGTTTCGTCAAAATCTCTATATTCACCAGAATTATCTCCCTTGAAAAACTAAAATTTGTCTTGAAATCTTTGTGTCCTGGCCATATCTCGGAAAGGTTTTAACTTACATTCACAATTTATTTTCGCCGAATAGATTATGGATAGCTGAAGTGTCATGATTTAGTTTCAGCTAAATCCATCAATATTCCCCAGATTTATCTCTATTGAAAGACTAAAAATTGTCCAAATACTTGTGTCCGAGCCATATCTCGGACAGTTTTAAGCGAATAGACTAGGGATAAATGACGGGTCATGATTTTGTTTCGGCAAAGTCTGTCCATATTCATGATATTTGGTTTATATATAGTTATCTCCCTTGAAAGACAAAATCTTCATATCCGAGCCATATTGACGATGGTTCTGAACAAAAAATTTGTGTTCCAGACTTCCAGTAACACTGTACTTAAACAACTAACTGGCTTTATTGCGGGCTGTTGTTGAGTTACACTAAAACTTCTGTTTCAAACGTATAATGTGTAGACAATCCATCATTTTATTGGCACCAACGATTTGAAAAATTTAACGATAGCTTTACGAGAAATGTTTGCCATTTTTCAGTCAAATCTAAATAGTTTCATGAGCTTGGGCAAGGCAGCATGGTCAGAAGCCAGAGTTACACTCCAGAGACTGCTCTCCGACTCCGAGTCAACATTGAAAGAGGATATTCAGTTGCGAAAAAGGTAATTCATAGAATAATTGAAACTGAATTTAACTATCTCGCTGCTGGAAGCCACCAGAAAATAATTTCAATGGGCAAAAAACATGTTATCTTGAATATTTTGAAAAGAATTTGACTGAAAGCTGGTGGTGGTTAAGCCACGAACAACTTTCAGTCAAATTCTTTTCAAAATATTTAGCGGTTTCAGAGATATAACCCCAGGAATATGTTGTCTGTGAAAACTCAGTAGTCAGGCGGTTAACCAGGCATGTCACGTCCTGTTAAGTGCTGTAATTTTGCACATTCTCTCATGCAAATACATGTGAAAATTGCTGGTACATTTAGATCTCATCAGCCACAGGCCTTCGTATGCATGCTACTTTTTCTGCAAAATAGCAGAATAATGTCGGCATTCTAATTTCAATGAGGGCACTCAGTTGTAATTATTACTTATCCTGCCATCAGTTAAGCGTTGATAACGAACTTATCTGCGTCATTCATGATGTAATTGATTATGACATCATCGTACATGTCACATAGTTGATTATGATGTCATGATTGATGGATAAACTGGAAAGGTCCATGGTAGCTAACATGTTTGTGTGTTTGGATGCATGTTAACATATTCGTATTTGTGAGGTATACTGTACTGACATGGATTCATTTCACATTCATCTATTGTGACAAGATATGTGATTATTTGGTTCTTGGTATTGCACTTTAGTATAATGTATTTGATAGAGTTATTGCCCCTGAATGAGACCTTTTGAATCTACAGCATGGAATAAGCTTTTGTGCCTCACTGACTACATATTTAACTAACTAACTAACTAACTAATTAACTAACTAACTAACTAACTAACTAACTAACTAACTAACTAACTAACTAACTAACTAACTAACTAACTAACTAACTATCTATCTATCCGAGCGACCGACCATCCGTCCGTCTGTCCGTCCATCCAACCAACTAACAGTTACTAACTAACTAACCGACCGACCACCTGAGTAACTTAGATATATGGCTGTGTTTTTTAGCTGTGGTCTGCAGCCAAACATTGCATAGGTCCAAGTGAGATCTGACCAGAGCCCAAGGTGTCTTATTAAATCTTTCAGAGCTTACTGAATATTATCTTTTTCAGAGCGTTTGTGTCTCAAAGTTTGGCAACTATGCATCTTCCAGCAAATATAGGTATGTACATGTTTTCTAGGAATGTTGAATATTCCACTGCCCCTTGTCATGATTGTCATTCACTCTAGTTTCACTACAGGTACAATATTTTGAAACAAATTTAACTGTCTATGACAGCAACACAAATTATATTTTAAAATAAATGTATTCAAAATCTTAACCCTTTCGCTGATGAATTCCCCATATCTCATTTTCAATGCTATCATACAGGAAAACCTCAAATTAATTTCAAAGTATTCAACAGAATAGGTTTTATATCGTACAGAACAGACTTTTTCAGGGATTTGTCGGTGCAAAGTTATGTGTAGCTTGGAATTAAAATTCGGGAAAATTCAATGTTCAAACGATTAAAATTTACAATATATACTTTAATTTTTGTAAATTTTCTGCAAATTTTCTATTATTGTTTTGCAGGGGATTACACAGACTTTTACTCATCCAAGAATCACGCTTACAATGTTGGTGTCATGTTCCGTGGGCCTGAAAATGCACTAATGCCGAACTGGTCAGTTAGTTTTAAAAGTTAAAATTTTTAGTTTTGAATTATCGAATACCAATGAATGTTCAATAACTATAAAATCTAAAACGAGAAACTACTAGAGAGATCTGCTGTACAAATTTATGGTAGTTAAGACCCACATTGAGATTGTGATTAAACAGAACCTGCAAAAAAGTATGTCCACAAACACTTGAAATTTATCAATAATCTTATTTCTTTAACCCTTTAAATCGCAAATTTATTCAACAAAGTTTCAATTTTCTAATGTTTATTTGCGGCCAAGCATGCCAAGAGATTATCTTTGAGAATTTATCATTAGAATAAACTGCGGTTAATTTTCAAAAATAGTCTACAAATGGACATTTCTCAGGGCCACTACAGAAGCCATTTTAACCAGATTGAGGGTGAAATACATGTATACTATAGGTACCGAAGTTCGTGAATCTAAGCAAACAATGCACTCATGAAAGAAAACTCTTAAACAAATTTGCGCAAGAATTTAACAACTTAAATAACACTTCAGAATACATATACAAAAATTTCAGTACACAATTTAAATTTTTAAACAAATTCCAAGCATTTGAACTGACCGACCTCGCCAGGTTATTTGTGAAATAGCAGTACCTAATTTCATGAATTGGTGATTATGCATCTTCAGCTGTCTGGTACATGCTTCTAAATCCTTAAATATCACTGTATTGGTTTGTTTAATGTTTCAACTGCAAATTTTCCCAATTTTAGCCCATAAATTAGTCCTACAAATGAATGTTAAACTGTAAAAGCAGTTGATACATTTGAAGTGAAGAAAAAACCAAAATGGATGCCGCTTTCAGTAACTAAGGTGGCACCTGATATCACATGAAATTCATGAATATTAATGAGCTGAAGTAATGGGCTAATCCCAGTCTTTTAAAACTTGTTAAAAGTGGGCATACGGGAATTTTATTCAACAGTTTAAAAACATGTGTGCACTTTGTTAATTTTGACATTTTCGTAAATTATTAATAAGCACCCACACCTTGCTCTAGAGCCTCCAATAAAATTTAAACATGCTCCTGTCAATCAGTCTAATCCGACGCAGCGAAGAAATGTTCACAAGTACATGTAAGTATTCTAAGAAAGTGTATTAACGAATCCGGCAATTGTTCTCACTACCATCAGTAATTGTATGAATAGTTTCTTGTTTTGCCCGCATGTTACACAAAACTTTGTCAAAAGATTCAGAACTGTCAACCAAAAAGTGGCTGCTCTCTAGATGCGTTCCATGCAATGGTACATCATAGAACGAGAGCAATAAAAACAAATTCACGAATTTTGGTACTCGCGAATTTAAGCAACTCAACCATGTACCTGCCCCAGCGACATATGATCACCACCGCGATTTCATTTGAAGACATCATAATCAACTTGATGCATAGGATAACGTCATAATCAATTACAGCATGAATAACTCGATTGAGTACGAATTGTATGTCTTTACTATTTAATAAACATCCTGTCAAATATTTTGAAACTAATTTGACTGGACGCTGTTGCAGCCATAGAGAAGCAACAGCGCCGAGTCGAATTAGTTTCAAAATATTTAACAGCTTATGATCGTCATCGTCTGTTTAGATTGACATTTTCGTGATGTTCTGTTTATTTCTTCCCAGGAAACACTTACCAGTTGGCTATCATGGCAGAGCGTCGTCAGTTGTGGTGTCTGGCACGCCCATCCGACGCCCTAATGGACAAACACTGCCTGATGAGTGTAAGACCGCTTTAACCCTCTCGACTGCTGAGTGTTCGCAGATGACGTACTCCAGTGGTTATAACTCTGGATCTGCCAAATATTTGGAAAATAATTTGACTGAAAGTTGTTGGTGGCTAAGCCACCAACAACTTTCAGTCAAATTGTTTTCAAAGTCTTCAGCAGGTCCAGTTTTTGCACATTGAAATGAGTGTGTGATGGCTTGCATGATGATGATTGAAGCAGTAACATGTAAACAGCTTTAATATGCATAGTTATAAAAGTATTTTCAAGTTTGTTATAGTAATGTCTGTATCTGCTCATATAGATTTAGAGATATATTTTTAAGGGGGATCACAAACGAGAATTAGATTTCAATAAAAAAAACGTGAAGAATAAGTTTTTATCACATTTTATGAATGAACCCTGTTGTAACACTTGAATTTTTCAAGAAAATTTCAATTTTCTCAGAGAAAATGTCCGTTTGCAGACCAAGAGAAGACTATTTTTGAGAATTTACCTGGTTCGGTTATCGAGCTAATCATTCCAGTGGTAAATTCTCAATAACAGCCTTGGTCTGCAAATGGACATTTCCCAAGACTTCTGCAGAATCTGTTTCTGGCTGATATGAGTGTTAAAGGGTTAAAGATAATTTAAAAATTTTTTGCTAACTCTATCACTGTTAAAGATTAGGTTAAAGTAATGAATTTTGACAAGCCATAAAATTCACAGTATAATGACATCGTCAGGGCTTCCACTAATTTCTAAACACAGGAAGGCTGGGACCTCCTGGCTAATAGTTTTGGAAATCCAAACAGGAAATATGGAAGTTGAAAATGGTTCATATACGTGTAATCTGCTTAGAGTCATTGTTTAAGTGGTATAAGAGCCGAAAAATAAGAAGTCCAGGACATCCTTGGTATTTGTATTGGGAGTGCAAAAATGAACGTTGGGCTTATAGTACTTCTGGACTTTCACTAGTGGAAGCCCTTGTCATCGTGCGAATTGTAAACCATGTAGATTACGCAACACATGTCTTTAGAATAGACGAAACTGTCGTCTTATACAGTTATACGAAGCTGGCAATCAACTTAGATCAAGTTCTCATTTAAACACTAGTGATTATATACATTCTCATTAACATAATGGTGTGTGAATGAGCTGTTGTGAGCTATCAACAACAAAATAGTATTCACAGCATGACGTCATAGTACAACACTCATTCACTCAATGACGTCACTCACTGGTTCTCAGGGGAAAGGGAGAAAATTAGTTCCCGTGATGAAATTTCCCTATGATAAATCTGGAAATATAACTGAGCCAGTCATTCCAGTGGTATATTTTCAAAAATACTCTTGGTCTGCAAATCGACATTTTCTATCAGAAAATTTAAATTTTCTTGAACAAATTCAAGGGTTAAAGGATTAGTCATTCAGCCGGGCAGAATGACCTTTGCAGTGGCCTTGAGAAATATCCATTTGCAGGCCAACAGAATGCTATTGTTAGAAATTCCAGTGGTAAATTTACTACAAAATGGTTTCTTAGCCTACAGATGGACATTCAGTTTCAAGTAAAAAAAAATCAGAAGATCGTTAATTTTCAGTATAATTTTTAGCATATTGAGGAGCTGTTGACACGAGAAGGGTTAAATGTAGCCAAAGTAATTTAACCCTTTATTTTAATGACTAAATTTGGTCAAGAAAATCTCTATTTCCTAATTGAATGTCCATTTGCAGACCAAGGGGCGACTATTTTTGAAAATTTACCACTAGAATGACTGGTTCGACTATCGAGCCAGTCATTCCAGTTGTAAATTTAAAAAAAATAGTCTTGTCTTGGCCTGCAAATGGACATTCATCAAAACCACTCTAGTGGCTGGTTTCGGCCGTCTTAATCATGAAAGGGTTAGGCTTGAATGTTCCAGTCAACGGGATCAGAAAATGAAAATTCTTTTAGAGCCTACATGTAGTAGGTGGTCAATTGCCAATTGGTCATACAGGATTTTGGAATTTTAGATTGTTTTATGTTTGCTGATTTTAGTGATCAACTGGGAGCGTACAGTTCTAGGAATTCTGAGGGGTACATTGGCGCACTGCCTGAAAAACATTGATAAGCTAGGCAGAGGACTTTAAGCATGCAATGTCTAAATTTCATCAAGAAAATCAAAATATTTGCTTATTGAATGTATTTGCAAACCAAAAAAAGACTGAAAATATGCCATTAGAATGACTCGCTCTGTTATTGAGCCAGTCATTCCAGTGGTAAATTTTCAAAAATACTATTCTATTGGCTGCAGATGGCCATTCCTCATAGACCACTGACCAGGCCGGTTTTTGACGCTTTAATGGTCAAAATGGCCAAAACCGACCTCTTGTACCACTGAGGTCGTGCACAATGTCCATTTACGGGCCAAGAGAAGACTGTTTGAAAATTTGTCACTGGAATGACAGACTAGAAAATCCATGCCAGTCTTTAAATCCAATCGTACATTTAAAAAAAGAAATTTCTTGATCTGCAAATGTTCATTGACTACAGGTATACATGTATATTTATAAGCAAAACACACTATTGATTTTCTGGACCACTATGGATGATTAAAGGGTTAATTTGAAAATACTGTACAGTACAGCTCATGAATAATTTAAAACATGTCCAAAAAACCCTCAGAAACTTGTTAATTAATACAATTCTTAACACGATATAAGAAATGTTTTGTTTAAGATTTTGAACATAATTGAATTGGAAGACATTGCTGCTTAGGCAGCAATGTCTTCCAATCCAGTTATGTCCAAAACATCATTCAACTGTACGTTTTCCTTTATTTTGGAAACATGTTATTTCCGAGCTTTACTGTAATTGCATTTTCAAAATGGACACCCGGCACTCCTCCTTTAGGCCCTGTGTTTTCATGTATTGGTCAGGACCTTGATATCTAACATTACGATGACATACATGTACAGTCTGTATATATTGTGTTTAAAGCTAAACCTCCCGTCTTTGGTCCATGCAAATTGATGGACTTTGAGTTGGAGATGGCGTTCCTTACTGGTCCTGGGAACCAACGTGGAGAATGCATTCCCATTGCCAAGGCACAGGATCATATATTTGGAATGGTTCTGATGAATGACTGGAGTGGTAAGATTATTAATTAGAAATACTTGCTATTAGCTAATATATAGAGGATCTGGAACGAGGTCCCATTTCATTTCACGATTATCAACCGAGTTGAAAATTATCACATTGCACGAGCTTTAATGAGTGCAGTGTGATAATATTTGCTGAGGTTAATAATAGTGATATGAAATGGGACTGAGTTTAAAGATGTTGTGAGGACTAGATACCCAATCGCTCTGATTAACTTGACAATCATAATACAGATTCTCCTTTACTAGGAGAACAAAATGCTTTTTAAAATTTTTGTAATCGTTCCAGCCAAAGCTGAGATAAGCATATAGTAATCGGCCCAGCCAAAGCTGAGATAAGCATATAGTAATCGGCCCAGCCAAAGCTGAGATAAGCATATAGCAACCACCTTGACAACCAAACGTTTTTAGCTATCGCGCTAGAGTTGTGACGTCACACCGGGATGACACCAATTCCTTTTAGTCTAGATTATTATCTCGGGGAGCATAGCTAGGCTCTCTACTGCTGCACGTATTAGGCACCTATGCACCTATTCTTTGACAATTCATTGTTCACACAGGGACACTACATTGTTCGAGATGCACAAAGGTTCAATAAAATCGAAGTTGATGATATTTTTGTTGATTAAACTTAAAGGTCAGACCTCATGGTCCCGGTGCCTGACATCACAATTCTAACGTATAGGCCTGTTAGCGGTGACAGTAACATCAGATTTCGTGTACGTGAATTAGGCTATATTTAATCAAACCCACCCACACAATTCTTGGAATACAATTCTACAAATACATAGGCCTATATATCTTTCTGGATTGACTGCAGAGATTTTGCATAGATGATAGGCATGCATGTACACAAATGTACAACCTTTTAATTGATAGTTAAGTAGGCCTACACCGCTCAGTGCACATACGATCGCAATTTACCATTGTGTTGGCTTATGAATAAATTTATGATTGCAATATAGCAGTTACTCCAGTTATGTGTTTAAAATTAACTAAAATGTCGGGTAACTATAAATCTAATCTAAACTAATCTATTTGCGTATAATCTACATTGACATATTATTGACAGTACACGATTTGTTTACAATTTAGGCAGCGGTCGAGGCTCGTAGCGAGGCTTTCACTGCCGTCCGCACACTTATAGTACAACTTAAATAACATATACTGTTGAATATTTTGAACATAATTGGGTTGGATTTCAACCCAAATTGTATTCAAAATATTCAACATAACGTTTCTTGTATCGTGTTCATATGGTTCTAACTAACATATTTGTGTTTTTGCTTTAGAAGCATTTAAACTTATTTATGAGCTGTACTGTAAGTAAAGATGATACGCTAGCGACCTCTGAACATATGTCAGTTCACCTACTGTTTTAAAATTTGTTCATCCGCTACAGTTTTACTTTTTCATAACATTGAAATATGAGTGTATGCTACTTCCATACATGGAAGAAGTTGGTTTGAAAACGATATAGTTCATATGGTTGTCACAGGTGTGACCCCCCACCCCCCACACACACACACACACACCACACACACCAACGTACGTGTTGACCCGTACATGCCTCTACATTATTATTATACAAACACATTGCCAAAAGCGTATAGGTAAACAATTACATTCTAATCAGTAATCACGGGAAATTTCACATAGGACACACTGACACACTTATTGTACATTCGTAATCTTCAGAAAAAGTTGTAACTGCACTCTGTAGCCTATACATTTAGATATGAATAATATTACAATTATATAATAGTACAATTATAGCCATCATCAACCTCTCCCACCCACCTCGATCATCACACTCACATCCATCCATCCCAGATATTACATAGTACACCCAGTCCTTTCAAGAATGGTAATGGATCCACAATTATGCCTACTAGACTACAGAGTGTTTGTCACATGCATTGAAATATTGCCGATTTTCAGCATTGTCCATGGTTTACCGTAGTTATAGGCCTATTATTATGCGAATATAGCTATCCATGAAACCATAATAAATGAGTAAATATCATAATAGATTTTTAAAAATCATGATTTTTTATTGCTTGAAGACTTAGCTTGAACCTGACATAATTTATGTTATGGTAGGTGAAGTCTATCCTGTTAAACGCACATTTTAAAATATGTTACCTTTGTACTAAAGACAGAGAAATATTGACCCAGCTCACAGTGTGACGTCACAGCGAGTGGTGATCTGATTCAGATTGAGGCGTCATTTAATCTCGTTAGTTGAGCTGCCTAACATCCAAAGTGACGCTATTGTGTTTAAATAGTGTAGTAGACCATAAAATTAATTGAAACTCGTTATCGACCGCAAGTCCTCACAAGACCCTTAATTTACTTCCACGCCAATCATCATTCTATACGTCGCGTAGTTATGACATCATATGATGGATGGATCCAGTGGAAAGGTCCATTATGGGTCTCATTCCTGCACTTCATAGCTAAACATGAGGACAGGTTATTTACAGGAACGAACAACCAAAACAGAACTGCAATAAACCTCAGGGAATATTTTGAGTTGTATTGCAAATGAGTACTGTTGCTACACATTCACAACTTCGCATAGCTATTTGCTGCGATACATAATTTTGATGTAAAATTCAGTCAATTCACTTAATTTTGAAATATTTGTGATAAAAAAGTTGCAAAACGCCTGTCAAATTTAGTAAGGAAGCGAAATGCGCATGCATTGGAGACTGATTTCCGATATAGTCCATAGACATATATAGCTATAGAGCGCATATCTTCATACCTTCCTTCTCTATGGGACAAATGACCGCAAGTGACGCGAGTTCAGTAAGCGCTCTATAGATCAAAATTCTAAAAGCTAGCGATGCGCGCATGCGTTAGCGGCGTCCTTCTGGTATAATAATAAACTGTTACAGACTTCAGTTTTGAGTTTTGACACCAGTGGGAAACTCGCAATATGTATCACGGGGTATTCACGGTCATTGACATATTGCTCGTAACAGACTCTCTTGTAAATCTAAATTCTCCTATAGAGGGTTATGGCTATTTATCATTGCCTCGTCATTAGTTAGCATTATGATAAACTTTAAAAATACAAGTTTATCTAGGCTGATTCTGGTCGATTTAGACAATGTTTGTCTCGGAAACTGAGTTATATCATCGGGAATGCTAAACTCCTGTTAGCGCATCCCCCAAATCAAGGCCGACACAGTATAGTTAGCCATGCTACGGCAGCGTATTGCGCTTGATTCACGCAAGCAACAGATTTAGAATGGCATGTCGCCAAGATCGACGCATGCGCGAGAGTTCTCGAGTACCCTTCTCCAAAGTCGGGAACATACTTTCTCGCAAGATTATTGGTTAATAAATATAACTATAGAAAGCAACCAATGAATCGCAAGGAAACTACCGACAGTAAAGAAAGTAAACAATGTTTTACGTGGTAATTTCATGAATGACGTAGTAGTATCTCTATATATAGCATTCATAGTATTCGTAGTAAAACTAGTAACACAGTGGACCGATTGATACACGCGGATCACAGTAAAACTTTTTATCATTCACTATTTAAGCCAGAGAAAACAACCATTAGTAATTTTTAAATAAAAATTGTTAACTCTTTCAACTAAAGTCATAGTATCGCAGAAACCTAATTTAATCAATAAGCTGTTGAATATGTTGCAAGTTTTTAAGGGTGTGTGTGTGTGGGTGGGCTGTTGCTCACAGCTGCCATAGCCTGCAACAGCTTGCAGTTAAGCACTGACACTATTCAGCCTTCTTACATTGTATTGAATGATGTGTACTTTGTTTAGCCTACCAGTTGAAAGGGATATGTGATGTAGGTTGGTAAGGTACAAAATATATATTAACCCTAGTCAATGAAATCACAGTATTCATGGGAGGTACATTAGTGATTTTTTGGAAAATAATTTGACAGGGATATGTTGCTGCCTTAAGCAGCAACAGCTTCCAATCAATGTAATTGCCAAATCCGCCAATACGTATTATTTTAGGTTTCCTATACTCCCTGACCTTGGCCAGAGCCAGTACATGCATATTCTGCATCTGACATATGTTATACTGACAAATAACAATACTGGCTACTGTAGACCTGAAGACTGATACACTGTCCTCAATAACATTCTCAGAAGTCCAATATTAATTATTCAACCATCTGTTCATGTCAGATTTGTGCAATTTGTGTAAACTACTTGTCGCATATTACACGCCTTACGGACTACTAATTTTTTAGACGGACTACTGATTTGCCAAGTCTGGTAGTCCTTCGTCCCTGTTGGAACACCAACCAGTTTCAACACAGTTTGTTTGCTATGCAAGTGCTATGAACTGCTATGCATTAGTCGATTTGTTTAGCAGTTACTGCTATGCAATTTTTTTCCAACAAAATATTCCCTGGACCTTTCCAGTTTTAGCTATGCCCGTCCCATCTCTAGCTAAGCTCCACCCATACCTCACTCGTGTTGGGATCGATCTCTGAACACCCATCGTCCTATTGCACGATCCTCGCCCTCCCACTACGTTCCCGTATCGAGTACCGTGCTTGCACGCCGTTGATGTTTGTGCTAAGTTTACGAAGCTTCATACGTATTAATGAACTGCGGTCAATCAACTTGCGCTAATGCGATTGCGTGATAAAAAATCAGGAAGTAGACAAATTTACACATGTGTGTAAACCAAACTAGCAGATTTTGTTACCGAAAACCAATCTACAATGTACACATTTTCTGTTCCTCAGATAACTTGTTTAGAGCAAAACTATTGCAAACTTTTGCAAATGTCTCTTTCCAGATCAACAGCGTCGCGATCGCTGTTGTTTTTGTGATTGTAAATTAGGTCACCAGACGAATTCTCGCCTATCGCGTGAAGTAGGCAGAAATCTGATTGGCTACCTCCAACCCACTAGCGTAATGTTACTTCACATAGCGAGAAATCACAGGTCTGCAAGTACAGTCTCGAACAGCATAGCTATGTGAATTGGTGTATGTTAGTACGTTGCTGAACACCCTGACTATCAATTTCCAGAAAACTACACAGGTAAGCTGTTGAATATTTTGAAACTAATTTGACTGGGCGCTGTTGCTGCCTAAGCACAGCACCCAGTCAAAGTAGTTTCAAAATATTCAACAGCATGTTTATTAAATAGCAAAGAATTACAAAGACATACAATTTGTCGGGACTATTTGAGATTTGATGACGGTCTATATGGAACCCTTTGTGATGTAGTGATTGTGACATATCATACACGAGCTGATTATGGCATCATACAAGGTCAGATGATGGATGGATGCTCTGGAAAGGTGACTTAATGAACCAGTCATTAGAATGGCCTAAACAGCTATTGGTGCAGTACAGCTCAGAAACAACTTAACATATTTCCAAAACAAAATACATGTAAAGCGTTCTAGACAAACATTTTTTTAATATCAAGTGGTGTATTTCTTTGGCTGTAATTTGTATTGTAGCATGTAATTAAAATTTTATAGGTGAATGAGAACTTCACCGTCAACAAATCACAGTCACGCAATAGAGAGAATCGATTAGTTACTAAACTATATGACGTCTGTCGTCCTAATCAATTACGTCACATATAGGCTGACATCACAATCATAATGACATATTATAACTACATCATGGAGCTCAAAAAGTCTGTCATGTGTATGAATTGTATTTCTGTCATGGAATTACACTATAAACATTGTTTTGAATACTTTGAAACCATAGACAACAGGAGCAGCTCCCAGTCAAATTAGTCTCAAAATATTGAAAAGCTTACCTGTATACTTACCTTGAAATTACGGCTTGTTAGTGATTATGTATTACAGGTAGCGGTATGAAAGACGGGTTCAGATTCAAAGGTGAAAAGCTTTGAATGTGTACTCCATAGAGTGTCTAACTTGAATTTATAAGAGTTAATATTATATACCTTTGAATCTGAACCCATATTTCATACAACTAGTTGTAATACATAATCACTAACAAGTCGTAAATGTGAATGTAGCCAACAACTGGTTCAGCCCACCGGTATATGTAACCCAGGCCTGACATCAGTGGTGAGTTGACGCCTTCTGTCAGAAGACAATTCATGGATTTCATAAAATTGAGCTAAACACACAAATATAACTGGATTATTGAATTGGTACACAGAGGAAGAAAAACAATGGAGACTTCCAGTTTATCCATCAGTCATATGGCATCATAATCAACTATGTGACGTGTACGATGACGTCATAATCAATTACATGTATGTCATGAATGATGTAGCTAATTTTGTCACGAATGCTTAATTGATGACGGACTATGCGGTGATGTACGAATTGTATGTCTTTACTCTTTACTATTCCAGGCAAATTAGTTTCACAATATTCAACAACTTACCCGAGTGTACATTTTTCTGTAAATTGACAGTCACAGTGTTCAGGGATCAAGCATGGATCGATTGATCCCAACAATTATCTAAATAAGATGGTATACGTCATGTAACATTTATATTTTCTGCCATTTTAGCCCGGGACATTCAGAAATGGGAGTATGTGCCACTTGGACCCTTCCTGGGGAAAAACTTTGGAACGAGTATAGCACCTTGGGTTGTAACCATGGAAGCCTTGGCGCCATTCATCTGTCCAAATTCACCTCAGGTATTGTAGACTGTTATTAGGATGGCTTATCAGTGATGCAGATGTCCTATTAAGTAACCAATTTGTGTCAATTAAAGTAAATTTATTACCAAAATTGTATTTCTAAATTAAAGGCGATGACTCCTGTGCGAACTCTTCATGCTGTAATACATTAAAGGGAGACAATTAAAGCGTGATAAAATCTATTCTTGATTTTGTCTAACAGGATCCCAAACCATTGCCGTACCTGTATCATGACGAACCATTCAACTTTGATATCAACCTACAGGTCGCAATTGCTGGTGAGTATTTTCTAAGTTTTATTTCCAAATTCTAACAAAAATCCATAGTATAATGGAGGAATGCAGTTTTAGCTACGGACCTTGCATCTCTAGCTAAGATCCACCCACACTTCGCCCGTTTTGGGATCAATCAATCCCTGAACTCCCTGACTACAAATTTCCAGAAAACTATACAGGTAAGCGGTTGAATATTTTGAAACTAATTTGACTGGGTGCTGTGCGCCCAGTCAAACTAATTTCAAAATATTCAACACCATGTTTATTAAATAGTAAAGACATACAATTCATACAAAAATGCTTAGTCCGCCATCAATTAAGCATTTGTGATGAACTTAGCTATGTCATTAATAGCGTAGTTGATTATCGCCCAGTCAAATTAATTTCAAAATATTCAACAGTATCTTTATTAAATAGTAAAGACATACAATTCTTACAAAGTGTCGGACTGTTAAGCGTTTAAGACTAAATCGAGTCATTCATGCTGTAATTGATTATGATGTCAGGTAGTTGATTATGATGTCATATGATGGATGGATAAACTGGAACGGTTCATTGACATAAATTCACAAGACCACTGCAGAAGTTGTTTCTGGCCAGCTTGAGTGTTAAAGAGTTACGTCGATACACTTATAATAATAACGTGGATTTGCTATGGACCATGGAATCCAGATATATAACAGGATGGAGGATTTAAGTTGCTATGTCAATCATATGACATCATAATCAACTACTTTATGTGTAGGATGGCGTCATAATCAATTACATCATGAATGACAACTAAGTTGGTGACGAATGCTTAATTGATGACAGACTAAGCATTGTTATATGAATTTTATGTCTACTATTTAATAAACATGCTGTTGAATATTTTGAGACTAATTTGACTGGGCGTTAACAAAGTACTTATTTTGATCATGTCATTGTTTGTAAATAGTAACGGCTTCTGCTTAATCTAAATTGTCTCCCTTGATTGTACATAAATAAGACAATCAAGAATTATCTCCCTTGAACAATTGCTGCTTAAACATTGTAATAATAACAACCCAACAGCCATGATTGATGTGGTTAATTACAATACATTTTCTACTCAAACTATTTTCAAAATATATGTATGCCTTGCATCAAGATGAATTAATCTGAGTTAAAATATATGTACATTTAACTCCTTAAATTAATTTGTTCAGGAAAAATTCAGCTTTCTCATAAAAATGTCCATTTGTAAAACAAGAGAAAACTATTTTTGAAAATTTAGCACGAATGATTGGCTATGTGCTAAGGATCTCAGAAGACACCAGCAAAGAGGGCTTTGGAATTCACCCTCCTGGGAGTCAGCAAATACATGGCCAGGAAAGGACGTCGACATCGCATAAATTTGTTAAGCATTCTACGAAGTGAACTCAAGAAAACTGGAGTCGGTACAGTCAGATCATGAATGAACCTGAGGAAGTAAAAGATTTTGGCTGTGGACAAGACACAGTAGTAAAATTTATGCGAAGGACTGATTGCTGCTGTAGAAAGTTTCTTCTACTACAGCTGCAGAACACAGTAATCATTCATCTTACAACGACTGGCTTGCTGATCGAGCCAGTTCTTCTACTTTCTTCTTCTTCTTCTTTTCGAATGTTGGTATCACACTTGGAGAGCTGTTCTCAAGATTAAATCTGTGGCTTATTTCGGTTGATTCGATCTCCAAGTGTCATTTCATTAGCGTTGTGCATAATGATCTGGTTAGCCCCTCCAAATGTCTGGATTGACACCCAGTGGGTTACACCCCTGCGCCACGTTGAGGCCGAGCATATAGTCTTGAGCCAGTTATTCTAGTGGTAAATTAAAAAAAATAGTCTTGTCTGCATATGGACCTTTCATAAGACTACTACAAAAGCTGCTTTTTTGCAGTTTGATTGTTAAATGGTTAAAACAAGACAAATTTGTCATATCAGATGCGTTGATATATAGCATAGCTCTGGACTAAATATTGTATATATAAAGGGCAGATCTATGCTTATTTATTGGGAAACTGAATTTGAACTATTTTATTTAATTATTTACCTTCACAGCTGACGATGTACCCAGCCCTGCCGTTATATCCAGAAGTAACTTCAAGGTTAGTCTGCTTTTGTTTGGTTGGAATATTTCTCTAGTTACGACTCATAGCTAGTATAATTCAGTTTGTCGTAGAAAGGATGCTATTGACAGATAAATAGTCACCATGGTAAACTCTGATCTCTGGAACAGGTGTGTTAAAATGTTGTTTGGAAGACTGTCTATCAACAAGTCGACTGACTATTAGAAGACCCCCCCCCCCCCCAAAAAAAAATCTCACGGGAGGATATAGTCGCCGCTTTGTCCGTTCATTTGCCCTCTACAAGACTGTCAGGGCCATACATGTAGTTTCAAGACCTTTCCACATATACACCTGTGCAAAAGTTAAGCACCAGCAAAAACAATAGAACGTAGAAACATGATGGTACAACTAGGCTGCCATACTTTTTGTCCCCGCATTAGCTGACATAATTCCAAGTACGAAATGCACATGCATGCATGACTTCACGCCGCTTGATGTCCGTGCGTGGCGGGAAACAGCACACGTGTTCAGTTATGTAAAAGTCCAGTTTGAGGTGTAGAACATTACATACAGATTTAGGCGACAAGATTAGGAATTTTGTGTTCATGACCGTGGTTTATTTATACAGAGAGAATTAGCTCTTGATTGTGAACCGCTATGGCAAGACGAAGGTTAAGTGATCGTGTGAAATGGCAAATCATAGGCATGCATACCACTGGTATGTCATGCAGAGAGATTGGCAGACAGCTGAACATTAACCATACTGTAATCAGTCGTTTGATTGCAAAACATGGGCAAACTAACGAGGTGAAGGACAGGCCTAGATGTGGAAGACCGAAGAAGACTACTGCCCGTGATGATCGAGCCCTAGTACGCCTTGTTAGGAGATCTCCATTCACCAACAGCAGAGTGCTCAGCCAGCAATGGGAAACGCGCAATAGAGTGTCAATGTCTACCGTCAAAAGGAGACTGTATGCTGCTGGCGTGAAAGCTAGGAGACCTGTCAGACGTCCTCTCCTCACTGCACACCACAAAGAGGAGCGTCTGAGGTGGTGCAACGAAAGAAGACACTGGAACATGAGATCCTGGAGACGGGTACACTGGTCCGATGAAAGTCGGTTCCTGCTTCATGCCACAGATGGTCGAACTCGTGTATGGAGGTCCAGACGCACGGCGTACGACCAACGTAACATCATGGAAGAAGTTCCATTTGGTGGAGGTTCCGTTATGATATGGGGGTGCATCTCATTTGATTGTAAGCTGGATCTGTTGACTGTACCTGGAACACTAAATGGACAAAAATATCAAGATTCCATACTGGATAGAGTTGTGGTCCCTCATTTTGTAAATCATGCACCTGGAACCCACCCTATATTCATGGATGACAACGCCCGACCACATCGTGCTAGAGCTGTGCATGAATACCTCCGCCAGAATGCCATCGAAACCCTACCATGGCCAGCAAGGAGCCCTGACATGAACCCTATTGAGCATATCTGGGACATTCTGGGAAACATGGTGAGAAGGAGGGATCCTCCTGTGCAGAACCTACAGGAATTAACAGACGCACTCCATCTTGAATGGCAACGAATACCACAATGGCGTATCAGTCGGTTGGTGACCAGCATGAGACGTCGTGTCCAGGCCATCATCCAGGCACAAGGTGGATATACCCGGTATTAATAATGACAGTCAAACTCGTGCACAGATGTTAAACTTCGTTTTCAGACACCATTAATGACAATCTAGCCACGTGTGTCAACTGTAGGGCAATAGTTGTCAGTTGTGTCAACGTAACCATATTCAGGCCTCGTTTTCAAGTTCAAACAAAAACATACAGTGTTTCCCAACCATCATAATCAGCATTCCTCTAGTTGCATTATTACCTCTTGCACTAAGATGGATGGGTACATAAATGTTTATGCTATTGCTTTCTTCATAGCACATGAATATATACCCTCGCATGTGCGTAAAAATAGGGTGGTGCTTAACTTTTGCACAGGTGTATATATTTACTAAACTTGATATACAATGTATGGATGCATCTTAGGGAGATGGTATGCACTGTATGAAAAGTATGTCAGCTTGATACAGAAACTTATTCTCCGTGCTGTAGTTTCAAGAGTTTTTATACCCCGCCAAAAAGTCTGACGGAGGTATTATGTAATTGCGCTGTGCGGGCGGCAGAGTGGTTTCTGGATGATAACGCCGTCAACATTTATCGGATCGCTTTGAAACTTCGAACAGTGGTTGGACTAGGTCTGGGGAAGCAACCTATCGAAATTAACAATGATCCGATATCCAAGATGGCTGCCAGCAACCGGTGGTCATCTTGAAAATTAGTTTCTGGGTGATAACTCCGTTACCGTTTATCGGATCCCTTTGAGACCTCATAGGGTGATTGGACTAGGTCTGGGGAAGAAACTATTGAAATTAACAATGATCCGATATCCAAGATGGCCGCCAGCCACCGGTGGTCATCTTGAAAATTAATTTCCGGATGATAACTCCGTTACCATTTATCGGATCCCTTTGAAACTTCATAGGGTGGTTGGACTAGGTCTGGGGAAGAAACCTATCGAAATTAATCGCTTTGAAACTTCATAGGGTGGTTGGACTAGGTCTGGAGAAGAAACCTATCGAAAATGACAATGATCCGAGCCACGGGTTGCCATCTTGAAAGTTGGTTTCTGGATGATATCTTGGTTACCATTTATCGGATCACCTCATAGGGTGGTTGGAATATGTCTGACGAAACTTATCGAAATTTATGATAATTCGAAATCCAATATGGCCACCAGTCCGCCGGCCGACTTGAAAATTGGTTTCCAGACGATACCTCCTTGATCGTTTAACTGATCGCTTGACACTTCATAAGGATGACTGGTCTGGGTCTGAGGAAGAAATATTTTCTGAAAGCTCTCATTCATTGGTTTGGCATCATGGCGGGGTATTATGCGCCGTTTACGGAGCTCTTTTTGGGGAACTAAACTTGATATGTTGATGCGTCTTCGGGAGATGTGCCGTGTATGAAAAGTAGACCTGCTTTTCATGGGTAGCATACATCAGTTTAAAAGATTTGCCTCGTTAGTGCTAAATGGAACACGGGCCATGTTTCGGCATAGTCTTAGGGAGCAATGGTCATGGGAGTCAGTGCTCAATGTCCTTCCCGTAGATACCAATAGCATGAATTTGAATTAATATGGAGTCTCCAATCTGTCGATCAAGTATATATGACATCATAATCAAATATGTCGGATGTTATATTTTGTAGCTTATGCCACCAATCAAAATGGCATAGCTATATCATGAAAATCAGTCTGTCACGAATGTGTAGCAATTCATTTTTGTATGCCTGATGAATTTGCCATTTTAAAATAAAAATTCTGTTGCGTAGTTTGAGTTATTGCCTATCACAAAGATAACGTGAAATGTAGATTCTGGAAATTCAGGTTTCAAATTGATTCCAACATACGTAAATGTGGGCGTAGCTTAGCTAGGAATGGGCGGGGCATATATAGAACTGGAGCACTCGATTGAATAATGGAAATGTGTTTGATTGACAGACTTAGGCCATGTAGGCAGGTTAGATTCTTGGAACAGTTGAACTGTATGTTTACATTTTACAACCGCGTTTCCATTGAAGTGTTTAGCGACTTTACATCGCTTACCTCTGGGCATTGGGCCTGTTCTCTTAGGGAGCATTCAGCCCAGTTGCACTGTAAGCTATGCCATCACATTACCTGTACTGCCCTTGTAGGTACCTATTTGCAGCTAGGTGGACTGGAGTGAAGCGAGTTACTTAACCCTTATGCCTTAAATTTGTTCAAGAAAATTTAAATTTTCTCAAAGAAAATTTAAATTTTTTCAAAAGAAAATGTAAATTGCTGACCAAGAGAAGACTATTTTTTGAAAATTTACTGGAATGACTGGCTATTGAGCCAGTCAATTCCAGTGGTAAAATTTCAAAAATAGTATTCTCTTGTTCTACAAATTTACATTTCTCAAGACCACTGTAGAAGCCGTTTTTGGCTGATATGAGGGTTAAAGTGTTAAGGACACAATGCCTCCGGGAGCTTGACCACTTGACCACCACGCTTCAAGAACTGTACATATATCTGAGTTGTACCTCTGACTTGTCTGTTTTTCAGTACATGTATTGGACTATGAAGCAGCAGTTAGCACATCACACTGTAACTGGTTGTAATGTTCAACCTGGTGACTTACTTGCCTCGGGAACTATCAGTGGACCGGTAAGATATACATTAGCATATTCTGAATTTCTCATCTGAGAGATTTTTGACATCGTGTTGAGTACATGTGAATTTAAACTAGAAAACCTTGTATGATTCAGAGGTCCCCCACACTCATTGAAATTACCTTTCTCTATGTAGTAGGTAGCAATTTTATTCAAAGCATTCATATTATTAATATTTTAGAAATAATCAATGAAAAATGAAATAGTGACACTGCATCTCGCCTTAAAGAAAGATAGATTTGTAAGTGCAGGTTCAATTCCGTTCAACTAGTATGCCAAAACAAGAGAATTTTGGTACATTTTAAGTTTTTTTAAGGGAGATAACTCAAGAAAGTATGGATGAATTTCTTCAAAATGGAATCATAGCACTGCTCCTTCAAGTAATATATTCAGTGACAAAGGACAAGAGAATTTTGAGAGCATACATTTAGGTTCAAAATTCTTCAAGATCTGGCACGAACAAGACAATTTTGATGAATTTTATGTATTTCAGGGGAGATAACTACCACATACCCCCCCCCCCCAGGGTTTGTCTGTCGTGTTATTAACCACATAAAAATACTTATCATCCACCACTACTTGCTAAATAAATCTACTTACATTTAGCCCCAGAAAAAAATTTCTAATCCTGCATTTAATGCCTTCTAATGCAAGAACAACAACTCTCTACTCTAGTCCAGGTTTCTGGATGGAGTAGACTCCCTTAATGTCAATCAAACAGACTTCTGGAATTGTAACTACACTAGTAGTGTTGACATCTTGAAATGATTGTCAGAGATGGAGGCACAGACAGACTGACACACATACATTCTATGCAGATGCATGGATGTACATGCATATGGATAGTACATGCACATCTTCAAGTGGTAATGAGAACGCTTACCAAGTTTCACAAGAATTACAGCTAAATTGTAGGAGTTGTGTTGACAAGAAATGATTGGTACTGCAGTTTATGTATCGGCTTAAAGGTATTTCAAGGGGGATAACTCTGTAATGAATAATTTTCTGGCCGCGAAAAAAGCATACACCTTCAGATGTAATGACTAAATTTACCACGTTTCAAAAGAATTGTAACTATACTCTAGGAGCTGCCGGATGGACGTACAGGTATAAGGATAGCTTATGCACACCTTCACATGATAATGAAAACACGTATCAAGTTTCAAAAGAAACGGAGCTAAACTGTAGGAGTTGCAGTTGGCAAGAAATGATTGTCAGAGATGGATGGACCGACAGACGGACATACATACATTTTGGACAGACTGATGGACATACAGGTATATGGATAACACATGCACACCTTCACATGATAATGATAACACTTACCAAGTTTCAAAAGAAATGGAACAACTGTAGGAGGAGAACTTTGCATTGACAAGAAGTGATTGGCAATGCAGTTTATGTTGTTATTATTCTTCCAATGCAGTTTATGTATCAGCTTTAAGATATTTAAAGGGGGGATAGCTCTGTAATGAACAATTTTTTTGCCATGAAAAAAACCACATGCACATCTGCACATGATACTAATACCCCCTCTTCCAGACCCGGGGGGGGGGGGGGGGGGGGGGGTAAAAAAAAATTATGAAAAAAATCCAATTTCAACCAGAATCTTGGACCTATAAAGGAGAATTCTTCAAAAGGCACATCTGCATATCATAACTGAGGCATATACCAAGTTTCATTAACATATCTGAAGCGATTCTATATGATATGTTGTTTACGAGATATTGTGGAGGGACAGACAGATGCAGTGATTACTATAGTGTTTCCAGAAGGTGCAGGGCCATAACGTTTTACTATGCTTTCCTAGCTCTCAATATTTATCTAATTGATTTAAATATAACTTTGTTGGCCATGCCATACATACATCAGAGTACACAAAATATGTCAATCATTGACAAGTTTGGCATCATCATCACAGATCTTTACAATAGAGGGATCTTTTCTAGCTATGCCCCACCCATTTCTAGCTTAGCTCCGCCCACATTTTGTGCGTGTTGGGAGCGATTTATATACTTTGAACCATAAATTCTCAGAATCCCATTTTCAAGGTAAGTATACAGGTAAGCTGTTGAATATTTTGAAACTAATTTGACTGGGTGCTGTTGCTGCAGTCAAATTAGTTCCAAAATATTCAACAGTGTTTTATTAAATATCCCCATCAAAGACATGATGATGATAACAACGTATCTAAAAACTGAATAAAAGCCTGACGCTTGGTCTGTCCATGCTAGATCCGAACTCAACAGTTTGGAGGAGGCAAAAGGAATGCCACTGTATACACCAACTCTAGACTATGGAACCGATAGCAATCAACTTAGCAGTGTAGGCACTTTATTTTGAATGGCCCAGGCACCACCTGGTACATTCCACATACCGTTAAATCCTGTGTATATTGCACTATCGTGCATAGTGTGCACCCCTAAATTTAACCAAAATCGGCCTGAAAAAACGTTGTTTTCATGTATAGTGCGCAGTAAGATTGAGAGACGTGTGAACGAAAACTGGTAACAAAAAAATCAATGACTTACTGCGTGTTGAATACACTTTCCTTATAAAATCTTGTTTGTGGTGTGCGTTACTCTGTTGTTTAATCATGGGAATATCATTCGCCTACACTTTTAGCAAATATTTTGTATTAAACTATTGAATGATATAAAAATACAAATATAATTTCCATCAGAACAGGTGAGAATCCGAATTTGATTTGAGCAGAGCTCATTAACATAAATGGTCGTTAGAACATAAAAAATCAGATATTTATTTTGTTTCAATTCATAAAATATGAGTTTTGTGCGCTGATACTTGAGAATAAAATCGATTTTAATAAATAAAAAAAGCAATCCATTTTGGCTCACACTAACAGTGCCGTAATTACTTTGATAACTATATCAAAGGCGAGCCCATGAGATTTTGTTCAATCATATACGCAGTAGATGAGTGGTTTCAAGACCCGGTTCACAGGCAGCGTAGTCAGGTGGTGGGGAGGGGTGGGTGGATTAACGCGGTCAGAAGTACAATAAACAAAGGTGACCGCCTACCATTTACAAAATCGACTGATCAATTGTGGGTATTGTTTGAGTGGGGGTGGGGTTTATATAATATATTATAGTATATCATCATCATAATATATTATAATATAGTGCTATAATCTAGTTTATTCCACGATTGTTTATTAAATAAATTGAATTATCTTCATTTGAAATAATTTCTATTCTCATCCTTTCGTTTCTACAGTTACTTCGTCATACGTTGACGGCTGTGACCTTTAACCGTAACCTGTCAATCATAATCATCCTGCCCGCCAAGTGGTCAAAACATTGTGCCGTTTAGTACACACAAAACATTCCTTTCTATATCTATGTAAATGCTAGATCACCTTGAAAAACATCGGCGCCAGCATTCTTTTTTTAACACATTTATGTCCGTATCTGTGTAGCAATCTATGGATTTTAAACATCTCTATGTTCAACTTGGGAAGACAGGAGTAACCTCCCTTTATAGAAATAAATTAGAATGGCGTTGTAAAAAAGTTAAATGATGGTTTATTTGATCATTTTACAACACTTTATGGTATTTAATAAAGGTATAACACAATATTTAGACAGTAGTAAGACATTTTAACGATCTAGTTGGGATAGTACCATTATAGACATGTTAGAATGCGATCGTTATTCCCGACTGATTCCCGATCCATAAAATCATATTTCAGCCCTGAATTTTGCGATTCTGACGAAAAATTCTGGGGGAAAAAATGTGACAAATATTTATCCTTGTATATGGTGCGCAGTAGCTTTTTATAACATGTAATTTGAGCAAAAAAGTGCGCAATATACACAGAATTTAACGGTAGTTATTACCGTCCATAATGACATACAATTCACACAGCTGACAGACATGTCAATGTTCATGATGGAGCTAGATACGTCATTCATTATGCATTTTGATTGCGCAGCATACATTTAAATTAATTGATTATGACTGCATATGCTTGAGTGGCTGTTGTGACCGTCCATTGTCCATCCGTCTGTGAACTTTTTCTTTAAATGACTTCTCAAAAATCTCTTGGCCGATTTCAATTATAGTTGGTAGGACATTATCCTTAGGGCATAGGGAACCAAGTTTGTTCAAAGGAAGCTGATAGGCCAATTTGGACAGAAGCCATCTTGGATTTTGGCCTATTTTTAGAAACATCTTTAAAAATCTTCTCCAAAACCACTTTGTGGATTGATTCAAAACTAATGAAACATCATCTAGGGCAAGAGCTGAACCAACTTTGTTCAAGGGAACTTGATTGGCTGACTGGTTTGTGATTGACCAACTCGGAACTGGTTTGGTGGCCATCTTGGATGACCTAGCTTTCGTGTAAACAACTTCTCCAGAACGGCTGAATGGATTGAGATGAAATTTGGGAAATATGTTTAGGAACTAAGGGGCGGCATTAAAGTTTTTTCAATGGAAGTAGGTAAGTAAAAAAATATGGCCGTGGTGGAACAATCAATATGTAGCGCGTTTGGCAGCCATATTGGATTTTTTTTTTGATGGATTTTGAAGCTGAAATTGTATTTAAATAGCTTTTTGGGTATGCTGATTTCAAATTTCTACTTTCGAAACTGCCAGATAAATGATTTGGCAACCATCTTGGATCTTTTTCATGTTTTTCACGCCAAAAACTCCTATACTAAAGAAGGGAGCATCCTTAGGGGATTGAGGTTGTTCAAAGGACGCCGATCCGCCAGTATTTGATGTTTTTGGGTAAATTCTGCTTATTAACCCTTTAATGTCCAAATTTGGTCAAGAAAATAAAAATATTTGCTTTTTGACTGTCCATTTGTAGGTCAAGAAGACTATTTTTGAAAATTTACCAATGGAATGATTGGCTCGGTCATTTCAGTGATAAAATTTACAAATTGCAATATTAAATAAAACTGAATACAAATTTATTTCTTTAAATTGTTTTCATTGTTGTGATTCTCAAATGGTTAACAAATGGTTAATTAGCGACGTCATGGATTTCTCAGAAACCAGGAAGTAATTTCAGCCCTTTACAACATGATAAATTACCGTATATACTTTTAAAACTCGCCTCCATAATAAGTCATCTGCTCGACAAGCACTCTAGTGCACAATTATATCTGTGTTTGTGATCATGGATGAAGTCACGTGATCATGGACACAAGATAACAAAGAAGGAGAAAAATGGGGGATTTTAGAGATTTATTTCCTCATTTTACAAATGATATAAGGTACATTTACCAAGGTTATGATTACAAACAATAAGTATATTACATATTATGATACCTCCAGCTATTTTAGTCCACATATTGGTTATTATTTATACTCAATGGCGAAAATATTTCCAAACACGACGAGCGTGGCATTTTCTACCCTGAAAATGTCGTTTTGACTTGAAAATTTGAGCCCCAAGAAGAGGTCCAAGCTATGTTCTCAACTAGAGGATGCATACGATGCATACGCTTTTTAAGCACTTGGAAATCAGTAAAAAAAAACTCCTTGTATGAAATGGTTAATGTACTATGTATTTATATATGGTGTACTCTCTTTTTCCTGTTAACAGACAGAGGATTCCTTCGGCTCAATGTTGGAGCTGTGCTGGAAAGGAACGAAGGAGGTCAATCTGGGAAATGGTGCCATAAGGAAGTTTCTACGTGATGGGGATGAGGTCATTATGACAGGTAAGACAACTTTTAACCCTTTAACACTTATATCAGCCAAAAATGCCTTCTACAGTTGTCTTGAGAAATGTCAATTTGCAGACCAAGAGAAGACTATTTTTGAAAATTTACCACTGGAATGACTGATTCAATTACCGAGCCAGTCATTTCAGTGCTAAACTTTCAAAAATAATCTTCTTGGTCGGCAAATTGACATTTTCTTTTAAAAAATTGAAATTGTCTTGAATAAATTCAAGGCTTAAAGATGTAAGTCATTTCCGGTGAGTTTTACAACTCAGAAATAATGTAGTCTGTTTCCAAACCGTACAATCTATTCTTTAACACAATGTAAGAAATAGTCTGTTGAATATTTTGGACTTAATTTCATTGGAATCCATAGCTGCCATAGGCAGCAATGGCTTCCATTCAAATTAAATCCAAAATACATGTATTCAATAGTATGCTTTATTTTATTTTGAAAACATGTAAAAGTTATGTCTAGGCTGTACTGTACAAATAAACGGTACAGATAAATTGCTGGTTAACATTTTATACAAGATTCTTTGACTGAATGTCGTTAGTTGTAACATATCAATAGTAAAAGACGTCACGTAATTCATAACACATTTTCATGCTTTAGATGTGTTTACAAAAGTCTATAATTACTATTTTAGTAAAGCCGAGATAATCAGATTTACTGAATGATGGCTTTCATGACATGTACAGTAAATCTGATCATGGGAACTCAGCTTAAACCACACAAAATGAACCCGATCTGTCAATCAAGTATATAATGTCATAATCAATTATGTCACATGTATGCTGACATCACAATTATAATTGACAGAAATACTCAGTCACGAAGCTGAAATAGTCCATCAAGTATTAGATTTTCTAGTTAATAAGCATTCTGTTGGATATTTTGAAAATATAGGCAGCAACAGCACTCACTCAAATTAGTTTCAAAATATTCAACAGCTTATCTGTTTCCGAAGCTCTTAGCTGTTAGTGAAATCGTTACACCATAGTAAAGCAGTTGGTGTAACGATATCGCTAGCTAACGATAGCTTCAGGAACATGGGCCCTGAATAGTTATCTTGAAAATGGGATTCTGAAAAGTCATGGGTCAAAGTATATATTATATACATCGATCCTAACATGCGCAAAGTGTGGGTAGAGCTTAGCTGTCTAACATATCTGTACCGATTAACCCCTAATGGTCAAGGAAATATAGAAATTTTGCCCAGTGTAGATCCAGTTGCAGGCCAAGATTATTTTTTAATTTTACCACTAGAAAGATTGACTTGATTCATGGTAAATTTTCAAAGATAGATGTTTCCAGGCCTACAAAAGTACATTTCTAAAAACCAATACATATGCTATTTTTTGGATGGTTGACCACTCAAGGCTTAAAACAAAGTTGACCAGCAATCTTGGAAGAAATGTCTTGTAGTACAAATAAAAAGTTGAGCTTATAGACCTGTTATTTGTAATCTATGTGTCTGTTTTAGGTTACTGTCAAGGCAACGGTTACAGAGTTGGTTTTGGCTCCTGTTCTGGTAAAGTGCTGCCTGCTCATCCAGTGTGAGCATAAGCTGGACCCATATATCAGTGATAATAGCCGTCATAGTGTACCAGTAAAGGTGCATATTCACACCAAAATGCTTGAAAATGAAACTGAATTTATATAATTTTAGAGGCTTAAATTGTGTACCTCAATGTAATGAAATGAAATAAATCTTAAGATGATTTAATTTCATATAAATAAATTTCATAGGTTTAGTTGTGAATTTGAATTAGTGACTCGTGCCTCTAGTTCAATTTTACAACATAACAAATTATATTAACGTATACATACTGAAATCATCATATGTTAAGATTTATTTCGTTTCATTTCATCTAAGCACACAATTCAAGCCTCTAAAAGTATATAATTTTAACAATTTTATTTTGAACCATTCTGCTGTGAATATGCACATTTACTGTTTGAGGGGTGGAGTTACGTCATCACAGCAACAAGAAGTCGATAAGTTATCATGATTAAATACTAAAAGCACTCATATAATCTTTACTAACAGTTAACCTTTTTACTGACAAATCACTGAAAAAATTAATTCTTTATGATATTTCATATTTTGAAATTAATTTGACTGGGAGCTGTGTAGATCTAGGTTGTAATATATTAACCAGCATCTAGAAAAGAATGAACTTCACTTGTGAAGTGTTTGCTTGCAAATCCATACCTATGACAGTTCTCTTTATCATTTGAATCTCCTCCGAATCCATAATCTCATTCAACGGGATCCAGGTTATACAAGATTTTCACTGACAACTCCTGCAAAACCTGGAAATTCGCATCTTCCCAGTCAGGACATCCATTAATTTCTAAACACAGGAAGATTTCCTGGGTAAGAATTTTGCGTCTCTTAATTTACTTAAAAATTTAATTAAACAATTAAAATAAACTGCTACATTTATGTGACTATATATTGTAATATAAGAATTCTTAACCCTTTGATGGTTTACTCATTGGATGACCATTTCCAGGCCAAGAGTCTTCGTGGTAAAAAATATTCTTGGTTCGCAAATGAACATTTCTCAAGACCACTAGAGGCAGATTTTGGGTGTCGTGACCATTAAATTCACACCAGAATGACTGAAAATAAAATTGTCAAAATTGTATACGTTTAGAAGTTTAAATTGTGTGTCTAGATGTAATGAAATGAAATAAATCTTAACATATGATAATTTCATTACCCATAAATTAATATAATCTTTTAAGTTGGAAAATTGAATTAGAGACACGAGTCCCTAATTCAACTTCGCTATTTGTATGGAATGAAATCATGTTTAGATTTATTTTGTTTCATGGAATAGAGGTACACAAATTAAGCCTCTAAAAGCATCAAATTTTGACAATTTTATTTGTACGCATTCTGGTGTGAATGTGCATCTTTAAACGGTTAATTTAAACATAACAAGTCGTTTGCTAGATGTTCAAATTGTAGCTGCATTTATGAGGAATCATGTTAGCTACAACACAGCTCAGATATGAACACCCTGATTAGCATCGTATATTTAGGCTTGCGCGATTATTGCTTTCAGTAATCACGATCGATTATTTAATATTATTCGCGATTACTCGATTAATCAACTTGAGTACCGATTACCCAGTTATGCTATCAAAAAGGCATATCAATGACGAAAGCTGCAATGATGTTGAGAAAGGTTGATTTGCAGGCCAAGAGAAGACTATTTTTGAAAATGTGTCACTGGAATGCCTGGCTCAATTCTCGTGATACACTAGTCATTCCAGTGATACAGTTTCAAAAATAGTCTTCTCTTGGCCTGCAAATGGATGTGCATTCGCAGAGCAAAATATAAATTTCCGTGCCCGATCGCGATTAAGGAAAAATTAAAAGGTAGGTTTTGAAATATTCTATTCTGTAGAATTATTCACGATTATTCGATTATTTAATTTTTAATCATATAAATTCACGATTTAAATAATAATCGCGATTTTCGATTTAATCACATAATCGCGCAAGCCTACGTATATTTTCAATAATATACCAAATATTTTATGGCCTTTTACAGTATTACAAATTTTTGTATGAATATATTTTACACATTCCATTGATAGTCATATTATATTATATTTATCTATACTAACACAGTGTTTTTGTATAATATACCTATCAATAGTGCTAACAATGAGATTACTATAATTATTAAACATATTTAAACAATGTCTGCACCATATTAATACAATTTTGTAAACAGTTTAGTGTTTAATATTACTTAGTTTATTAATGCACTTTTTTTTTGCCCTGCCCATCCATCCATTGTTAAGTTCCACCCACGCTTGGCCAGTGTTGGAATTGATCGATTCCTGCACTCCCTGATTCTCAATTTCCAGAAAACTATACAGGTAAGCTGTTGAATATTTTGAAACTAATTTGAGTGGGTGCTGTTGCTGCCTATGGCTATTCAACAGCATGTTTATTAAATAGTAGACTTACAATTCGTACAACAAGGCTTAGTCCATCATCAATTAAGCATTTGTGGTGAACTTATCTACATCATTCATGATGTAATTTATTATGGCGTCGGCAACAAATCACGTAGTTGATTATGACCATATGATTGATGGATAGACTAGAATCCTTCATTGTGTCTCAAATTTACCTAATTAAATGTCCTATGTGTAACTTCTAGTTATATTACAACACCTGCTTCAACACCTGAAGCAGGGGTAGAAATTAATACTAGCCCAAACCTCATAGAAATTGACTACAGGTTAAAGCTCTCGTGGTCTATTAAATATAGACCCTTTTGCACGAGATATGAGATGCCTGCTGATTTCTGTTCAATTTACCCAGCATGCAACGCTACCCAGCATGCAATTTCCTGACTCCCTAATCGTTGTAACTATTGGACGCCATATTCGTTTAGTCTTGTCTGTATAGGCCAGGATTTCTCAAACAAAACCAACCCACCTGCATGTGCAAATAGTCACTTGTCCTCCAGTTCTGGAAGCATACGCATGCACATAGGGTGTATTCACGTCAGTACATTCAGCAGCCTGCATTTCAATACTGTTCAGCGCAAGTGTGTCAATTTCCAGAAGAAAATTAGAGAAAGCTTTTATATATTTTGACAATAATTTGCGTAAAAGTTATTGCTATCAATGACAGCAACAGCAGTCAGTTTAATTATTGTCAAAATAATTATAAAGTAATGCGATTACTATCTGGTACAGATACTAATTTGAATGAAAATTGTTACTACAACAGCTTTCAGTCTCTGTAGTCTAAAATAAACATCAACATTTTTAGTCAACTCTCGCTACCGATTTGAATAGCAATTTGACTGTCTGTAAGTTGTTGGTTTCTAAGACACCAACAATATTGTCGAATTATTATCCACGCACGTGCAATCAGTACATTACTATTTAGATAAATTGAGCGTAGCCCTATATACACGTTCTCGCCAAGAATGAAAGCTTAGCGAATGGCATGTATGTTTCGTTAGCAGATTTGTGGATTTGTTTGAAATGCATTGGTCCAACAAACGTACATGCTTCCTTGCTGCGGGTAAAGCGTATCTTCGCCATATACTCACTCTACTTAGATAGTAATACTGAGCGCTGTGTGATTCTATGGACAACAATTTGATAACATTGTTGGTGCCTTAGTCAGCAACAACTTAGTCAAATTGCTCTTCAAATCTGTAGCAAGGGTTAAGTTTGACTCCTAACCATAGCTAGCTATAGCTAACTAGAGTACCAATCGAACTTCAAATAGTTAACTAGCTAGTCAACCGAGCACCCGACCTCAGTTCAGATGGTTAGTCCGATATTTGCGTAAATTTCAAAATGGCGGACACCGATCGCTTGCCACGAATAAATGCATATAAAAGTGTAAATATTTCACTAAATACCTTAGGTTTTGCTGAAATGATGCCTTCCCATTGTATGTCAATGTTCCCAAGCCCATATTCCTTCCCACTTTATGCCACATGGACGCTTTATGACGTCTTAGCGGACAAAAATAACCTGTTTTCATAGGTCATCAAAACAGACGACAGAAAGGGTTAATGGAGACTGGTACCCGGCTCCAAATTTTCTGCAATAGTAATTCAATAGGGGACCGGGTACCAATGAACTATAGTTGACTATGATCAATTTCGACTGGGCATAGCAACTGCGCATGATCAGTACAATAGGCAAACTGACTATAGTTAGCGAGTCGAACTTGACCAAGTGTTGACTGAAATGTATGATGATTATTTTAGAATACAGACTGAAAGCTGTTGAAGCAACACTTCAATAAAAAATTTTATCAAATACATAGCAGGTAGTAATTACATTACTTACGAATTATTTTGACAATAATTTGACTGAATGTTGGTGCTGTCATTGATAGCAACAACTTTCACGCAAATTACTGTCAATGTATATAAAAGCTTTCTCCTATTTTCTCCTGGACATTGACACACTTTCTCTGAACAGTATTGAAATACAGACTGTCGATTTTATTGCGTGAAAATGCCATGTGTGCATGCTTACGCTTCCAGAGCTGGAGGACAAATGACTATTTGCACGTGTAAGCAGGTTTGTTTTGTTTGAGAAATCCTGGCTTGTGCAGACAATAGACTAAGCGAATATGGCGTCCAATAGTTACGATTATGGTGTCAGGGCATTACACGACGGGTAGCATTGCATGCTGGGTAAATTCAACAGGCATCTAATATCTCATGCAAAAGTGTCTATACTTAATGGAACATGATAGCTTTAATGGACAGGAAACCGGTTAAAAGACTTCAATCAAACTTGTGTTGAAGAACCATAGCGTCGTAGGCTAATACAGAAATCTTATTAGCCAACTACTCATTAACCGTTCTGTCGATTTCAAGCAAACTTGGCTGGAAAATCGGTATGGTGGAAGGCTTCAGAACTTATATAGAAACTTGATTCATAAATTTTTAGTGTGGCCATCTTGGATTTTGAACAATGTCCAGGGAATCGCTTAAAAGACTTGACTGGAAATAAATAACTTAAATCATCTGGGCACAATTTGTGCTTGTGTAACTGATATTTCTGGTGAGAATTCTAGCATTCCCAGCTAAAAATTATAGTACTATACTTGGGACATAACCAGTGCCAAATGCCAGTGTTCCAGGTGAGTGATACAGGCTCCATTGGGATTCTTGTATTACTGGTCTGTGTTAGCCCTAGTATTAACTGTTCAACTTTAAGCTTCGATATCAGAAGTCAACATGCCTCGATATAAAATGGCAAGAGCTCTATTCACATTGGCTGTAGAATTACCCAGAACAAGAGGCCTAAGGGCCTGTGACGCTCACCTGCGCCATTGAGATTTGAACCATTTACATTTAAATACACATGGATAATTTTCAGAAAATCAAAAGATTGCCACCAAAAAAATAGGCCAATCCAGATTCTCATTTGACATTTTGAAGCCTACCGTCATAGAATCGTTCGACCCAAGTTTTGTTGAAATCAGACTAACTTGATTAAGGCGCACCATTTTTAAATGGTTCCTGATAATTTAAAAAAAATCAAAGATGGCCACCACAAGATTGACCTATCAAAATTCGGAATATAATTTCTAGAGGCTACCACTATAGGATCCTTCCAGCCAAATTTGGTTTAAATTGCCCAATGAGTTAATGAGGAATAGCATCTAAACTAATTCCCATTTTCCGGAAAATCCAAGATGGCCACCCAAAAATATCAGTGGACCAGACTAGGGTCTGTCCAGTTGAGTTTGGTTGAAATCGGCCAAGAAGTTAATGAGGAAGTAGCCTTTTTAATGATTTTGAAAAGATTTCAGAAAATCCAAGATGGCCACTGAAATGAATTGACCAATCAAAAGTCTGTATACAAGTTTTGAATCCTACCACCATATGGTCCTTCCAGACAAGTCTGATTTAAATCGTCCAAGCACTTAATGAGGAGTAGAGTTTTAAACTATTTCCCATCATTTTTCGGAAAATTCAATATGGCCATCGAAAATATTGACCCATCAAAATTCTGTATATAAGTTCTGAAGCATACCACTCTAGGGTTATTCCAACCGAGTTTGCTTGAAATCGGCCAGGTGTCTAACATGGAATAGGCTTTTAACTGATTTTCAGAAAATCCAAGATGCCCACCAAAAAAATTGAACAATCAAAATTCTCTATACAACTCCGAAACCTCCCACCCTAGTTTCCTTCCAGCCAAGTTTGGATGAAATTGCCCAAGCAGTTAATGAGGAGTAGCTTTTTCAACAATTTTCTGGCCATTTCTGGAAAATTCAAGATGGTCAGTGAAAAAAAATTTCCAATCGAAATTCTGTATACAAGTTCTAAAGCATACTACTCTAGGGTCCTTCCCACTGAGTTTGATTGAAATCGGCCCAGTGGTTAATGAGTAGGCTTTTAACTGATTTTCCAAAAAATCCTGTATACAAGTTCTGAAACATACTACTCTTGGGTCCTCCTTCCCACTCAGGTTGATTGAAATCAGCCCAGTGGTTAATGCGGAGTAGACGTTTACTGATTTCCAGAAAATCCAAGGTGGCCGCCGAAAAAATTGACCAATCAAAATTGTGTATACAAGTTCTGAAACCTATTAGCCAAGTATTCTTGCCACCAAATCTGCTTGAAATTGACCAAGCAATTAATGAAGAGTAACGTTTTAAAGGATTTTCAGCCATTTTTCGGAAACTTGAAGATGGCCACCGAGAGAATTAACCAATCAAAATTCTCTATACAAGTTCATGGGTCCTTCGAGCCAAGTTTACTTGAAATCAGCCAACTAGTTAATTAGTAGACTTACCTTATTTCCCAAAATTTTCTGAAAATCCAAGATGGCCACAGGAAAAATTGGCGAATTAAAATTTTGTGTATCGGTTCTGAAGCCTACCTCCTTAGGGTCCTTCCTGCCAAATTTGGTTGAAATCCACTAAGCGGTTAATGAGGAGTAGCGTTTTAAAGCAAAATTTGACGGACAGACGTACGAAGGACGGTCGCCATGGCATAAGCTCACTTGTCCATTCTGGCCAGGTGCGCTAATAAATGGCCCAAGGGCCATAGTGCTCACCTAGCTGATGAGGAACTGTAGACATGTTTAGATTAATTAATGAACTACAAGCATCGTTGATCCATCAGGTAACCATAACTGTTGTCATAGATGGCAATGGTCCATTGCCAATGTGGCAATCATCATTACAACTAATACAACAAGAGCTCCGCAAACGATGCATAATACCATGACATGATGACAAATCAATGAATGAGAGCTATCAGACGTAGACCAGTCATCCTATGAAGTTTCAACGTGATCCGCTAAACAGTCATGGAGTTATCGTCTGGAAATCAATTTTCAAGATGGTCGCCGGTGGCTGGCAGCCAAATTTGATTTCGAATCATTTACAATTTCAATATGTCAGACCTAGTCCTGTCATCCCATGAGGTTTCGAAGCGATCTACTAAACAGAAATGGACAAATAATTTTCAAGATGGCCACCGGTGGCTGGGGGGGGGGGGGGGCCATCTTAGATTTATGATCATCGTCAATTTCAAGTTTCTCCAGAGCTAGTTATCACCCTATCATGTTTCAAAGTAATCCGATAAACGGTAATGGAGTTATCATCTGGAAACCAATTTTCAAGATGGACACTCTTGGCTGGCAGCCATTTTGGATTATCGTCGATTTCGATGAGTCCTCCAGACCTAGTCCAACCACCATATACTGGTGGCTGGTGACTATCTTGGATTTCGGATCATTGTCAATTTCAAAAGATTTCTGATACAGAACTAGTCCAACAACCCTATGAAGTTTCAAAGTGAACTGATAAACGGTAATAGTTATCATCCGGAAACGACTTTACCGCCTGTTCGGAGGGTGCCATCACAATAATATACCCCCATAGGGTCCTTCCATCCAAATTTGGTTGAAATCCGCCCAGCGGTTAATGAGGAGTAGCGTCTTAAAGCAAAAATTCACGGAGAGTCGCCATGGAGCTCACTTGGCCAGGTGAGCTAAAAACCTTGTTTTTCAACTTTAACATTTTGTGTTTAGTTGAACTGTTCTGGTTATATCTTGTTTGGTTAATCATACTTGACCAACCTTGGACACATGCCTCCTATAATGACATGGCATCACACAATGATGTTGGGATCAAAGCTCAAGAACCCTGCCACATGGTGTCCGTCGTCCATCTGTCAACTTTTGATTAAATACGCTACTCATTAACCGCTTGGTGGATTTCAACCTAATGGGGGTAGTAGGCTTCAGAACCTGTATACAGAATTTTGATTGGTAAAGTTTTTGGGTGAAAATCTGAGGTTTTATGAAAAATTTACCAGAAATTGTCAAAACGGTACTCCTCATTACCCGCTTGATGGATTTCAAACTAATTTGACTAGAAGGATGCTAATGTATTCGGCTTCCGAACATGTATATAGATTCTATATTATAGAATTTTGATTGGTACATTTTTCTGTGTGAAAGTCAAATGTTATGAAGAATTTACTGGAAATTGCCAAAACGTTACTCCTCTTTAACCGCTTGGCAGATTTCAAATTACTTTTAATGGAAGGATAGGCTTCCGAACTTATATCCAGAGTTTTGATTGGTCAATTTTTTGGGTGAAAAGCTTAGATTTTATGAAAAATTGTCAAAACGCTACTCATTAACCGCTTGGCGGATTTCAAGCCTAGTTGGTTGGACAGGCAGAACCTATTGCGGTACACTCCAGAACATGTATTCAGAATTATATTCAGAATTTTAATGGGTTAATTTTTAGCTCACCTAGCCAGAATGAGTTCTCCAAAACTGCTTAGGATTTTTGTGTATGCTAATTTCAAATTTCCAATTTGAAACTGTCAGATAAACGGTTTGGTAGCCATCTTTCCCGCCAAAATCTTTTCTAAATTTATATGATCACGTAAATTTAAATGCAAGTGGTTCAAATGCTAATGATCCAGGTGAGCGCCACAGGCCCTTGGGCCTCTTGTTTTGTTGAAAATCATAAATTTTACCGGTGGTAGGCTCTAGAACATCGTTTCAGAATTTTTATTGGTCGATTTTTTGGAGGCCATTTGGATTTTTTGAAAATTTTACAGACCCATTTAAAACGCTACTTAATTAGTAGCCCAATTTCAACGAAACGGGTGTATTGGTCCTATAGCGGTAGGCTTCAACATAGCAAACAAGAATTTTGATTGATCCATTTCTTTGTTGGTTATCTTGGATTTTTCGAGTTATCCATTTTCCCAGATATCCATAGATGATCCATAACTTCATCCGATCCCGATTCTTTAATCCAGATCACGGTCACCGTCTGGAAATCCTTCGTTGCATTAAAATTTGAGCCAAATCGGCTCAGTAGTTTTTTAGATGCAGCTCCGGACACAGGCAGACCGACCTGATTGCAATACCTTCTTGACCCTTACATCGTCTGGGTAATAATTATTATTTATCTATTCTGTAAGCAGGAACACGGTTAATGACAGGGCAGAACTTTTCATTATTATTTATCTATTCTGTAAGCATGAACACGGTTAATGACAGGGCAGAACTTTTCATTATTATTTATCTATTCTGTAAGCATGAACAAGGTTAATGACAGGGCAGAACTTTTCATTATTATTTATCTATTCTGTAAGCATGAACAAGGTTAATGACGGCAGAACTTTTCATTACTATTTATCTATTCTGTAAGCATGAACACGGTTAATGACAGGGCAGAACTTTTCATTACTATTTATCTATTCTGTAAGCATGAACACGGTTAATGACAGGGCAGAACTTTTCATTATTATTTATCTATTCTGTAAGCATGAACACGGTTAATGACAGGGCAGAACTTTTCATTATTATTTATATATTCTGTAAGCATGAACAAGGTTAATGACAGGGCAGAACTTTTCATTACTATTTATCTATTCTGTAAGCATGAACACGGTTAATGACAGGGCAGAACTTTTCATTATTATTTATCTATTCTGTAAGCATGAACACGGTTAATGACAGGGCAGAACTTTTCATTATTATTTATCTATTCTGTAAGCATGAACACGGTTAATGACAGGGCAGAACTTTTCATTATTATTTATCTATTCTGTAAGCATGAACACGGTTAATGACAGGGCAGAACTTTTCATTATTATTTATCTATTCTGTAAGCATGAACACGGTTAATGACAGGGCAGAACTTTTCATTATTATTTATCTATTCTGTAAGCATGAACAAGGTTAATGACAGGGCAGAACTTTTCATTACTATTTATCTATTCTGTAAGCATGAACAAGGTTAATGACAGGGCAGAACTTCTCATTATTATTTATCTATTCTGTAAGCATGAACAAGGTTAATGACAGGGCAGAACTTTTCATTACTATTTATCTATTCTGTAAGCATGAACAAGGCTAATGACAGGGCAGAACTTTTCATTATTATTTATCTATTCTGTAAGCATGAACAAGGTTAATGACAGGGCAGAACTTTTCATTACTATTTATCTATTCTGTAAGCAGGAACAAGGTTAATGACAGGGCAGAACTTTTCATTACTATTTATCTATTCTGTAAGCATGAACACGGTTAATGACAGGGCAGAACTTTTCATTATTATTTATCTATTCTGTAAGCATGAACACGGTTAATGACAGGGCAGAACTTTTCATTATTATTTATCTATTCTGTAAGCATGAACACGGTTAATGACAGGGCAGAACTTTTCATTATTATTTATCTATTCTGTAAGCATGAACACGGTTAATGACAGGGCAGAACTTTTCATTATTATTTATCTATTCTGTAAGCATGAACACGGTTAATGACAGGGCAGAACTTTTCATTATTATTTATCTATTCTGTAAGCATGAACAAGGTTAATGACAGGGCAGAACTTTTCATTATTATTTATCTATTCTGTAAGCATGAACAAGGTTAATGACAGGGCAGAACTTTTCATTACTATTTATCTATTCTGTAAGCATGAACAAGGCTAATGACAGGGCAGAACTTTTCATTACTATTTATCTATTCTGTAAGCATGAACAAGGTTAATGACAGGGCAGAACTTTTCATTACTATTTATCTATTCTGTAAGCAGGAACAAGGTTAATGACAGGGCAGAACTTTTCATTACTATTTATCTATTCTGTAAGCAGGAACACGGTTAATGACAGGGCAGAACTTTTCATTATTATTTATCTATTCTGTAAGCAGGAACACGGTTAATGACAGGGCAGAACTTTTCATTATTATTTATCTATTCTGTAAGCATGAACACGGTTAATGACAGGGCAGAACTTTTCATTATTATTTATCTATTCTGTAAGCATGAACACGGTTAATGACAGGGCAGAACTTTTCATTATTATTTATCTATTCTGTAAGCATGAACACGGTTAATGACAGGGCAGAACTTTTCATTATTATTTATCTATTCTGTAAGCATGAACACGGTTAATGACAGGGCAGAACTTTTCATTATTATTTATCTATTCTGTAAGCATTAACACGGTTAATGACAGGGCAGAACTTTTCATTACTATTTATCTATTCTGTAAGCATGAACACGGTTAATGACAGGGCAGAACTTTTCATTATTATTTATCTATTCTGTAAGCATGAACACGGTTAATGACAGGGCAGAACTTTTCATTATTATTTATCTATTCTGTAAGCATGAACACGGTTAATGACAGGGCAGAACTTTTCATTATTATTTATCTATTCTGTAAGCATGAACACGGTTAATGACAGGGCAGAACTTTTCATTATTATTTATCTATTCTGTAAGCATGAACACGGTTAATGACAGGGCAGAACTTTTCATTATTATTTATCTATTCTGTAAGCATGAACACGGTTAATGACAGGGCAGAACTTTTCATTATTATTTATCTATTCTGTAAGCATTAACACGGTTAATGACAGGGCAGAACTTTTCATTACTATTTATCTATTCTGTAAGCATGAACACGGTTAATGACAGGGCAGAACTTTTCATTATTATTTATCTATTCTGTAAGCATGAACACGGTTAATGACAGGGCAGAACTTTTCATTATTATTTATCTATTCTGTAAGCATGAACACGGTTAATGACAGGGCAGAACTTTTCATTACTATTTATCTATTCTGTAAGCATGAACACGGTTAATGACAGGGCAGAACTTTTCATTATTATTTATCTATTCTGTAAGCATGAACACGGTTAATGACAGGGCAGAACTTTTCATTACTATTTATCTATTCTGTAAGCATGAACACGGTTAATGACAGGGCAGAACTTTTCATTATTATTTATCTATTCTGTAAGCATGAACACGGTTAATGACAGGGCAGAACTTTTCATTATTATTTATCTATTCTGTAAGCATGAACACGGTTAATGACAGGGCAGAACTTTTCATTATTATTTATCTATTCTGTAAGCATGAAGACGGTTAATGACAGGGCAGAACTTTTCATTATTATTTATCTATTCTGTAAGCATGAACACGGTTAATGACAGGGCAGAACTTTTCATTATTATTTATCTATTCTGTAAGCATGAACACGGTTAATGACAGGGCAGAACTTTTCATTATTATTTATCTATTCTGTAAGCATGAACAAGGTTAATGACAGGGCAGAACTTCATTATTATTTATCTATTCTGTAAGCATGAACACGGTTAATGACAGGGCAGAACTTTTCATTATTATTTATCTATTCTGTAAGCATGAACACGGTTAATGACAGGGCAGAACTTTTCATTATTATTTATCTATTCTGTAAGCATGAACACGGTTAATGACAGGGCAGAACTTTTCATTATTATTTATCTATTCTGTAAGCATGAACACGGTTAATGACAGGGCAGAACTTTTCATTATTATTTATCTATTCTGTAAGCATGAACACGGTTAATGACAGGGCAGAACTTTTCATTATTATTTATCTATTCTGTAAGCATGAACACGGTTAATGACAGGGCAGAACTTTTCATTATTATTTATCTATTCTGTAAGCATGAACACGGTTAATGACAGGGCAGAACTTTTCATTATTATTTATCTATTCTGTAAGCATGAACACGGTTAATGACAGGGCAGAACTTTTCATTATTATTTATCTATTCTGTAAGCATGAACACGGTTAATGACAGGGCAGAACTTTTCATTATTATTTATCTATTCTGTAAGCATGAACACGGTTAATGACAGGGCAGAACTTTTCATTATTATTTATCTATTCTGTAAGCATGAACACGGTTAATGACAGGGCAGAACTTTTCATTATTATTTATCTATTCTGTAAGCATGAACACGGTTAATGACAGGGCAGAACTTTTCATTATTATTTATCTATTCTGTAAGCATGAACACGGTTAATGACAGGGCAGAACTTTTCATTATTATTTATCTATTCTGTAAGCATGAACACGGCTAATGACAGGGCAGAACTTTTCATTATTATTTATCTATTCTGTAAGCATGAACACGGTTAATGACAGGGCAGAACTTTTCATTATTATTTATCTATTCTGTAAGCATGAACACGGTTAATGACAGGGCAGAACTTTTCATTACTATTTATCTATTCTGTAAGCATGAACACGGTTAATGACAGGGCAGAACTTTTCATTACTATTTATCTATTCTGTAAGCATGAACACGGTTAATGACAGGGCAGAACTTTTCATTACTATTTATCTATTCTGTAAGCATGAACACGGTTAATGACAGGGCAGAACTTTTCATTACTATTTATCTATTCTGTAAGCATGAACACGGTTAATGACAGGGCAGAACTTTTCATTATTATTTATCTATTCTGTAAGCATGAACACGGTTAATGACAGGGCAGAACTTTTCATTATTATTTATCTATTCTGTAAGCATGAACACGGTTAATGACAGGGCAGAACTTTTCATTATTATTTATCTATTCTGTAAGCATGAACACGGTTAATGACAGGGCAGAACTTTTCATTACTATTTATCTATTCTGTAAGCATGAACACGGTTAATGACAGGGCAGAACTTTTCATTACTATTTATCTATTCTGTAAGCATGAACACGGTTAATGACAGGGCAGAACTTTTCATTACTATTTATCTATTCTGTAAGCATGAACACGGTTAATGACAGGGCAGAACTTTTCATTATTATTTATCTATTCTGTAAGCATGAACACGGTTAATGACAGGGCAGAACTTTTCATTACTATTTATCTATTCTGTAAGCATGAACACGGTTAATGACAGGGCAGAACTTTTCATTATTATTTATATATTCTGTAAGCATGAACAAGGTTAATGACAGGGCAGAACTTTTCATTACTATTTATCTATTCTGTAAGCATGAACACGGTTAATGACAGGGCAGAACTTTTCATTATTATTTATCTATTCTGTAAGCATGAACACGGTTAATGACAGGGCAGAACTTTTCATTATTATTTATCTATTCTGTAAGCATGAACACGGTTAATGACAGGGCAGAACTTTTCATTATTATTTATCTATTCTGTAAGCATGAACACGGTTAATGACAGGGCAGAACTTTTCATTATTATTTATCTATTCTGTAAGCATGAACACGGTTAATGACAGGGCAGAACTTTTCATTATTATTTATCTATTCTGTAAGCATGAACACGGTTAATGACAGGGCAGAACTTTTCATTACTATTTATCTATTCTGTAAGCATGAACACGGTTAATGACAGGGCAGAACTTTTCATTACTATTTATCTATTCTGTAAGCATGAACACGGTTAATGACAGGGCAGAACTTTTCATTATTATTTATCTATTCTGTAAGCATGAACACGGTTAATGACAGGGCAGAACTTTTCATTATTATTTATCTATTCTGTAAGCATGAACACGGTTAATGACAGGGCAGAACTTTTCATTATTATTTATCTATTCTGTAAGCATGAACACGGTTAATGACAGGGCAGAACTTTTCATTATTATTTATCTATTCTGTAAGCATGAACACGGTTAATGACAGGGCAGAACTTTTCATTATTATTTATCTATTCTGTAAGCATGAACAAGGTTAATGACAGGGCAGAACTTTTCATTACTATTTATCTATTCTGTAAGCATGAACAAGGTTAATGACAGGGCAGAACTTTTCATTACTATTTATCTATTCTGTAAGCATGAACAAGGTTAATGACAGGGCAGAACTTTTCATTACTATTTATCTATTCTGTAAGCATGAACAAGGTTAATGACAGGGCAGAACTTTTCATTACTATTTATCTATTCTGTAAGCATGAACAAGGTTAATGACAGGGCAGAACTTTTCATTACTATTTATCTATTCTGTAAGCATGAACAAGGTTAATGACAGGGCAGAACTTTTCATTATTATTTATCTATTCTGTAAGCATGAACACGGTTAATGACAGGGCAGAACTTTTCATTACTATTTATCTATTCTGTAAGCATGAACACGGTTAATGACAGGGCAGAACTTTTCATTATTATTTATCTATTCTGTAAGCATGAACACGGTTAATGACAGGGCAGAACTTTTCATTATTATTTATCTATTCTGTAAGCATGAACACGGTTAATGACAGGGCAGAACTTTTCATTATTATTTATCTATTCTGTAAGCATGAACACGGTTAATGACAGGGCAGAACTTTTCATTATTATTTATCTATTCTGTAAGCATGAACACGGTTAATGACAGGGCAGAACTTTTCATTATTATTTATCTATTCTGTAAGCATGAACACGGTTAATGACAGGGCAGAACTTTTCATTATTATTTATCTATTCTGTAAGCATGAACACGGTTAATGACAGGGCAGAACTTTTCATTATTATTTATCTATTCTGTAAGCATGAACACGGTTAATGACAGGGCAGAACTTTTCATTATTATTTATCTATTCTGTAAGCATGAACACGGTTAATGACAGGGCAGAACTTTTCATTATTATTTATCTATTCTGTAAGCATGAACACGGTTAATGACAGGGCAGAACTTTTCATTATTATTTATCTATTCTGTAAGCATGAACACGGTTAATGACAGGGCAGAACTTTTCATTATTATTTATCTATTCTGTAAGCATGAACACGGTTAATGACAGGGCAGAACTTTTCATTATTATTTATCTATTCTGTAAGCATGAACAAGGCTAATGACAGGGCAGAACTTTTCATTATTATTTATCTATTCTGTAAGCATGAACACGGTTAATGACAGGGCAGAACTTTTCATTATTATTTATCTATTCTGTAAGCATGAACACGGTTAATGACAGGGCAGAACTTTTCATTATTATTTATCTATTCTGTAAGCATGAACACGGTTAATGACAGGGCAGAACTTTTCATTATTATTTATCTATTCTGTAAGCATGAACACGGTTAATGACAGGGCAGAACTTTTCATTATTATTTATCTATTCTGTAAGCATGAACAAGGCTAATGACAGGGCAGAACTTTTCATTATTATTTATCTATTCTGTAAGCATGAACAAGGCTAAATACAGGGCAGAACTTTTCATTATTATTTATCTATTCTGTAAGCATGAACAAGGTTAATGACAGGGCAGAACTTTTCATTATTATTTATCTATTCTGTAAGCATGAACAAGGCTAATGACAGGGCAGAACTTTTCATTATTATTTATCTATTCTGTAAGCATGAACAAGGCTAATGACAGGGCAGAACTTTTCATTATTATTTATCTATTCTGTAAGCATGAACAAGGCTAATGACAGGGCAGAACTTTTCATTATTATTTATCTATTCTGTAAGCATGAACAAGGCTAATGACAGGGCAGAACTTTTCATTATTATTTATCTATTCTGTAAGCATGAACAAGGCTAATGACAGGGCAGAACTTTTCATTATTATTTATCTATTCTGTAAGCATGAACACGGTTAATGACAGGGCAGAACTTTTCATTATTATTTATCTATTCTGTAAGCATGAACACGGTTAATGACAGGGCAGAACTTTTCATTATTATTTATCTATTCTGTAAGCATGAACACGGTTAATGACAGGGCAGAACTTTTCATTATTATTTATCTATTCTGTAAGCATGAACACGGTTAATGACAGGGCAGAACTTTTCATTATTATTTATCTATTCTGTAAGCATGAACAAGGTTAATGACAGGGCAGAACTTTTCATTATTATTTATCTATTCTGTAAGCATGAACAAGGCTAATGACAGGGCAGAACTTTTCATTATTATTTATCTATTCTGTAAGCATGAACAAGGCTAATGACAGGGCAGAACTTTTCATTATTATTTATCTATTCTGTAAGCATGAACACGGTTAATGACAGGGCAGAACTTTTCATTATTATTTATCTATTCTGTAAGCATGAACACGGTTAATGACAGGGCAGAACTTTTCATTATTATTTATCTATTCTGTAAACATGAACACGGTTAATGACAGGGCAGAACTTTTCATTATTATTTATCTATTCTGTAAACATGAACACGGTTAATGACAGGGCAGAACTTTTCATTATTATTTATCTATTCTGTAAGCATGAACAAGGCTAATGACAGGGCAGAACTTTTCATTATTATTTATCTATTCTGTAAGCATGAACAAGGCTAATGACAGGGCAGAACTTTTCATTATTATTTATCTATTCTGTAAGCATGAACAAGGCTAATGACAGGGCAGAACTTTTCATTATTATTTATCTATTCTGTAAGCATGAACACGGTTAATGACAGGGCAGAACTTTTCATTATTATTTATCTATTCTGTAAGCATGAACACGGTTAATGACAGGGCAGAACTTTTCATTATTATTTATCTATTCTGTAAGCATGAACACGGTTAATGACAGGGCAGAACTTTTCATTACTATTTATCTATTCTGTAAGCATGAACAAGGTTAATGACAGGGCAGAACTTTTCATTATTATTTATCTATTCTGTAAGCATGAACACGGTTAATGACAGGGCAGAACTTTTCATTATTATTTATCTATTCTGTAAGCATGAACACGGTTAATGACAGGGCAGAACTTTTCATTATTATTTATCTATTCTGTAAGCATGAACACGGTTAATGACAGGGCAGAACTTTTCATTATTATTTATCTATTCTGTAAGCATGAACACGGTTAATGACAGGGCAGAACTTTTCATACTACAGATATAATCTATTCCAGAGTGTGATTGGCTGCCATGAAATGGACGAATCCAGTTTTAGCTATGCCCCGCCCATCTCTAACTAAGCTCCACCCACACCTCGACCGTGTTTGGATCAGAAAACTATACAGCTAAGCTGTTGAATATTTTGAAACTAATTTGACTGGTTGCTGTTGATGGCTATATTCAAACAGCATGTTTATTAAATATTAAGGATATAAAATTCGTACAACCTGGCGGACTATGAAGCGTTTAAGATGGACTAAATCGAGTCATTCATGATGTAATTGATTATGATGTCATCCTACGCATCACGTTGATTATGACTTCATATGTTTGACTGAGAAAATAGATTCCTCAATTAACCCTTTAAACACTCATACCTAAAACGGCTTCTGCAGTGGTCTTGAGAAATGTACATTTTCAGACCAAGAGAAGACTGAAAATTTACCACTGGAATGACTGGCTTGATAACTGATAATCAGGTACTGTAGAGATGAAAGGGTTAAACCTTTAATAGTCAAGTCAGCCTGAAATAAACTCAGCAGTGGTCCTGAGAGATATTGATTTGCAGTACAAGACATTTTTTGCAAATTTACCACTGAAATGACTGGCTCGATTATCGAGCCAGCCATTCCAGTGAAAATTTTTCAAAAATGGTCTTAAATTCTCAAAGTATTGAATGGACATTCAATAAGCAAATCATTTGATTTTCTCAACCAAAACTGACCAATAAAGTGTTACGGGCAAATTTCGCTGTTGACAACAATAAAATTTATCCAGCCAGTCATTCCAATGGTAAATCTTCAAAAATAGTCTTCTTGGTCTGCAAATGGACATTTCTCAAAATCACTGCATAGGCAAATTTTTAGTCGCTATGACTATTAAACGGCTGAAATTTCAAATTGTTACTAGCCCACCGAGATAGCCCGAGTTACAAAATACTATCCCTGGTAAATTTCTACTAGCCTCTGAATAAGGGTTAACATTGACAACAATAAAATGCAAATATACATCTCTGACCCGCTCATATCAAATAACAGATCAGTTAGCACATGTATACGTGAATAAATATTTCTACAGGTACCAGGATATATTTATTGCTCCGTATGAACACGTTTTAACAAGCTATTACTAGTATCCAATACAAGAAAGATCAGATCAGTCAGTCTTTATATCGGGACTAAATCCTGCTTTTTTATATCGGGACTAAATCCTGCTTTTTGTTACCAATAAATGTTAGACATACTTTTAAAATCAAACGTGACAAATAGTAATACCAATAGATTTTGTAATGCTATTTACTTCTGAATTATAAATATTAACAATTTTCATTTTATCTAGGCTAAGGACTCAACATTTTGAAAATGGTGCTTCTGAAAGCTGTTACTGTCATCTGACAGCAACAGTCTACAGCAACATCATTAAAAAAATTATTAATCTTAATGTCACAAAATACCTGGAAAGTCTTGGTGTTTAAAACTGCAGTGGGATAAACGTCAAATTCCTATTAACCTATGGCTTATGCCTCCTAACTTACAGGTGTGTACTGATAAGCTAAGATATAAACTCAATTAATCATCTTACCTCCTGTTTGCTAACACTTTTAGGTCATTCATAAATCTACAATCTATTGCAATACATTTGCATTAAAATTAAATTCTTCTGACTGGCATATATGTATTTCTGGCTAAGTTAAACATATAATCGACATAAAATGATCAATGCATTTTAAATTTTCCTTTTCTAATTTCTTATCAGAAAGCTTGAATATAAATACAAATCTGCTTTCGAGCTGAAAACTTAGTACAGACATGAAAGATAATAAAAAGATACAGATCTTTTGAAACAGGAATTTTGCGATTGCAAATTTAAGAAATTCGCCTTTTCAGTTTCTTCAGGAGATTGAATACACATACTAAATGCTTACTAACTTTTCACATTTCCGTCAGGAGATTCTGTGAAGTAAAATTTGATAAGCCATATTTATGGCATGTGTAGCACAAAGCAGAGATAAACATTATTTACGGTATACCTGCAGTTCAAAGTAATAGTTGGGCCACCTGTTTAGATAAATATCACACACAAGCTGGAGAAAATTCTAAGACTAAATATTTTTGTCATTAACTGGTTTACAGGGTACACTCACAGTAGGAGTGGGAAGTTAAGTGACGGTAACTGGGGCACTAAACAGGAGACCCAAGGGCCTGTGACATTCACCTGGGCCATTAGCATTTAACATATTTGAACAGTTTGTATTTAAATAGACATGATGGATAATTTCTAGAAAATCAAAGATTCTGTATAGAAATTCTGGAGCCTACCACCATAGGATCCTTCCAGCCAAATTTGGTTGAAATCGGTCCAAGGATAAATGAGATGTGATTTGACGGACGGATGGACAGATGACGATCGGCTGCCATGGCATAAGCTCAAATTGGCCCTTCAGGCCAGGTGAGCTAATAAAAGTTCTAGTTAGTTGAATTATGTCAAGCAACTAAGGAGTTAGCATTTTGACAATTTCTGGTAAATTCTTCACAACATTGATCAATCAGTATTCTGAATAGAAGTTCGGGGGGGGGGGGGGGGGGAGTTACAAACTGCTCAAACCGTTAATCCAGAAGCGATTTGAAGGCCGCAACCGTTTAACACTCTCTGGCCCAAAAAACCTGCCATCTGCTGTGCTGTGGCCTTGAGAAATGTCCATTTGCAGACCTAGTGGAATGACTGACTCGATAACCATGTCAGTCCTTCCAGTGGTAAATTTTCAACAAGAGGCCCAAGGGCCTGTGGCGCTCAACTTGACCATTAGCATTTGAACCATTTGCATTTAAATAGATATGATGGATAATTTTTAGAAAATCCAAGATGGCCACCCAAAAAATTAACCAATCAAAATTCTGAATAGAAATTCCAGTCTACCGTGATAGGGTCACTCTAGCCAAATTTGGTTGAAATATGTCAAGCAACTAAGGAGATGCAGCATTTTGACAATTTCTGGTAAATTTTTCTTAAAATCTCTGATTTTCACGCAAAAAAATTGATGAATCAAAATTCTGAATGGAGGCTTTGGAGCCTACAACCATAGGGTCCTTTCAGCCAGATTTGGCTAAAACCAGTCCAGATTGTAAGAAGAAGCAATTTGACAATTTCCAGTACATTTTAAACAAAACTTATATTTTCACACAAAAAATTGATGAAGCAAAATTGCGAATGGAAGTTATGGAGCCTACGACCATTGGGTCCTTTCAACCAAATTTGGTTGAAATCGCTCAGAATGGTAAGAAGCAGCAATTTGACAATTTCTGGTACATTTTTCATAAAATCTAAGATTTTCACCCAAAAATTTGATAAATCAATATTCTGAAGAATTTCTAGAGCCTACCACCATAGAATGCATCTAGTCAAATTTGGTTGAAATATGTCAAGTGGCTAAGGAGTAGCATATTGCCACAGCGTCGCTCAAATGGAAAATTGGCAAGGGAGGTCGTTGCATATAAAGCTTTTAAATGGTTTGCTGAAAATGTTCAGAAAATCCAAGATGTCCACCGGAAAATTTGACCAATCTAAATTCTGTATACAAGTTTTGAAGTCTACCACCATAGTATTAACGTTCATATGGTAACCCGTGTGGAATAAATTTCAAGTTAACTTGGATTAGCTTGGGTTTTCTTGAATATCCAAGCTATTGGAAAATTATTCAACCCATACCAGCTTGGATTTCCTTGAATTATCTTGGACTTTATATAGTTGCTTGAACTTCTTGAAAATCCCCCCCTCTCAGAATTCAAGCTAGCTGGGATTTTCTAAGACTTTTTGAATATCATCATGAAAAAGTGCAAGCTTCTTGGATTTGCTTGGACTTTTCTGATTTGACAGAATTCAAGCTAGCTTGGATTTTCTAGGACGTTGTTTTGTCAGGCATAAAAGAATTCAAGCTACTTGGATATCCTTGAATTTGTGGACTCACTTACACTACCTTGGATTATCTTGAAATAGCTTGCACTAAGGCAAGAACAGGTTCTGTATAGTCATGAATAGAGGTGACCGTGACCTGGTAAATTGGTGGGAAATTTAGTCTTTGTGAAAAAGCAAACAGTACATTCATTGCATTGATCATTACCAGCTATGGATATATAGAATATGATAGTTTGGAAACACTGACAGTACTGTTAGATAGACTGCTTAGCATCAGTAACCTTAAATGGAAATAGAACTGTATTTTGAGGTATGTATTCTATTGATTTCCAGAGATTTATTCAGAATTACCAGTTTTGGTATGGCTTTTTCAGTTCTATGTAACTAATGCAGTGATGATGACTCTAAATAATATGGCACATTAACAATCTATGTCTATAAGAATAACAGACAAATTAGTCAGAAACTCACATTGCTAATGTCTGGCTGAAATTGTATTTGTTATTGAGTAACTCAACTCCCATGAAGGTGATTTTGTTTTATAAGCATACATATTTATATATAATCTCTGCGTGGCAGCATTTATGTGTACGTGCATGCATTTTATGTTCATGGCTAACCTATTTCAAAAGCTAGGATTAGCTGGGATTTATTGAAGTTCTAGATAGTTGGGACATTCTGGAATAAAATCCAAGCTAGGTGTGATTTTCTTGAATGTTCAAGCAAGCTTGGATTTTTTTTAACGTGCAAGCTAGCTTGGATTTTCTTGAATGTTCAAGCTAGCTGGAATATTCTTGGATTTTAAGTGACCAATACCGGCAAGTTAGCTCGGATTTTCTTGAATGTTCAAGCTATCTGGAATTTTCTTGGATTTTACTTTAACTAGGCCTTTCTTGGATTTTCTGTGGCCAATACCAGCAAGCTAATCCAAGCTTTTCCAAGTGATTAAAAGCTTGGATTAGCTGGTTTATTCAAGCTCCACAGAACTTAGGGTTATATTCATGAATATCTAAGCTTTTTTTGGCCTGGGAACTTACCTCCAATACATTGAGGTACGCTTCCTCATTGTTACTCTTCCACTTCCCATACACCGAATGCCATGCTCACCGCTTCCTTCCGTAACCATAGTCGCAGAATTCCAATGTTCCGAGAATTACCGAATGATCACGGAAACGTCCGAGTCCCAAATATAAAACCGTAATGTTCATAATGCGATGTAAATCAATGTTTAACACCATAGGGGCAGCCAAGTTTGGTTGAAATAGACAAAGCTGTTTAAAATGAGGAGTACCGGTAGGCTTTAATTGATTTCCTGCCAATTTTCGGAAAATCCAAGATGGCTGCCACCAAAATTAACCAATCAATATTCTGTATACATTTTTGGAAGCCTATGACGATAGGATCCTTCCTGCCAAGCTTGGTTGAAATCGCATAAGTGGTTAACCCTTGCCACTCTGAATTCAATATTATATCTTTTATTGTGTCAATATTAAAGCTGGTGTAGTGTACATTTTTCAACAATTTTGAATTTAATTTGAAAATTTAAAATTTTTGACACCAGAGTGCTAAGTGGTTAATGACGAGTTGTCAAATTTGATTTCCTGAACATTTTTTAACAAGAGGGCCAAGGGTCTGTGACGCTCATATTAGTGTCCTTTTCAGTATATATGTATACCCCAAAAATGCAAACTAATGTCAGTGTATCCCATGGAATCCTTGAAAATCTTGTATGACTGTTAAATACTAAGTAGTTTTATAGATTTTTGCACAAAAATAGCTAGAAAATGAAGCATGGGACCAGCATAGTTCATAGTGTGGTCCCCTTTAATTTTAGCATGGGTGAGAAACAATACTTGGGAATACCAGATTTCAATTTGAGATCCAGTTTTCAGGGTGTGCGTTCCCTAGGACCGCCAATATGTAGACGCCATGAGAAACACTGCCTGGACCATTACCATTTGAAACATTTTCCTTTACATAAACATAATGGATAATTTTGGGAAAAACCCAAAATGAACACCAAACAAAATTCTTGCTTGATATGACTTTAAGCCTGCTGCCATAGGATGGTTCCACGCAAGTTTTATTGAAATTGGGATTTGATTAAGGAGTAGCATTTTAAATGGTTCCGGAAAGTTGCGATTTGACGGATGAACGAATGTTATGGCATCAACTCACTTGGCCCTTTGGGCCAGGTGAGTTAAAAATCCAAGATGGCTGCTGGAAAAATGTACCAATTTTCTTGAACAAATTTAAGGGTTATTAAGCCATGTATGGCACAGTAGAACTCGGAACACATTTGTCATGTTCTGGCACAAAAAACCAACAGAAACAAAACAAGAGGAACAAGGGCCTGTGGCGTTCATCTGCAAAATTAGAAGACGGATGGTCGCCATGCCATAAGCTCACTTGGCTTTTCAGGTCAGGCCAGGTGAGCTAACAAACAAGAGGTCCAAGGGGCCTGTCTCGCTCGCCTAGAGCACTATGCATTTTGTCAAAATTGTTGGTGGGTGGTTTAGTAGTCTTTTAATTAAGTTTGTGAACATTTTTGCAAGTCCAATATGGCCGCCAAACATGCTACATTTAGACTGTGCCACTGTGGTCATGTGTCTGGTGGCATTATGCTCCTTCCCTTGAACAAACTTTAATGGCACTCAGTGCCTAATCATATCTCCCAAATTGTGGCCTAATCCGTTCAGTGGTTCTGGAGTTGTTTTGGCCAAAAATATGTTATCCAAGATGGCCGCCAAACGAGTTGGCCAATCAAGATCCCTTTGAACAAACTTGGTGCAGCTCTTGCCCTAGATGATATTTCATGCCTTTTGAATTGATCCCCCGAAGCGGTTTCGGAGAAGATATTTAAAGACATGTCTAAAAATCGACCAAAATCCAAGATGGCCACCAACCAAATTGGCCGATCAGCTTTGTTTGAATAAACATGGACCTCTATGCCCTAAGAATGCTTCCTACCAAAGATACTTGAAGTCGGTCCAGCGGTTCTTGATTATATATTTTAAATTTCCCATTGCTTTAGTATGGGAGTTTTTGGCAGGAAAAAGATCCAAGATGGCTGCCAAACTGTTTATCTGGCAGTTTCAAAAATGGTAAATATGAAATCAGAATATCCACAAACATATATAAACCCAATTTCGGCCTCAAAATCCATCAAATAAAAAATCCAATATGGCTGCCAAGCATGCTACATTTTGATTGGTCCACGGCGGCCATGTTTTTTGACGGATTACATTTCCTTGAACAAACTGGCCCTTAGTCTCTAATCATATCTCACCAATTTCGGCCTGATCACGTCAGTGGTTCTAGAACAGTCATTTTAGGGAAAACTAGCAGTTCTTGAGAAGACATTGCAGTCCCTAATCATATCTCCCAAATTTGGGCCTGATCCCTTTGAGCGATTCTGGAGACGTCGTTTTCAGGAAAACTAAGACATCCAAGATGACCGCTGAACCATTTGGTCAATCAAGTACCTTTGAACAAACGTAGCTTACCTCTTGCACTAGATGATGTTTCATGAGTTGTGAATCGATTCCCAAAATGGTATCGGAGAAGATTTTTAAAGAAACATTTCCTAAAATCAGCTGAAATCCAAGATGGCCACCTGCCAAATTGGCCGATCGGTTATGGGAGCCTTTGGCAGGAAAATAATCCAAGATGGCCACCAAACCGTTTATCCGACAGTTTCAAAAATGGCAAATTTGAGCTCAGAATACCCAAAAACATATATCAAACCAATTTCCGCCTCAAGATCCATCAAATAAAAAAAATCCAATATGGCCGCCAAACGCTACATTTTGATTGGCCCACGGTGGCCATGTTTTTTTTACGGATCAACTTCCCGTGAACAAACTTTAATGGCCCTTAGTCTCCCTTCAGCGGTTCTGGAGACGAAGTCGTTTTCGCTAAAACTAGGTCAACCAAGATGGCCACTGAACCATTTGACCATTCAAGTTCCATTGAACAAACTTGGTTCAGCTCTTACCCTAAATCATATTTCATGACGTTTGCATCAATCCCCCAAGCAGTTTCGGAGATTTTTAAGGCGTTTCCTAAAATTGGCCAAAATCCAAGATAGCCGACGGCCAAATTGGCCGATCGTCTTCGTTTGAACAAACTTGAATCCCTATAGCCTAAGGTAACGTCCCCATACACGCCGAATTCGTCGGCGCGGACAATGTCCGTGCTGCGCGGAAAAATCGATATCATTGAATTGTATTGACATGTTTCCATGCTCGCTTACAATCAAGAAGATTGCGGACTTTGTCGGCGCGGACAAAAACGGAATCGATCTCACGCCGATTTTTTCGGCGTACTCCTGACAAGCGGACAAAATCGATCAGGTTGAAATGTACAGAGTCGTTCCCATGCACGCAGAAATTTACGCATAGCTCACATTCAGTAGCATAGTTTTCTCATATTGATGCACATTTTGAACAACAACTATGAATAACTGCCGTAAGAAAAAGTTGTTGCTACTTTTAGCACGCGTATCAAGTTTTCCTCTCGCATGGGAACGCATGTCTGCATGTGCGCTCAGCACGTGCAAGCTCGGGGAATTTCGGCGCCGACGAATTCGGTGTGCATGGGGTCTTTGCCTTAGGATGCTTCCTGCCAAATATAAATGAAATCGGCTCACTGGTTCTTGAGAAGTCGTTTAAAGGAAAGTTGACAGAAGGACGATGGACTGTCTCATGGCATAAGCTCACTTGGCCTTTCAGACCAGGTGAGCTAAAAGCTAGACTGGATTCGAATATGTGCTGACTCACATCTGCGCTTTGTTTTGCAAGTCAGACACCAGTCACCTAGATTTGACGCTTTGACATAAAGCACTTCATGCCCACTATTATATGAATGGATGTGCTAAATTTGGTGATTATAGGTTTTTTGCGCCAGTTATGGCCAACTTTAGATGCATATTTAAATGCACTTATTGACCCTGTGACGTCAATATTTCATTTTTTAACCTGAAACTCCCTATTTAGAGCCAGCCACAAAATTAATGGATGTGCCAAATTTGGTGATTCTTATAAATGCAGTCTTCCATTCCTGAGATGGCAAAATCATGTGACCTAGATATTTACCCTTTTGACCTAAAACTTCAAATCTTTCTAGCCAGCCCCAATATGATTGTATGGGTCAAATTTGGTCATTCTGTAACCCTCTGGCATTCTGGAGATAAGTCCATAACAATTTATTTTTTCATTTTACAAACCCTCGTAACTGAATTTTTCCCTAACTAGACAAAAGATTATGCTGAAATTTTGACGCTTACCACTCTGATGTCAATATTCTATCTTTTACTGTGTCGATATCACAGGAACTGGTGTACATTTTTCAACAATTTTGGTGGAAGATGTTGCTGTCTACGACAGCACCATCTCCCACCAAATCTGTTGAAGAATGAACACCAGTTCATCTTTTAATTTGATTTGAAAATTTAAAAGTTTTGACACCAGAGTCGTAAGAGCTAAGACACTATTTTCAAGATTCTTTCCATCTAGCAATCTTTTGTAGTCAATATTAAATCCATCAACTCTGAAATCCTCAGGATTTTCTGTAACTGTTTTTGTTCTCTGTAGGTTTGTTAACCCTTTAATGGTCAAGCCGCTCAAAATGGCTTTGCAATGGTCATGAGAAAAGTCCATTTGCTGGCCAAGAACACTATTTTTGAAAATGTAACACTGGAACGGCTGGTTCGCTAAATGAGCCAGCTATTCCAGTGGTAAATTTTCAAAAATAGTATTTTCTTGGCTTGTAAATGGGCTCTCACTAAAAAAAAGTTTCGGACTTTCTTGATCAATCTTGACAATTAACATGATGAAAGGAATAATACTGTAATAAAAACTTGAAACTTGAGCTTAAAATTGTGCATTTTTACGTACAAACTACATACAAACATCCAGATCGCATCAACTTGCGTGAGCATTGTGCTCGTTGTTGTCATCTGTCTGTATGTATGCTAGCCTCTAACAACTTTCCGTTAAATTATTTTCAAAATTTTCAGCATATCCAGAGAATTTAAACCCCATGGAAAATGTAGTGTGCAGAAATTCAGCAGCCAGCCAGTTAAATATCAAAATTACTCGAGTACATGTATCATATAGCTTATGATGATCAAGACTCCATGAAATCACTATGAAATTTCCTCGGGGGCGAAGACGTGATCCGTCAATGAAATCAAACTGGTTTGGAATTTTGAATCATGTATGCTCCTGTTCACACTAGCTATAGCTTGCGTGCAACTGCATTGTACATCATATACATTACGTTTCATAGCTTTTATTGACTTTATATAGTATTTTATCATTCATTCACTTTGATATTTAGGATTGACCTTTGCTTAACCCTTTAATTCATCAGCCAAAAATGCCTTCTGCAGTGGTCTTGAGAAATGTTCATTTGCAGACCAAGAGAAGCCTATTTTTGAAAATTTACCACTGAAATGACTGGCTCGATAACTGAGCCAGTCATTCCAGTGGTAAATTTTCAAATAAAATAGGCTTCTCTTGGTCTGCAAATGGACATTTTCTGTGAGAAAATTAAATTTTTTTAAACGAATTTGAGGGTTAAAGGGTTAAACATATTTTACAAGACATCAGGCTAAATGGAGGAATCCAGTTTTAGTTACGCCGCCCCGCCCATCTCTAGCTAAGCTCCACCCATGTTTTGCATGTGCTGGGATCGATCGATCGATTCCTACAGTCTCTGAGTCTCAATTTCCAGAAAGCTATACAGGTACGCGGTTGAATATTTTGAAACTAATTTGACTGGGTGCTGGTGCTGCCTCTGGCAAATTAGTTTCAAAATATTCAACAGGATGTTAATTAAATAGTAGACATACAATTTGTACAACAACGCTTAGTCCATCATCAAGTAGGCGTTCGTGATGAACTTAGCTAAGCCATTCCTGAGGTAATTGATTATGACATCATATGATTGATGGATAAACTGCAATCTTCCATTTTACTCGACTTTTCGACTTTCAAAATGTGATTCTGACATAGTATTAAATGCTCTTGACATGCAAATGGACATTTATCATGACCACTGCAGAAGGCATATTTTAAAGTCAAAGGGTGAAAACAAGATGGATAATTTGCGTAAAATCCAAGATGGCCACTCAAAAAGTTTACCAATCAAAATTCTGAATAGAAATTCTAGTCTACCTTGATATGGTTGGTCACTCTAGCCAAATTTATTCGACATATGTCAAGGAACTAAGGAGAAGCAGTGTTTTGACAATTTCTCGTAAATTTTTCATAAAATCTAAGATTTTCACGCAAAAAATTCATGAATCAAAATTCTGAATAGAAGTACTAGAGCCTATCACAATAGAATCCTTTCAGTCCAATTTGCTTGAAATCTGTCAAAATGGTAAGAAGTAGAGATTTGACAATTTCCGCTAGATTTTTAATAAAATCTAGGATTTTCACCCAAAATATTTACGCAAAAAAAAATTGTGAATGGAGGTTATAGTGCCTATGACCATAGGATTCTTTCAGCCCAATTTGTTTCAAATTGGTCAAAATGGTAAGAAGAAGCAATTTGACAATTTCCGGTAAATTTTTAATAAAATCTGTTTTCCACACAAAATATTTACAAATCAAAATTCTGAATGCAATTTCTATAACCTATGACCATAGGATCCTTTCAGCCAAATTTGATTGAAATCGGTCTAATGGGTAAGAAGAAGCAATTTGACAATTTCCGGCAAATTTTTAATAAAATCTAGGATTTTCACTCAAAATAATTATGCAACAAAATTCTGAATGGAAGTTCTAGAGCCTATGACCATAGGATTCTTTCAGTCCAATTTCGTTGAAATCGGTCACAATGGTAAGGAGAAGAAGCAATCCAACAATTTCCGGTAAGTTTTTTAATAAAATCTGGGATTTTCACTCAAAATATTTACGCAACAAAATTCTAAATGGAAGTTCTAGAGCCTATGACTATTAGGAGGAGACTTTCAGCCCAATTTGGTTGAAATCGGTCAAAATTCTAAGAAGAAGCAATTTAGCCATTTCAGGTAAATTTTTAATAAAATCTGGGATTTTCACTCAAAATATTTACGAATCAAAATTCTGAATGCAAGTTCTATAACCTATGACCATAGGATCCTTTCAGCCAAATTTGTTTGAAATCGGTCAAAAGGGTAAGAAGAGGCAATTTAACAATTTCCGGTAAATTTTTAATAAAATCTAAGATTTTGACAAAAAATTAATGAATCAAAATTCCAAATGGAAGTTTCAGATCCGAGCACAATAGTATACGTTGACCAAAATTTAGTTAAGATTTGGCTATTGGTTAAAGCAAAAGCTGATGGACGACGGACGGTCGCCGCGGCATAAGCTCACTTGGCCTTTCAGGCCAGGAGAGCTAATAATGTTTTAACCCTTTAATGGTCAAGCCGGCCAAAACCAGTTGCAGTTGCCTTGAAGAATGTCCATTTGCAGGTCAAGAAGACTGAAAATTCACCATGCCCGTGATGCGATCGATTGAACCCTTAAATCACCAGACTCCCAATATCAAGATAACTATACAGGTAACCTGTTGAATATTTTGAAACTAATTTGACTGGAATGCCTGAATATTTTGAAACTAATTTGACTGGAATGCCTATGGCAGCAACAGCACCCAGTCAAATTAGTTTCAGAATTTTCAACAGAATATTTATTAAATAGTAAATCATTTAAAGACATACAATTTGTACACTTCAAGAACTATTCAAATCCAGCTTCATCATTTATTCTAGCCAGTTATTCCAGTGGAGTCATTTCAGTGCTAAACTTTCAAAAATAGTCTTCTCTTGGTCAGCAAATTGACATTTTCTTTGAAAAAATTGAAATTTTCTTGAACAAATTCAACCGTGCCAGTCATTCCAGTGGTAAATTTTCAAAAATAGTCTTCTCTTGGCCTGCAAATGGACATTTCTCAAGAACTCTGCAGAGGCCGGTCTTGGCCAGTTTCATCCTGAAAGGGTTAAAGGGTTAATGGCATTTTTGCTGGTTTGGCCTAAAAAGGGCTGATCAAAAATGACGAGAATAGAACAAGAGCAGTTAGCCATTGCAAACCCCCCCCCCCCTTCCCTTTTTTACAATACATAACAAATTTTCAGACTTTTTAAATCCTGAAAATGATCTGCTTCCAGGTGTTTAATTTCAATCCCGATGAGATCATGACCAAGTATTGGAAAAGCTAGTGCATCGTGCATGTACATTTGTGTTAAAATTTGAGAAATCAGAACGGCAGTTTTCAAGACATGCACACTCACGTCCTTGAGGTGTGGGGAAATATCAGAATACATATGAATGATTGCTTGCACAAAGATATTAAAATAATTTGTTGTCCGCACAAAGATAAAACTAACATAGGTACAGATCAGTAATAAGGACTTAAATAGTATTGTATGATTGCATAGTATTTAAGATATCAAATGTACACAATACATGTCAGATGTTTACAAAAGATCCAATTATTTTATCGAACAAGTTCATGATCTGATTGACGGAGAGAACATGTGTTAAAACCTGTATTAACTTAATCTGTGTATAGGATTTATGTATAACCCGTTACTTTGTTACTGATGGCAAGCGTAGGCCGGCATCGGCTAGAATATAACATGTTCTAAGATGACCTAAATATTAATAGATATAAACTATTAGCTCTATTCTTAACCCTTTAACACCTGTATCAGCCATAAACAGCATCTGAAGTGGTCTTGAGAAATGTCCATTTGCAGAGCAAGAGATGATTATTTCTGAAAATTTACCACTGGAATGACTGGCTCGATAACCGAGCCAGTCATTCCAGTGCTAAATTTTCAAAAACAGTCCTCTCTTAGTCTGCAAATGGATATTTTCCATGTTTGAGTGTTAAAGGGTTAATCTGTTTAACTCTTGTATGGCTATATTACGGTCTACACTGTATTAACCCCTTTATTTTTGAAAGACATGTATCTTAATTTCAAAGTAATCAAACAGCTAAGCTGTTGAAGAACATACCGTTTAACCCCATAGAAATTGTCCATTTGCAGAGCAAGTTAAAATTATTTTTTTTAATTTACCACTGAAATGATTGGCTCAGATATGGAGACAGTCATTCCAGTAGTAAATTTTCAAAAGTAATCTTAACTTGCTCTCCAAATGGACCCTTTTCCAAGACAACTGCACGAGTTCTTTTTGCCCGGTTTAAGTATTAAATGGTTAATAGGCAAGATTGGTAAAGATTTACATTTTCGCTTAACCCTTACCCCTTGTGTCAAAATTTTAAATTTTCAAATTAAATTGAAAGATCAACTGGTGTACATTTTTCAACAAATTTGGTGGGAGATGGGTGGTCGTGGACAGCGACATCTTCCAGCAAAATTGTTGAAAAATGTACACCAGTTTCTTTGAAATGGACAGGGTAAAATATAGAATATTGACATCAGAGTGCTAAGGGTTAAGTGATTGCCCATTTTTAGGCCAAGATGACTTTTGAAAATTTACCACTGGAACGACTGGCTCGGTTATTGAGCCAGGCATTTCAGAGGTAAATTAACAAAAAATAATCTCTTGGCATGCAAATGCCCATTTCTCAGGATAAACGCCGAGGCCATCTTATTATTAAACAGTTAACCCTTTAACACTCATATCAGCCAAATACAGTTTCTGCAGTGGTCTTGAGAAATCACTATTTGTAGACCAAGAAGACTTATAACCAAGCCAGTCATTCCAGTGGTAAATTTTCAAAAATAGTCTCTAAATGGACATTTTCTGAGAAAATTCTTCTTGAACAAATTCGAGGGTCCCTTTAAATGAATGAATTCTAAAACTATAAAACGTCCTGCTTTAGCATGGCACAGTTGTTAGCGCAATAAACACTATTTCAATGTTGTAAACCATGAATTCTGACAAGTCTGAATGCATTCATTTACATAATATTGGTGGTGCAGTAAGCTGGGTTTTATTAACTGCTACTTACAAATGGCAGTATTACGTAAGTTTTCTGGTCAGATTTCTTACAAAGCCGTCTACATGTATGCAACAACAATAAAGCAAGTACACGCTTGTTATTCATAGTCTCACTGATCTCGGCCAATCCTAAGTATTGAGCTCTATCACATTTACTGTGTGTGGCCACGAAGTATGGTATTTTTTAAGTCATAAAACTAAATATCTTACAATCCTTTTGATCATTGTACTGAAAATGGTATGGCTCATTCAAATTATTTTACTATATCTATCTATCTAATCTACCCATCCATCCATCCCTCTATCTATCGATCCATCTCTATCTATCTATCTATCTATATCTATCCCTCCCTCTATCTATCTATCTATCTGTCCCTCCCTCCCTCTATCTATCTATCCCTCCCTCTATCTATCTATCCCTCCCTCTATCCATCTATCTATCTATCCCTCCATCTATCTATCTATCTATCCATATCTATCTATCTCTCCCTCTATCTATCTATCTATCTCTCTATATTCTGAACAACGTTATCCTGTCTGCTTTCTATCTAATGTTTGTGATAGACGTGTTCGTTTCTAGATATGTTTGCACCATTTGTAGTTAAGATCCGCCCACTGGATGTTGTAATCCATTTAACTCTTGAAACAGGAATCTAAATTTCAAGAACTATACAGCTACACTGTTACAATACTTTAGAAAATACTCACACTGACAGTGAAGCGTGAAATCCTGACACTACATGACTTTCACCAATTACTCTCTATCAATTCTAAAAATGCAAATGGTGCATAATACGCTGACATGATGACAAACCAATGAATGAGAGGACATAAACATGTCACGCACCATCACATAATACGACCAATTTTTTTCAAAACGGGCGTATAAAAATTAACTTAATTAATTTAAATATACACGATTCTTTACATTAAAACAGATGGCCCACGGAAAAATCTGCCAATCAAAATTCTAAATAGAAGGGCCAGATTCTAGCACTGTAGGATCATCATTTGAAGTCCAATTTGGTTAAAATCTGCCAAGCTGTTGAGGAGATGCGTTTTGACAATTTCCAGCATATATTTCATAAAATCTAAGATTTTCAACCAAAAGATTGACCAATCAAAATTCTGAATACAGTCTGGAGCCTACTGACATAGGGTATTTCCCGCACAACTTTGTTGAAATCCTTCAAGCGGTTAAGAAGTAGATGCGTTTTGACAATTTCTCAGATTTTCACCCAAAAAATTGATCAAACAAAATTCTGAAAAGAAGTTCTAGAGCCTACCACCATAGAATCCATCTAGTAAAATTTGGTTGAAATATGTCAAGCAGCTAAGGAATAGCATTTTGACCATTTCCGGAAGATTTTTCATAAAATTTCAGATTTTCACCCAAAAAATTGATCAATCAAAATTCTGAAGATGTTCTAGAGCCTACCACGATAGAATGCATGTAGTTAAATTTGGTTGAAATATGTCAAGCAGCTAAGGAGTAGGATTTTGACCATTTCCGGTAGCCAAATTTGGTTGAAATCGGTCAAAACGTTAAGGACGCGACTTGACGGAAGGACGGATGGCCGGCCGCCACCATGGCTTAAGCTCCCTTGGCCTTTCAGGCCAGGTGAGCTAATCAAATGTCCTGAATGCATTATTTATGCCATCTCTAAGATAATCAATCACTTTAATGATCAGGAACTCAAATTGTTTGCTTAGGTAATGTCCATTTGCAAGCCAAGAAGACTATTTTTGAAAATTTACCATTGAAATGACTGGCTTGTCATTCCAGTGGTACATTTTCAAAAATAGTCTTCTCTGGGCCTGCAAATGGACATTTCTCAGGACCACTGTAAAAGCCATTTTTGTCGACTTGATCATTAAAACACAAGATTTCACCAGCTTGTTGTTGAAGTAAGCAGTAAATCCTGTTTGAATTGTCTTAAAACTGCTGGACAAATGAAACATTGATCAACCAGATCAGTTACTGCGCTAAAGCAGTGATCCATATACAAACAAGAGCCATCAGAAGATGGCATATCCCCCCCGGATCCAAACATTTCCGATAAACATACATCGTAGCTAAACTGTAGTTGTGTTGACATCTTGAAATGATTGCCAGAGATGGACGGACCGACAGACTGACACACACATTCTATACAAACGCATGGATGTACAGGCATACGAAAAGCACATGCCCATCTTCAAGTGGTAATGAGAATCTTTACTAAGTTTCAATAGAATCACAGCTAAATTGTAGAAGTTGTGTTGACAAGAAATGATTGGTACTGCAGTTTGTATCGGCTTAAAGGTATTTAAAGGGAGATAACACTGTAATGAATAATTTTCTGGCCGCGAAAAAAGCACATGCACATCTTCAGATGGTAATGACTAGATTTACCATGTTTCAAAAGAATTGTATCTAAACTGTAGGAATTGCATTGACAAGGATGGACTGACAGATGAACATACATTTTGGACAGATGGATGGATGTACAAGTATACGGATAGCACATGCATATCTTCATGTCATAATGATAACACTTACCAAGTTTCAAAAGAATCGCAGCTAAACTGTAGAAGTTGCTTTGACAAATGATTAGCAATGCCGTTTATGTATCGGCTTTAAGACATTTAAAGAGTGATAACTCTGTAATGAATAATTTCTTGGCAGCGAAAAAAGCACATGCACATCCGCACATGATACTGATAATGTGGACACAATTTACAGTTAATCCATCGAGACCTTTAGGAGTTATGGTGTCAAGAAATGATTGTCAGAGATGGATTTACTGACAGCCGGACATATATACATCTTGGACAGACGGATGGATGTACAGGTATACGGATAACACATGATACTGATAATGTGGACAAAATTTAAAGTTAATCCATTGAGACCTCTAGGACGAGTTGCATTGACAAGAAATGATTGTCAGAGATGGATGGACTGACAGACGACCATACATACACTTTGGACAGATGGATGGACATACAGGTACACGAATAGCACATGCACACCTATACATGGTAATGGTACCAATTTTCAAAAGAATCAGAGCTAAACTGTAGGAGTTGCGTTGACAAGAAATTATTGGCAATGCAGTTTATGTATCGGCTTTAAGATATTTAAACGGGGATAACTCTGTAATGAACAATTTTTTGGTCGTGAAAAAACGCACATGCACATCTGCACATGATACTTATGTTGACAAAATTTTAAGTTAATCCATTGAGACCTCTAGGAGTTGTGTTGACAAGATGGATGGACGGACATGCTGATCGCTATATCCCCCACCCACACCCATACTTCTTCCAGAACGGGGGGGGGAATGGGATAAAAAGGTCTACAGATCATGGGATCAGTGTTTAATTAGCCCACTTAAGTAAGGGCATGCAGATCACGTCAGTCACCTGCCCTCAAATGCATGCTACTTTCTCTGTGTATACCAAATAGCAGTATGAGAGCACCCTAATTTCAATGCGGGCATTCAGTGTTAATCGTTAGCATGCCATGATAGTATTCAGCTCAAAAGTGTTGAGCTACAGTACTGACTGTTTATAAATATGGATCCGAGGACGCTAAGGATTTTGGTTAAAGACAAGACACGGATAGTGAAAAGCACAACCGTACATGCAAGATGTTTCTACAAGGCTAAAATACAGTAATCACACATACTTATATACATGTAAAGTGCACGGTACGACGTGTACGCAATCATGAAGATGTTATTGTCACAGCTACGCAGGCAAGGGACGAGTGCAATTCGATATGTATATGAACGAATATTGCTCTCAGCACTGCCTAGGTGTGCTGTGACAGACATGACAGAGGCAAAGCAGGCATCAGCTGAAAAAAGAAATCCAAATGAGGCATAGACACACATTTTAACCATTTAACCCGTTACCACTCTGATAATAATATTCTATCCTTCACTGTCAATAGCAAAGAAACTGGTGTAGAATTTTCAACAATTTTGATGGAAGATGGTGCCGTCATCTCCCACCAAATTTGTTGAAAAAATGAATGCAAATTCATCTTTTGATTTACTTTGAAAATTTGTAGTTGTGACATCAGTGTTAAAGGTGAACTCATGCTGGCCAAAACAGCTTTTGCAGTGCTCTTGAGAAATGTCCATTTGCAGAACAAGACTAACATTTACGAATAGAAGGAACGGCTCGATAACCGAGCCAGTCATTCCAGTGATAAATTTTCAAAAATATTCTTGTCTTTGTATGCAAAAGGCGTTTCCGAGAACCAGATGACAAATGTCGGCATATTGCATGAAAGTGTGGGATATTAATACAGGCATTACCCCCCTTTAATGGCAATGACAGCAAAAAGGCGAGCGGTGTAGTGGTATTGTGAATGGACCTTCGTAGGCCAAGAGGTCATTAACGAAAATTTACCACTGGAATACCCAACTCGCAAACCGAGTTATCTATTCAGTGGTAAACTTTCAACAAGAGGCCCAAGGCGCTCACCTGGAACATTAGCATTTGAATACACGAATAATTTTCAATTTTCATGAATAAAATCCATGATGGCCACCAAAAAAATTGACCAACCAAGATTCTCGTTTGATATGTTGAAGTCGTAAGGATAGTTCCACCCAAGTTCTGTTGAGAGGGCCATTGATTAAGGAGTACTGTTTTTAAATCGCTCTGGATATTTTTCAGAAAATCGAAGATGGCTGCCAAAACATTGACTTATCAAAATTCGGAATAGATTTACTAGAGGCTACCGCGCTACAGGATCCTTCCAGCCAAATCTGGTTTAATATTGCCTAAGCGGTTAATGAGTAGCATTTTAAACGAATTCCCAATTTTCGGACAATACATGATGGCCGCCGAACAAATTGACCAATCAAAATTCTGTATGTACATTGTATAAACTCTGAAGCACACCATTCTAGGGCCCTTCAGCCGAGTTTACTATAAATCGTTCAGATGGTTAATGATTTCCGAATTTAACTGATTTCCTGAAATTTAAAAAAGATCCAAAATAGCAGCTGAAAAAGTTGGCCAATCAAAATTCTGTATATAGGTTGCGAAACCTACCAGCCTAATATCCTTCCAGCCAAATCTCGTTGAAATTGTGCAAGCAGTTAATGAGTAGCGTTTTAACCGATTTCCCGCCATTTTTTGGTGAAAAATTCAAGATGGGCGCCGAAAAAAATTGACTAATCAAAATTCAGTATACAAGTTCTGAAGCATACCACTTTAGGGTCCTTCCAGCCCAGTTTGCTTGAAATCGGCCAAGTGGTAAATGAGGACTGATTTCCAAAAAATCAGACGGGCACTAGAAAAATTGACCAATCAATATTCTGTATATAAGTTCTGAAACCTACTCGGTTAGTATGCTTCCAGCCAAATCTCGTTGAAATTGCCTAAGCAATTAATGAATAATAGTGTTTTAAACGATTTCCTGCCATTTTGCGTATAATTGAAGATGGCTGCCAGAAAAATTTACCAATCAAAATTCCCCGGAAAATCAAGATGGCCGTCGGAAAACATACTAATCAAAATTCTGTATACCAGTTCTGAAGCATACTACACTAATGGTTCTTCCATCTAAAATTGATCGAAATCGGCCCAGTTAGTATCGCGTAGGTTTTTAAGTGTTTTCCAGAAATCTTCAGAAAATCAAAGATGGCTGCCGAAAAAATTGACCAACCAAAATTTTTTTATATAAATTCTTAAAGATACCAGCGTACTATCCTCCCAGCTAAGTCTGGATGAATTTGCTCAAGCAGTTAATGAGGACTAGTGTTTTAAACGAGTTCTCACCATTTTCGGAAAATTCAATGACTGCTGAACAAATTGACCAATCAAAATTCTGCATAAAAGAGAAAAGCCTACACCCATAGGATCATTCATGCCAAATGAATTTCAAATCCGCTAAGCGATTAATGAATAGCGTTTTTAAACAAAAGTTGATGGGCGACCGTTGGTCGCCATGGCTTAAGCTCACTTGGACATTCTGGCCAGGTGAGGTAAAAATTAAATTTTCGTGAACAAATTTAAAGGTTAAAGGGTTAACTACGGTAAGCTAAGGATATTTATAAAATAAATAAAAGATTAAAACATTTAAATACATGTATATCATCACATATTGTACAAACTACAACAAAGTTTCTCTACGAACGTCATAGAAGACCTTTCCAATTTATCCATCCATCATACATCATAATAAACTACATGACGTGTAGGAAGATGTCATAATCAATCAGATAATGACGTCACGAATAACGTAGATAACTAGTATGTCATGAACGCATAAATGCCTCCGGGCTAAGCTTGTACGAATTGTATGGCTTTCCTATTTAATAAAGATGCTGTTGACTATTTTGGCAGCAACAACACCCCGTTAAATTAGTTTCAAAATATTAACCAGCTTATCAGTATATTTTACTGGAAGTTGATAGTTAGGAGTTAGGGAGTTCATGGATCGATAGATCCCAACATGAGCGAGATGTGGGTGGAGATTAGTTAGAGATTGGGCGGGGCAAAGCTAAAACTGTAAAGGTTTATTGTGAATGATTTTTGCATTATGACATTACGAAGACAAATCATTGCCAAATGGACAACACACAGTATCTGGATAACAATTAAAACACAAGTTTTAGGGAAAATCAATATGCATGTACACAGGGCTTTCACTAGTGGAAGTCCGGGAGTCTTATACTCCCAAAGTTCATGTTTGTACTCCTCAAAAACATACCACGGAAGTCCGGGACTTCCTCTTTTTTGGCCCTGACATCTCGAAAAACAATGTTGTTAACCAAATTACATGCATTTGAGTTTTAGTCTTCCATGTTTCTTGCTTGGACTCCCAATAGCAATCAATATCCTGGAAGTCCCGGACGTCCTGTGTTTAGAAATTAGTGGAAGCCCTGCATGTACATTCATTTTTTCAATAACTTTTCACCACACTTACCTATTATTGTAATTCAAAGTGACATAATTCACTATTAATTCTTGTACTTTACCATATACTGGTTTTGACTTGATGAAGCTTACATACATGGACATTTGTATAGAGGTATCACCTTTGAATCTGACCACTTTTGAATCTGGCCACAATAATAAACGGCAATAACATTTAATGACATAGGATATAAACCCTTCAAATATGGTTGGAGTCTGCTAAATTGCAATCATGATAGTGGTGACACCGCCCTGACTGACTCTCCCCACACCCACCCACCACCCCCCTAACGTTTTAATTGACAAAATAGCATTTGTGTGTCAAGATTGGCCACAAATTTATCATTCCAATAGTAAATAGGAAATCTAACATGACGAATGGCCCGATTTTCAAATGCATCCCTAATTAGGATTATATTAAATTTTCTTTCATCAGATTCATGCTGAATAAGACATAATAGAGCAGGCCGGGACAAGTGCAATTTGATGATTAATGTACAAATATTGCGCCCATCGCGACCTATTCTACAATGTCGTCTCTCCAACCATTTCTGTCCACGTTACCTAGATAAAGTAAAGGAAAAATTAAATACGATTATATTAATACAATATGATTGCTTCAAAAATGTCAAAAAGATGCTAAGGACACTCAAGTGGCAGCAACAGCATATGAAAAAGTGTATATCAGTGTAGTCTCTCTCCTAACATGCCGAATACACATTATTTACTACACGAAATGTCTTATGGAACCAACAATTGTGGATCGATTGGCCAAGAAATTATTTACAACAACTGATATGCTGTTATATATTTTGAAACTAATTTCACTCGGTGTTGCAACATTACAGTCTACATGTAGTCAAATTAGTCTCAAAATATAAACAGCTCACATGTGTACCTGGTTGTCTTCAATTTTAGTTTCTGGGTGCTCTGAATTGATGCACCCAATTATTTTGTGTATCAAATTCAGCATGTTCAGTCCACTTCTTGTCCCCCCCCCCCTGGGTGGGTTAATGCTGCAGGGGTGGACAATACATATATATCCAATTATAAAGCGTGACTGAAAATAAGCTAGCTATTTTAACCCGTAACACTCATTATCAGCCAAAAACGGCTTCTGCAGGCCTGGAGAAATATCCATTTGCAGACCAGGAGATTATTTTTGAATATTTACCATTGGAATGACTGGTTCTGTTAGCGAGCCAGTCATTCGAGTGGTAAATTTTCAGTCTTCTCTTGGTCTGCAAATGGATATATTCTATGAGAATTGAAATTCCAATTATTAATGGGTTAATATCAATAAGAGCAAATATGGAACTTGGCCAAAGCATTACAACACGATAACGATAATCATTTGATAAATACGCACAAATTAAACAGATTACAGCAGATAATATTGCTAAGAATTTTGTTAATCAAGTTAAATTACGAGTAGAAATGACGCAATACGGGCCAACACGTACACACATGTTACATGACACACATAGCAGACACATATAACGTAAACAAACACCAGACTCGAGGTTAAATCTGTATTGCGTCTCCATTCAGCCAACTGACGATCGCTGGAAACATAGGCACTCTCCTTCACTCCCCGTCGCCTCTCTCCACCCAGGAGTATACAAGGGTACCAGCGTAAAAACTAGGAAAGTTACCAATAATAGATCGAAATAAAATCTGAAATAAAACAAGCCTAGAATGGTGTGAATGGGACCTGGAATCAGGGACTCGATAGATGCCAACCAAACCAATAACTTCTTAAACCTTTATTAATCATTTTAATCGGAAAAATTTGTCAAGAAACTCTGAATTTTTCTTCACCATTTAATTAAACCATGTCAAGATTTGTATGCAAAATTGAAATTTCTACTTTGTGAATGTGTATTGGCAGGCGAACAAGTCCCTTAAATTTAGCACTGGAATATAACAGAGCCAGACATTTCAATAGCAAATTTTCAAAGATAATCTCTTGGCTGATAAATAACAATTCAGAACAACACTATCAAGAAGCCATTTTTGGTAGTATTGACCACTAAATGGTTATAAATGACTGATAAGGCATGTTAAATATAACAAAAATTTTTTACGCTAATCAATATCTACATTGCATATGTATTTTGAAAGAAATTTACCTGCAAGTTTTATGCTGTCAACAACTTTCACAGTCAAATTGGTTTCCAAATATAGAATAGTTTACACCATGTATGGATGCTTTGAAATTAAATTATTTAAATATAAATCTTTCTTCTGTATTATGATAGTGATATTGCAATGTTTATTATTTATTAGCGGAAACCTCTTTCTGTCAAGTTGTTCTCAAATCTTTCCAATGGCTTCATGGTACCACCAGGGAATCAAATATGTCAGAACAAATGGCATATTCGCTCAGAAAACACATTAACAGTAGACATTTTGAGTCAAAATAACACCGAACTGAATATGGTCTTAAATCTTTAGCATGTTTGAGGTTCTTGACCCCAACCACAGTGTGTGATATTTCCGTTGAAGAAAGAAGTTAAGATTAACCCTTTAACACTCAATATCAGCCAAAAACGGCTTCTGCAGTGGCCTTCAGAAATGTCCATTTGCAGTCCAAGAGTATTTTCGAAAATTTATCACTGGAATGACTGGCTCGATGAAAAAGCCAGTCATTTCAGTGGTAAATTTTCAAAAGTACTCTTCTCTTTGTGTGCTTTTTCTGAGAAATTTGGAATTTTTAAAAAACAAATGAGGGTTAAAGGGTTAACACACTTATGGACAAAAATTAGACAGACAAAAATTAGACAGACAAAAATTACCTCTATAGTGGTCATGTAAAATGTCCATTTGCCATGTTTGCCGGCCAAGAGAGGACTGCATTAGATAATTTACAACTAGAATGACTGGCTCATTAACATATCATTATTATTTATGCTTAGTCTATGTCCATTTGATGGCCATTCAAGAAGAGTATTTTTGAAAGTTTATCACTGGACTGCCTGGCTCGATTATCGAGCCAGGATTCCAGTGATAAATTAATAAGTCCTCTCTTGGCCTGTAAATGGACATTCCATAAGACTACTACACAGGCTGGTTTATCATTAATTATAATAGGCTAACAAACTGATGGAGACGGTCATTGCAGTGGTAAATTGTCTAAAGAACACGTAGTCTTCTATTGACATGAAAATTACAATTTATCCGGCAAAAATTGTGGTCTTCGTTATCAATCTTGTCGACTAGCAGTGTTAAATCTTCAAATTTTCTTAAGTTTCACACACCGTTAATTCACCTAGCATGCACATATTTTCTTACACATAATTAAGCAGATTAATTGCGGGGGGGGTCAGTGACACAAAGTGACGCGACGGTTGGTGCAACCGACGATTGAGTCTATCAATTAAGTACATACATTTACAATGTAACTTGATACCGTGCCATGAATGCTGTAACAGAAATTATAATATTAAAGTCAGCATTAGTTTAAACTTCTATTGTTCATCCATATACTTATCCTCATGGGTAATTTAACAAAATTGATGTTATGCTCATTATTAGCAAAACAGACAAATACATGAAATAAATCAGAGGCATCCTTGGTATTTGGTATTTCTCTTGCAAGTCCAAACATTAACTTCTGGAACATAGTACTCCCGGACCTCCACTAATGGAAGTCCTGCCATAATATGGATAAAACCCCATTACCTGGACATGGAAGGATCAAGTTCTGGATCTGTCTGAAACTGCTGGTCTGATTTGGCTCAAATTTTAACAAAGGGTGGTCTTGAACAACAAAAAATCTTTGCAAGGTAACAAAAATGAGACATCAAGAATCTTCAACCTTACATGAATTTGCAGAAATTAAATGCATATTTTTTGGATATCGCATTCACATGGACAAGACTCAAATACACACATTACAGGCATAACAGTATACACGTATGACAGAGTCCACACATGGCAAACAGAGAAGAGACAGTGCCCAGATATTGATGCGATTTCTTTGAGGGGGGGGGGGGGGGGGGGGGGGGGCAAAGGACCCAATTCTGGGGGGGGGGGGGCGACATATGAGTTCCTCTAGTGAGTAATTGCATTTTTGTGGCAGCTATCATGAACAACACTTTACTAGCCTAGAAAATTACACTTCACTAGCCTAGAAAATTGACTAGACCATTAAATTGAGTGTTAATAAAGTCTACTGCTTTTGGGATCAAACGGTGGCTGTGAGTTAAGGCCACCCACCTTAATTAACCACCATCATTTGTTATTTAGACTAATAGATGAGTTAGTTGACAGAATTAAGCGACCACATTTGATGACATGTTTGCTATAAACAAGTTTAATTGCACATATTTATTTACACCAGCTTTTTAACCCATACCACACCGATGTAAGATTTTTACATTTTCAAATTAAATTAAAAGATGAACTGGCGTACAGTTTTAAACAAATTTGGGGAAAATGATCGTCCACTAAAATTGTTGAAAAATGTACACCAGTTTCTTTGCTATTGACATGGTAAAAGATAGACTATTGACATCAGAGTGGTACGGGTTAACAATAAATGGATAAACCAGTAAAACTCCAGGTGCGTCCATTTACAGGTTAAGGGGCTATTTTTGAAATTTTATCAGTTGAATGTCTGGTTGGCCATTAATAGGGTTAGATCTATACAATGTAATCGTAATAAATTTTGCCTCACAAGCCTTGTAAATTACACGCATTATGCACGACAATGAGGTAAACCTTTGTGCTTGAACAAAATTGCGAAGATAATTTCAAACATTTGCTCCCTCGATTTTTTAATTTAAAGATGAACGCTTGTGCTAAATGCCGAGATACAATAGTTATTTCCCGCGAATAGTACCAGTCCACTCATGAGCAGTTAGGAGACGAGTCATTACAATGGCATGTACTGTAATATAACTACCAAATAATATTGGTAATTTGTGATAAGTATGATTATCGTGATTACAATAAGCTGGTAACTAACTAGGTAACCAAACCTGTATCAATCATTCAAGTCATAACATGAAATCTAGACACATTAACACTTTAATGGTCAAGCCGGCCTTTGCAGTGGTCTTGAGGAATGTCCAATTGCATGCCACGGAGGCTATTTTTGAAATTTTACCACTGGAAGGACTGGCCCGATAACCGAGCCGTCATCCAGTGATAAAATTTTCAAAACCAGTCATCTCTTGGCCTGCAAATGGACATTCAAATAAGATTTTTAGATTTTCTCACCAAATTTTACTATTAGAGTTAAATGGTAGTTAACCCTGTAACCCTCGAATTTGTTTTTAAAAATTTCAATTTTTTTCATAGAAAATGTCCATTTACAGACCAAGAGAAGACTATTTTTGAAAATTTCTCACTGGAATGACTGGCTCGGCTATCGAGCCAGTCATGCCAGTGGTAAATTTTCAAAAATAGTCTTTCTTGGTCTGCAAATGGACATTTCGCAAGACCACTACAGAAGCCGTTTTTGGCCGATATGAGTGCTAAAGGGTTAACACATACAACATGCACAAGCCAAAAACAATTCTTTATGCTGTAATGAGTATATTCCAAATATTTTGAAACTCTTGTCTGGGAGCTGTTGTATAACGGCAGCAACACGCTCACGTTAAATTAGTCTCAAAATACTTTTTTATCATGACTAACAATTCTACAATTTCTCATGTGGTTTTGAAAGTTGAAACCGGTCTATTTGCAGACCAAGCCAACACTATTTTTTAAAACGTATATCAATGGATTGACAGGTGCGATGGTCAATCTTTCTGCAGTTATTTGTGCAGGACATTTTTAAAACCTTAGTATGCAAATGGACATTTTCTCTCAGAGAAACTTGAAGTTTTCTGGACCTATCACGAATCTTGCCAGTCAAAACAGCTCGGACAAAGTTTTTGAGGTATTTTACACATTTCGGGGGGGGGGGGGGGGGGGGGGGGGGGAGAGGGAGGGAGGGAGGGGGGGAGGAGGAGAACTCTAGCAAATATCGACAGGAACATCCATTTGAAGGTCAAGAGAATTCTCCTTTTGAAAATTTACCACTGGAATGTCTCATTATGATTGGCCGACCCGACTGGAATGTCTCATTATGATTGGCTGGCTTGATACCCGAGCCATTCCAGTGGTAAATTTTATTTTAAAGTCTCCTTTTGGCCTGCAAATGAACATTCAAATACTTTGATTTTCTTAAACAAATTTAGTCAGTAAATGGTTAACACTAACACTCAAGCTGAGCAAAAACGGCTTCTGCAGTGGGGCCGTGGGAAATATTCATTTGCAGACAAAGAGAAAAAGTATTTCTTTTAATTTATCCCTGGAATGACTGCCTCGATAACCGAGCCAGTCATTCCAGTGATAAATTCTCAAAAAAATAGTCCTCTTAATGATATAGAAGGAAGCATGACACTATATATATATATACTGTCCCATGTGATCTGCTGCTGATTCCCACTTAAGGTAGGCCGGGACAAGTGCAATTTGATTGAGAAAATATATCCACAGATTGCCCAAGTGCTGGCCTCCTCACATGGGATAATTCTCTCCAAAACAATAGCTGATGATTCTACAAGGCACAATAAATGCAGACGGTAGGATTTTCACATCTATAACTTGTATAATGAAATGTATTAACCCTATCATCGATGAATTCCCTAAATCTCAATTTCAAGACAATAATATGTACAGGAAAGCTGTTGAACAGTTTGAAATTAATATGACTGGAAGCCGTTGCTATCTAAAGCAGCACCGGCTTCCAGTCATATTGGCCTAAAAAATTCACCAGAATATATGCGATTAATCATAAAGAAAATATTGAACTTTCAGGCATTTGTCAGTGAAATGGTTAATAACTAAGACGTCAAACTAAACTGATGGATAATCGATTGGACACATGCGCCTATAACATATGCTATATAATTTAGTACGATTGCTTTTCTAAATGTATGAGAAAGGAAACACAAACCTAGTATCCAATGAATAACAACTTTTGGACAAATCTGTTTACCTGTAAAATAAAGACATGGAGTTAGAAATGTGGAAACTAGTCTGCCACTCATCTGTCCAGAGCTCTCACATATCTGCCAAAACATTGATTGCGCATAAAGGCGAACATGCTACAGGACTCCATTGTTTAGCTCAACATTATTAAAACACATAGAAGTAAAAAAGTTTTTGATTTTACAACCGTCTACTACAATCTAGCCAGTAGCCATAGACCAAAACAATAACTGGTGTGTTGGTAGAACAAGTGTGCATACTGACGATACTGTGTCATACAACATTTCAGCAGGCCGGGACGAGTGCAATTTGTCTTTCAAATACAGCAAATAATGCACCCGTTACGACCTGGCAAACATGCTGATCTCATCCACCTAGGACAATAGAAGATAAATTACAGAAGTTTAATTAGATTATTATCTTTGCATTGCTATGTCATGAATACCATAAGACAAGCGTGGAAATAAGGTGCCTTCGAAGGACATTGTCAGGCACCAAACCATCAAATGTCAGGCAGTTACTGTTGGGAATTGGTACTATTTTTGTGATCGACAATTGGTTTTGTATACCAACCGATGATCAATTAATGATTGATCATAATTGGTTCTTATTTTTTTTAAATCTATTTTGAATGCAGCATTTATAGCACGTTCAAGGATAATTACCCTTTCAAACCAAGTCGCAGGTATTACAGATTCTTAATGATTTCAGAAATAATCTGTTGAATATTTTGAAACTAATTTGACTGGAAGCTGTTGCTGCCTTAGACAGCAACAGCTTCCAGTCAAATAGGTTTCAAAATATTCAACATGTTATTGGTATGGTTGCTTTGAAATTAACATGCTATTTCAGTGCTAAAAGAATTAATGTCTTAGACTCAGGAGTAATACTATAGTTGTAACAATTAAATTTAAATTCTTTTCCAAAAAGTATTTAGTTTTCTAGCTTGACCAGTTAAAATATATTAATAAAGTCATTCTATAAACAAACAAAATTGATTTCTGAAATCATGATCGATCGGTTGGTTGAACATGCAAACCAATCAATCGTCGATCAAATCGATTAATTGGTACAACACTTAGTCTTGCCGGTTCCTGACATTTTGTCAATTACAGATTTAAAAAGGCAGAGTAGTTGCAGTGTGCACCAAGAGTCTTCATACAAGCGTTGACACAGCCATAAGCTTTCGATTGATTGATCTACTTAAGGTGTATATCACGATCATTATGACACATGATTAGTTGCTTTTTGACATGTTTCAATTAAAGAACACTTAAGTAGAATCGTGTTGATAGGCAACAAATTCTGGATGTCCATTACTAAGTAGTTGGTGCCTGACAAAGTGTTGGACACTGTTCAAAAAGCTGTTTCCGGGCCTGAACCACTGCAGAAGCCAGTTTTGGCGTACATGATTATTAAGCGGGTTTAATTGTCAGATTCCCTAACGAACGCGACAGGATTTCAATGACCAGTATGTATATAACCTGCTTGCATCATGTGATTAATCATATACTATAGAGTAATGGACTTTTCCGGTTTTAGCTATGCCCCACCCACCTCTAGCTAAGCTCCACCCACCCGATTGATCTCTCAACACACCGACCATTAATTTCCAAAAAAACTACACACGTAAGTGGTTGAATATTTTGACTGGCTGCTGTTGCTTCCTAAGACAGCAACAGCACCCAGTCAAATTAGTTTCAAAATATTCAACAGCATGTTTATTAAATAGCAAATAATTACAGACATACAATTCATACGTGTCAGATTCTGAGATTTGATGACTGTCTATATGGAACCCTTTGTGACGTAATGATTGTGACGTCATCTTACACGCTCTGAGCTGATTATGACGTCATACGAGGTCAGATGGATGGATATTCTGGAACGGTGAATTATGAATGTGACGAGAAACAGTTGCAGATAGGCAGTAGCAGTTTACATCTAAAATTGTTTTCAAAATTTCAGGGGTTTCACTAATGACGGTCTGAGATTCCTACACTTCAAACAAATTGTCATGTTGGGGGCTCCCAAACAACTACCAAGTATAGTCCCAGAATTCCTGTATGTAGAATCTAATCCCTGAATAGGAATATGTACAGCTTTCTTATATTGTTACCGCATAATGATGAGTGTCCCTTCCTCGAATAGTGAACAATCCGTTGAAATTCTGTCTCCATTAGATGCAATCACATGTACAAGCTGACTTAATAGCTTCAGTACAAGCTGACTTAATAGCTTCAGTACAAGCTGACTTAATAGCTTCAGTACAAGCTGACTTAATAGCTTCAAATCACCTCATCTGGCATGTCTGGATAGAAAAAGGTGTAATGTGGTAAATACAGTGACTGGATCTACCAATTAAGACTTGAAATATGGTTTTAATAAAAAAGCAGGATTGGCAAAATCATTGATTATTTTATTAAATTATTTATTATTATTATTATTACTATTATTAAAGTGAAATGACCATTTACAGGACAAGATAAACCAAATTTGTTGAATTTAAGACGAATGACCACTTCAGTCATGTCAGTTAGCGAGCCAGTCATTTGTGTTAAATTTTCAAAATTAGGTTCCTATTAACTATTGAATAAACCATGAATTTATGGACATAAGACGACTGCAGAGGCTGTGGGTTTTTTCTCATTCATGTCATTGAAAATGTACATTTGCAGACCAAGAGATTAAATTATCTTTCATTTATAACTGGCATTTTATTGCCTCATTTATTGAGCTCCCATTCCAGTGATAAAGCTCTATATATAGTCTTATTTTGGTCACAAATAGACAGAGAATTTTTGAATATTTACAACTGGAATGACTGGCACCAGTGATTCGTGGTAAAATATTAAAAATAGCCTTCTCTTGGGTCTGTAAATTGAAAATATCGTGAAAAAATTTAAGGCTTAAAGGGTTAACTGTCTGCCTGCTGAATCTCTGCGGAATACATTTAACTCTGCGCCTGCTTTTTCGAAAACAATTTTAAAGTTATTGGTGGCTTAGTCACCAACAACTTTCAGTCAAATTGTTTCCAAAATAGTGAGCAGGTCTAGCGTTATTGCCCATTGAAATTCTTGTCTGGTGGCTAGCAGCAGAGTTGAAGAAGTAAATGACAAAATTAGTGATGACTTGATACTCGCCGTTAGCCCTTTAAAGGATAACACAAATTTTAATTAATGAAATTTGTGATGCGGCAAAATTCTCTGAATTTCAAGGACTGCCTACCTATCAAAGGCAACAATGTCTTCCAATCCAATTATGTTCAAAATAGTCAACAAACCATTTCTTACACTGTGTTCGAAATTTTAACAAGTTTTTGTTTTTGAAACTTTAAAGGATAACTAACCTCATCTTGTGATATCAATAAAGATGATCTAAAGGACATCCATGAAAATAGTTTTGTTTCCTGTAAACCGGGTGGGGAAAAGCCTTCAGTTGGGAGAGGGAAAATACTTTTTTTCCAATTATTAATTTATTTTAAAAAGGTCATAAATGTGTTTCAAATATTTGACTAGATGTCCATTAAATATGCAATTAGCAAAAGGGATTACATTGCATACAAATGTCATTAAAATCATTGTAATTTATATAGTTTGACAATTGTATGCATGTTTTAACATTTCTGCTGGTTAGAAATTTTTTTTTTTTATTCCCGGCCGGGTGAAGAGAAAAATCTCACTCTGAGGTTTACAGGAAACAAAAATATTGTTTATTTTGGCCTAATAGGCCGCTCATAAACTATGCATGGAATTTTAAGCTTTAATTCATCCCATCAGAGAAAGACAGTAGATAAATGTTGGTACAGTTCTACAGCTTATGATGGCTGTCATGATTTACTTTTCAACCAATCAAAAACCTAGCGTGTTTGCCTCGGTATATGTGCTCAGTCATAGAGGCGCCACCTATTGCTTGACAATATGGCATAAAAAGCAACCATACAGGTAAGCTGGTGAATATTTTGAAACTAGACTGCCTTAGGCAGCAACAACTTCCAGTCAAATTAGTTTCAAAATATTCAACAAGATGATTATTACATAATAAAGCATGTAATGCATTGGCACTTACATGACATCACACGCTATCGCCATAGGAGACACATTGGTGGAGATTGCCGTTCTACATTTACTCGATTTTGCAAAGCTGGTAATTGTGATACAGATACAGGAATTTGACAGAATATGAATGATATAGATCTATAAACCATAATCTTTCAGTTCAATACAAAATTTGAGATGGGATTAGCATCCGTTAACACTAAATTTGGCCGAAAAACGGGACTTGCCGTCGCCTTGACAAATATCCATGTGAAAACCAAGAATCGGTAACCGAGCTACTGTTGTGCAAATTTCTATGAGTGGTGCGCATAGGCTATCAAGAATCAAGTTTAAACATGACAATTTCATTCTAAACTCACAAAATAAACAGAGTTTATGTCTCTTGATAATCGTCAAAGATAGTGAATTTATAATACGATATTCAATACCAGGACATATTTGTCAGAATTCTCATAACCCTTTAGTGGTCAAGATTGGTCAAGGAAATTGCAATCTTTACATGTATAGAAAATGTCCGTTTACAGGCCAAGGCTATTTTTGAAATTTTACCACTGGAATGACTGGCTCGGTTATCGAGCAAGTCATTCCAGTGGTAAATCTTCGAGAACTCCTCTTGGCCTGTATATGTAAATGGACATTCCTAAAGACAAAAGCTGCAGATGCTGGTTTTCGTCGGTGTCACCATTAAAGGGTTAATGCGCTGGAAAGTCGGTCAAACCCCGCTTTTGTAATGGTCTGAGAAATGTCCATTTGTACACCACAAATATTTTCAAAAAATTCTTACTAAAATGACTGGCTTGACAACCGAGCCTTTCATTTATGTCGCCAAAAGTATTCTCTTGGACTGTAATAGGACATTCAACTAAATTTTTGTAAAAATTCTAGATTCTTGACAAAACCTGAACATTAAAATGACTGGGTGTTGAAATATATTAAATACAATCATTTTTCTTTTATTCCAATTTCAGCATGTCTGGGTGCACTGTTCACATTACTCTATATAATATTATATATATATATATATATATATATATATATATATACATTTTAAATGTGTTCACTCGGCTTGTAACTATCTTACTCTTTAACAGGTTTTCCATTATATAGAGGATAGTTGTGAGAGCTGGTAAAAACTATCCATTTTACAAACAACCTCTTAACTTTGATTGAAGATCATAATGCTACAACACTGACATGTTTGAAATTTTTGTGCAGCTATAAATCAGTTGCCTTCAGACACCTGTTGGACAGTATTGAAAAAGTTATCTCCAGGCCTGCCTTTCCTGAGTATCCATCTATCATCTGACATCATAATCAGCTAAGCGGCTTGTAAGATGATGTCATAATCATTACTTCAGAAATGATTATATTTGGCCCGTCTTTAACTCTTAATAGTCCGACACATTGTGTGTCTACTATTTAATAAACATGCTACTGAATATTTTGAAACTAATTTGACTGGACACTGGTGCTGCCATAGGCAACAACAGCATCCCGTAAAATTAGTTCTAAAATATTCACTATCTAATCTTACATGTATAATGATAGAGATTGATCAAGAGAGGTGTGGGTGGTGCTTAGCTAGACATGGGTGGGGCATAGTTAAATCTGTAAAGATCCATTAAAAGCAAGTTCCTTGCATGACTTTTAACACATTTAAGAAAAATAAATAAAGAAATACTTGACATCTAACAGGTAAGAACTTTGAAGGACTGAGCAAACTACTTAATATTGTTTAATCATCAAACATTTGAAACACCATTACCTATTAGGCAAAGACTTTATGCCATCTCAAGTATTTACATATTTATATAATAAAGCTGGAGATAACATTAATTGTATACATATTACTTGATCAAGATTTATCCCTCACACATGTCACCCTAATCTTAAAATTCTCTAGAAAAATATTTTGAAAATTATATTACAGGAGACTGGCTGAACTTTCTAAGTTTCAATAACCGTTCCAAAATCAACAGCAGATTGGCTAAACATACGGCAATATTTAGCTTTTAGAAGACATATGACTCAATGGAAAGCGTTCATGTTACCTTTCCCTAGGCTTGCGCGATTTCGCGATTTAATTTTCCACGATGTAATTGAAAAAAAATCGAAAAATCGTGAAAAAAATGAGCAGACTAAGATTTTAAAACTAATCATTCAGCAGTAAAAGAATACAGTTATAATCCATTAGCGCATGTATCCATTGGGTTTTTTTCTTGATCGTTTCACGCATGTGTTCACTAAGTCCTAATCAAAACACAAAGCTCTATGGTAAACCAGGTAAAAATAGCGAGGTACCACCTTTGTCATTGAGAAAACCAGCCAGTTACTCCGCTAATAAAACAAACTTGAAACTCTGTCGAATCGCCATATAATTTTCTTTCTTTTGCTGCAGACCCTGAGTCTGTCGTGAAACACCAAGTATATACCTAGTTGCAGTGTTAGGCAGTAATCACTGAACATAATTCTTTTTAATTCTTTTAGCAATTCAGGCTGTGTACTAATTTTTCCTTATTGATTCGGTTGTCATGCCTAATTTAAGAAAATAACGCAACAGCATTCCAGATTGTTGTATTTTGAACTGTTCGTTCTGTTGATTACTCTTAAATGTAAATCGCACATTCTGAAAGCAACTATAAACTGCACTATAGGACAAGTTTACGCCGTTACTATCGTAGCTACTCAAAGCTACCGTCCTATGTATATGGATTGTGCAGTATCTCCCCGGGTACTAATATTAGCCTCTTCGCGCTACTCAGGTCATGACCTAAACTCGTCCTACAAAGGGAGGCTATAAGCGGAAGCAGGATATATATTTTTACTTGACATTTTATGTAAAATTTTGATGAAATAAACGATGTTTATTAAACTAAACGCAATATTTAGGCGGTCCCAATTAGTGCCGTTATTTTTCCAGAATATTTTTGAGGAGAATTTTCCGATATTTTTTCCATAAAATTTTCCATAAAATTGGAAAAATATGTGTATATTTTGAACTATATAGTGTGTGTGGCGCTGTGGATATTTGTGTGGCGCTGTGGATATTTGTGTGGCGTCACGGTGTGTGGGTGCAGGCACTGTAGGGTTGTCTGATTGTTTGACAGACTGCCTGCTAAATTTTACCTATTTAAGTGTAAGAAAAAACCAAATGGGTATTTTTAATCAAATTATTTTGAAAGTCTAATGACTAAAGCAACTGTCACATTACATGCCCTTTACACTGGCTGATTTACATGTGACTAACTGAAGTGAGTAAGTTTCATATTTAGCTCAACAGTTCATTTTGGTCATTACAGGCCTATTTTGGTGTCTATCAGAAGTCACCTTTTACATTCCATCAAATATCGGTTGGGATCAAATAAATCATCATCATGAAATATATAATGACTTAGATGTACTGTCATGTATGCAAATTACTTTTCAATTGTCTGATCATCAATCATCACTATCATCATTGTTACATTCATCACCATTCTGAACTATAGTGAGTGTAACCTGATGCAAGCCATTTCAACCATGGCAATAGATGACACAAATCTAAATCTATTAACTTATATAAGAAGCAAAAGCATCGGTATTAATGCAATAGGGAAATAAAAATTTGCAATTGCATCCTTAGATGACCAGAAAATTTTCCGGAAAAATACGTTGGTAAATTTTCCGGAAAATTTTCTTTTTGGACAATTTTCTGACTCAAAACTAGTCCCAATTAATAATTTCACGTAGGATGATAAGAATTTGTCGCATGAAATTGTGTTCTAATTTTGTGCTATTTGTGTATCATTTATTTCAACTTTTCTAGAAATTCCAAGTCCCAGTCTCGGTGACATGTCACGTTACCCCGGTTTATACTTTTAGGAATTTGGACATACGATTTTTTTTTATAAGATCGATCGTGATTTTTCAAAGCAAAAATCGCGCAACACTACCTTGCCCTTGTCTACTATGATCGAAAACAACGTAAGCAAAAATATACATTAATGACCAGTACCCCTTTAACACAACAAAGTCAAAATCTTTGCTGAGTGAATGTCTAGAGATCTGCAGGACAGGAACAAGTATTTAAGACGCTCTAATTGAAAATTTACCACTAGAATGATTGGCTCGGTTACCGAGCCAACTATTCCCTTGATTGGAAAATAGGCAAAAATACTTTTCTTAGACCCTGCCATTATAAAGACGATTTTCGTTAGAAATGATAATTTATGATAAATTATAGAATCTTAATGGAATTTATTCACATTTCTTTCTAAATTATATCTTATAGACCTAACCTCGAGATTGAGGACTTGTTTTCAAAGACCCTAGACAGCTAGATACTGACAGACATATAGTCAAACTATTTAGAAAATCATGAGTTATTTCCCTTGGCAAACATGACGATACCAGATCTGTACAAAGATGCATGTTGTAACAAGGTAAATTAAAATTATTTATGAAAAGAAACTTCACTTACCCAGCAAAAAGACTAAAATTAGTCCATTTCCACAAATGATCGAACAGCTTATTCATAGAACTTTGTGCTAGAGATCCCGGTTGAATTGTTCCATCCCTGATGTAAATTTAAAAAAATACATATTAGTCAGATTGTTCTGCAAATTATGGACATTTCTCAAGACGACTGTAGAAGCTGTTTTGACCAGCTTTATTGTTAAATGGTTAAACTGATATTTAAGTTACTTTCATAAGGCTGACACCATATTCCAGTCAACTTATTTTCAAAATATTCAACAGCTTATCTACATAATCCTTTCGAAACTAAGAGAGCATGACTCCACCTAATATTTTTAGCATATTTTAAATTGCAACATGCTATTCAGTCTGTCTGTCTAAAATCTGTTTATACTTTGGTAAAGCGATATATGTCGCAGCAGCTACAGTATGGCTCAGAAATAACATAGCAGGTTTCAAAAAAATAATAATAACGTAGTACAATTTTGAACAATCAAAGAAACTGTTTGTCGAAAATGTTGAACATAATTGAATTGGAAGACGCAGCAAAGCACCAATTATGTTCAAAATTTCAAAATATTCAACAACTGGTGGGTTTTATTTTGATATGGGTACGCTTTAAGTTATTTCTGAGCTCTACTATACTGTAATATGCTTGTACGGGTTTATCATTATTTTAAAAATATAACACAATACAACAAATATAAATTAATACCTTATTTAACATCAACGTCCATATTTGCAAAAAGGCCTAATAACCTACTGAAAGCCCTAATAACCTACTGAAAGCTCTGAGCACGCGATCACTTTTAATAATCAATTCATCAAAAATCAAATGGGTATGTGCAAAGTACTGTACGCTTTAACAAGTAAATAGCTTTCAGAAATATACTTGAATCTAACAGGCATGACAGGCCTGGTCGCGTTCAAAGACACACTGAAGCTAAAATTCCAGAACACCTAGATTAAGTAAGCACAGATTTGACCCTAAAATCAGTTCAAAGCTACAAAATAAGTACAGGTGTATATAGTTGAAGGTGGGTGATTATTTACAACCCTTTATATCCTGAATGTTTACAAAAAGCTGACTACGAACTTGACTTTATTAAATCTGAAATCACCTATATTTATTTTTATCTAAAAATCGGATATTTGATCTAAATAGAAATGCTAGAACAACTTTCCCTGAACTTGTTTTGTTAGAAAAGGAAAATAATATATCTACATGTACCTATAACACAATCTTCTTTAACCCTTTAACACTCATATCAGCCAAGAACGGCTTCTGCAGTGGTCTTGGGAAATGTCCATTTGCTGACCCAGAGAAGACTATTTTTCAAAATATATCACTGGAATGAATGGCTCGATAATCGAGCCAGTCATTCCAGTGGTAAATTTTCAAAAATAGTTTTCTCTTAGTCTACAAATGGAAATTTTCTTTGAGAAAATTTAAGTTTCCTTGAACAAATTCGAGGGTTAAAGGGTTAATACTGAATGGCTCATACATGCAGACCACGAGACTGACTCCCATATGGCTGGTTAAACAAGTAAATCACCCAATACAAAGGATTTGTATGAATTCAACATAACAGATTTAGATATTAACCCTAACTACACCCATAGAATCTAATCTACAAGCAATTTAAAACAATCTATAAAACATGTTATTTTGAAAAGAATTTTACTGAACATTGGACCATCAGCTTTCAGTTATATTATTTTCAAAATAATCCGGAGTTTAAAATTAATTTAATATAATTATAGTCTCCACTCTGAACAAGCCTAGAATGATATGGGTTAAAGCCTGTTAGATTTTCTTCCAAGCTATATAATCAAAATGTAATCAGGATTTTTGAAAGCCCCGCCAGTGCAGGACAGGACATGTTGAGTTCCGAAACACAATACAATCAGGCGCTGCTCACTCACACCAGGTAAATCACAATTTATTATCCATATCAGCCCACTATACTTGAACAACATTAAATGATCTCTCCATAAAGGAATGAGGGCATAACGCTTATATGCCATTCTAAACACGGACAAATTACTATGTGATTTCTTTACTGTCAAACAATTCCTTGAAGTGCAAATCTGCTGCATATTAGCCCCTTCACAGTCAGGTTAACCAAATAGTAATTCTAGTGATCTTGAGAAATTTCCATTCGCAGATAATTTTTTTTGACAATTTATAATGGGAATGACTGGCTCGATAAATTTTCATAAACACTTCTTTTGTTTTGCAAATTGACACTTTCAACGAGACAATTCTAATTTTCTAGAACAAAATTGATGTTTAAAGGGTCAAGTCAAACTTTAAAATTAATAATTGTGGTTAATTAATGACTTAATTGTTAAACCAGTGAAGACAAGACTGCAAGCAATGTCCATCATCATCATAATGTTTTCAGGACTTAAGATTTAGGCTTCTTATGTCCTGTTGTTTGTATTTTGCTGGTCTGGTCGTCCATTTGCTGATCAAGAAATTTTATTTTTTTAATTTACCACTAGAATGAGTCATTCCATTAATAAATTTCTTAAAATAGTATTCTCGCGATCTGCAAATGGACATTTCTCATGACAACCGCACTGCAGAAGCTATTTTAGCAGACTTGAGTGAAAAAGGGTTTCAAAATTAACAAGCTAATTGTCAAGCCAAAGGAAACAAGACTATGAGAAATGTCCATTTGCTGACCAAAAGAAGTTAACATATTTTAATAAATTTTAGACCGGAATGACTGCCTCTATTACTGAGCTCATCATTCCAGTGGTAAATTTTCAAAAATATTTTTGTCTACAAATGAAGCCATTTATCTTCCAAAAAGTCTTGAACATAAGTGTTAAAGCTGGTGATCAGAAAGGTACCCCTTAACCCTCAAGTCTTCCATTCGCAGATCATGAGACTATTTTGGAAAATTTACCAATGGAATAACGGACTTGATAAATGAGCCAGCCATTCCAGTGGTAAATTTTCAAAAATATTCTTTTCTTGGTCTGCAAATGGAACTTTTAAATGAGAAAATTTAAATTTCTTCAACAAATTTGAGGGTAATCCCTTGCAGACCAGTAATGACATTATTCTCCATCTAATATGTCTAACAGACATATGGCAGATATTCTGTTATATATATATATATATATATATTAAAAAAAACAAGTTCCAGTCAAGTTAGTTTCAAAATATTCACCAGTTTGTTTTTAACCCTTTTAACCCTTTAATACTCATATCAGCCAAAAACGGCTTCTGTAGTGGTCTTGAGAAATGTCCATTTGCAGACCAAGAGAAGACTATTTTTGAACAATTACCACTAGAATGACTGCCTAGATAACCGAGCCAGTCATTCCATTGGTAAATTTTCAAAAACAGTGTTCTCTTGGTCTGCAAATAAAGTTTGAGAAAATTTGAATTTTCTTGAACAAATTTGAGTGCTAAAGGGCTAATTGTCAGTTTGGCCAAACCCCGGCCTCGAAACTTGTCTTGAGGAATGTCCATTTTCAGTCCAAGAGTTGAAATGACTGCCTTGATTATCAAGCCAGTAATTCCAGTGGTAAATTTCCAAAATGGTCTTCTCTTGGTCATGTTGTGTCTTACAACAATATATGGTCTGTATTAACCCTTTAATGGTCAAATAGACATTTCTAAAAAAAAATCATTAGCTCAGCCCATTCCATGTCAAATCAGCACACTAAGATGTACTTTTTTCCATGACCATCTCTGATTTTGCTTAAATTTCACACACTTGTGAGTACTTGGAGAAACGCCGCTGTACAAAACTTTAAGTCTACCTTGCCCAGTGTCCGAGATATGGGTCAGCAAAGTTTGACCAAAATCACGCTTGACAGCAGAAATTTTGATGGTATTAAATACTAAATCATCCATAACGTCCTTATTTATTATCATACAGAGCTGATCTATGATCACTGGCTTGTTTTAAAGGTTTTTGGAAACCCTATCCAATGGTATCATTCATTTCTTTCTATCAGATAATACAACAAGAGCTCCGCAAACGGCGCATAATACCCCGCCATGATGACAAACTAAATGACAGCTTTCAGAAAATATTTATTTCTTCCTCAGACCAGTAATCCTTATTAAGTGCCAAAGCGATCCGCTAAACGGTCAAGGAGGTATCGTCCGGAAACCAATTTTCAAGATGGCTGCCGCTGACTGGTGGCCATACTGGATTTTGGATTATCGTAAATTTCAATAGGTTTCTTCACCAGACATATTCCAACGACCCTAAGAAGTGATCCAATAAATGGTAACAGAGATATCATCCAGAAACCAACTTTCAAGATGGCCACAGGTGGCTGGCGGCCATGATGGATTTTAGATCATTGTCAATCTCGATAGCTTTCTTCCCCAGACCTAGTCCACCCATTCTATGAAGTTTCAAAGCGATCCGATAAACGGTAACGGAGTTATCATCCGGAAACCAATTTTCAAGATGGCCACCTGTGGTTGGCAGCCATCTTGGATTTCGGATCAGCATCGATTTCGATAGGTTTCTTCCTTCCGCAGATTTAGTCCAACCATTCTATGAAGTTTCAAAGCGATCCGATAAACGGTAAAGGAGCAATCAATCATTCACACATGAATATATCCATTACTCAGAGTACAATGCATACCTTAATCTTCAACGATTCTTATCATTTACTAACTTGGCCACATCATTACTTTCATTATCGTTGAGTCGGTAGCTTCTCCCGATAGCTGTTGTAGGATTTACCTTAGTCATAACACCATTGCGAGGCACTAGAAGTTCATCATCCTTTCTTGGATAGGAAAATGAAACGAAAGGTCCAGAAGCATGCAAGAATTTAAGTCTCACCTCATCTGTGTTTACGGACTTATTAAGAACATAGGCTAGCCACCATTTTCCATCATATTCACATATGTTACATAACCAGTGAGCTACTCCCACAGAAGAGGCTCTTTACCAGCTGTGTCACTGACCTGCACCTTTCTTCCTGATACAGATGAGCGTGAAGTCTAACTATGAGACCAGATTGTGATCCGGGAATTGCAGCGAATGCATGCTATATTTGGATACCTGAAATCGCTCCTGCACAATCAAACCGATCCTGTAGATAATAAGGAAAAATTAGTTACCTCTCCGGGATGTAGAAATTGTTTGAGTGTAGCTTTCGTGACCATCTTGGTCACTTCTTCAGCACTAACCGACGGTCGCTGGCAACGTCATGCTGAAGATGTGACCGAGATGGTCACGAAAGCTACACTCAAACAATTTCTACATCCCGGAGAGGTAACTAATTTTTCCTTATTATGAATCATCCTGGGATCGGGACTAACTTTTTCGGAAATACGATCCTTAGAGTTACACACTCGTCTTTGACTTCTTTATTGCTGATGTACACAACTTCAACTGCAGGAATATTATCTTTTGTCCATTCATAAAGCTGTTTGGGTGTCTGGATTTGATCCTCATATGGTCTCTGTAAACTAGTCCTGGTTGCAAGTCGCTTGACTGTCCAACCAACTCCATCACAAGGGCCGTTTCCATGTGAAGTTCCAAAAAAAATGCCACTGCTAGCATACCAAAGTCATCCTCGTGGTAAGCAAGGTTGACTCGTTGAGGGAATTTTTCCTGTTCTTACATGTATATTGAGGTGCTGCACCATCAGAGAAAGACAACACTTTCTTAACTGGTAAGTTCTTAGATTTCAAAAAATTCAAAAGTTGCCTTTGAAAACAATGAACAGCAACTGATTCGTGTTTGAGACAGATATTATCACATAACTGATGTGTTTTCGATCTATTGATAAATTATCTACGATTGGAAAACGACGATAAACAACAAATGGATGAATGGTACATTTAGCTCGAGTGTTTGTCTAATGAAACCCTTGTTCAGCATCTTGAAGGACGAATGTATGATTTTCTGCAAAATCTCCAATAATTAGGACTTCACCATCCATGTTTCCTTCCTTTATCTCCTTCATATATGCAGTGTTCTTTTGAAAAGAAGAATAAGTAGCTTTTCCACGAGAACATCAATAAAGTCATCAGCTGTTTTCACACGTGTTTCCAATATTCATATTCCCCACGATAACCCATGTTTTATACGTCACTTCATCAATTCATAACTTCGCAAATATATCTTTGAGGCAATCAGAAAGTTCATTTACATTACCACACAAAGCACATTCTCTGATGTAACAGTTGAGCTGTGCTGGGTTACATGCTAGACGGGCCAATAGGTGTTTACACATTATAGTCCCATTATAGCCATCTGCAACAAGAACTCTAAATTCAGGACCACTGGTGATATTTGCTCCTTCAAGCATAAGTTTTACATTTTGACGTATTGTACAAACATACACACGCTGTGGGTTCCACTTGCACCAAGCAATACAATAAATACTCTTTGGTCTCAATGAAGCGAATTTAGAAAATCCAATCTTTAGGCTTCCCCGAGATTGCACAGAATAAGTTTCTTTTGCACACTCACTTTCTGACCATCAGTTCTAATTGAGTCTTTTTTCCCCAGCATTTGACGACTTATATCATCACTTTCATAAAATTCTTTAACCACATTGACAGTTTCATTGGAAAGTGTCTTCCTGGGTTCGGAGTTGAAAGAATTCCCTTCTCAGTCACCAATTTCTTGGTACCTATGACTATCAAATAGTACTCCGGGTATAGCTAAGGTCAAAGGTCACCCAAGGTCAGATAAAATAAATATTTTTGTATTATCCGGTAGAAAAGGAATGATATCATTGTACAGGGTTTCCAAATACCTTTAAAACAAGCCATTGATCAGCTCGGTATGATAAAAAAATTACGACGTTATGGATGATTTAGTATTTAATATCATCAAGATTTTGGCGGCCAAGGGCGATTTTGGCGAAACTTTGCTGACCCATATCTCGGATACCGGTCATTATAGAGATCTGAAGTTTTGTGTAGGTCCTTTTCTCAATTATACCAACAAGTATGAAAAATTTGAGCAAAGTCAGAAGATCACGTTTTTGGCTGTGTTGAATTCATATGGAATGGTCCAGCCGACTTTGGTAGCTGAATAGCAGCAATTGGTCCCTGACAAATTACTTTCAAAATATTATGTTCAATCTTCCTCATCAAGTGTCAGCAAGTTAAAATCAGAGAGACAAACAGCATCAAGCTCCATAATTTTCAACGTTTGTCTTCCATACACGGTCACAAAATTTTTACTGAAAGCAGCCATGCAGATTTCAGGAATTGTCTGAAACTATTTTTTGTTTTTTTGTTTTTTCATACTGGGAAATGATAAACTTTTCCCATTTCTGTGATTTTCCTTTAAATGGTAAAAGTGGAACACTGTTTTTGGGTTCGGCATTTTCCAAGCATGATAGGGAATGGTTTCCATGAAATCTGCATGTCCGTGAAGGTCCTAAGTGTCAGTGTTCATTCCAGGATGCGCCATTGTGTCATAGTCCCCTAAATTCCAGCCGGCCGCAAAATAAATAATCTCGTGGGTCAAACGGGTACATAAAATATCTGCACGAAAACTGTATACGTAGATGTCAAACTCGTTAGATTTTTTAATTTCGTCGGAAAACTACACACAAAGCCATACGTGTGCGGTTTATCTGATGACAATTCGCCGGTACAAAGCTGGGCCAATGAAACTGTGTCATGTAGCATTTAATGTAGATGGAATAGTTTGCGGAGAACGCAGTTAAATCCGATAATTTGATTGGACCAATTGGGAAATGAAGAAATGAAGTAGCCACATAAATTATGAATTAACAAATGGCCAATTAGCGAGTCGATCTCTGATACGGGCGTAGATTCCAAACCCATCCATCACTTTGTTGAACTTTTTTTTGCCAAAAAATCAGAGCCTATTACAGAAAATCAGCCTGCCACTGCCTTGGCGTTGCTTGATCCCAGCAATGATAACAGAGATGATACTGATATTTCAGTACCGATTGAAAACTCGGATGACGAAAACGCAACAGTTTCGGTTAATGATAAAGATCAGAAAGCAGTAGTTACTGCTAAAGAGTGGATCTTTCAGGAGAAGTGGACACAATTATTTTCGTGGTTATAATATGATAAAGAAATTGTCTGTCTCCCACATTTTGGATGGCATGGGCCATTTCTCCCCAGATATTGTTACCCTAGAATGAACACTGACATGTAATACAACGATGCGCTTATGTATAAAGTTGCGAGTATAATAACAAACACCTTAATTTCAGCAGTGGTGTTGCCGTAAGCGGCAACAACTTTCACCATAATGCTCCTGTGTCAATTACCACAACTTACCAATTGAGGCAGTCATTCCAGTGGTAAATTAGTTTTTCTCCTCAATCACCTGGCCTGTAAGTCAGCATTTCTCATGACCACTGCACAAAGGACGGGTGGCTTAACTCATTCACCCTCACATTTGTTCAAGAAAATTTCAATTTTCTCATAGAAAATGTCCATTTGCAGAATAGGAATATTTTGAAAATTTACCTTGAAATGACTGGCGCGGTTATCGAGCCAGTTAATTCAGAGGTAAATTTGCAAAAATAGCCTTCCTTCTTTTGTTCTACAAATGGACATTTCTCAAAACCACTGCAGAAACCGTTTTTGGTCGGCCCGAGTGTTAACCATTTAACCTCACATTTTTTCAAGAAAATTTCAATTATCTCATAGAAAATGTTCATTTGAAGACCAAGAAGACTATTTTAAAATATTTACCACTGGAATGGCTGGCTCGGTTATCGAGCCAGTCATTCCAGTGGAAAAATTTCAAAAATAGTCTTATCTTGGTCTGTAAATCGTAATTTCTCAAGACCATCGCAGAAGCTGTTTTGGCTGATATGAGTGTTAAAGGGTTAATCCTTCACAGATGAATTTCACATATCTCCTTTTCCAAGGCAACCATACAGGAAGAGTGAAATATTTTAAAATTAATTTGACTGGAAACTATTGCTGTCTTAGGCAGACTACCATATAAACCAATTAACCATTAATGGTTAAATTTAACACAGAATATTGAAATATTAATTTTATTAAAAGGTCTTTTTGTAGGCCAACGGACTATTTTTTTAAAGTTATCACTGGAATGTATGGCTCCATTATCGAGCCAATCATCCCAGTGGTCAATTTTCAAAAATAGTCTTCAAGACCACTTAAGAGACGGGTTTTGGTTAGCTCCGCCATCAAACATGTCATGGTATATTTGTGAACAAGCCTAAGTCAAGTAGAAGAGACAGCAATATAATTTAGGCCACAATGTACACTATGCCACTGTGATTATCAAGCGGTATAAGCTATGTACAGTAATTCAATACAACAACTTAAATCCTTTTGTTAAAGACAAAGTTCTGCCCTAGCGTGTTCTGCTCTGGTGCATGTTTTAACAGGATCTTTAATATATATACATACATACAATGAGCGGCAGCCGGCCTCACCCAAAACCCACCACGGACTGTAGTCAAAATCCTTATGATTTTTTAAAGTGGGGATTGTGCCATCCTGCCTGTTGTGTCTATCCGTTTGTCTGGGAATTGATGGTAACTTAACTCCTACTTCACTGTTAGCAAGACGGTTGGGGGGGGGGGGGGGGTGTTTGGTCGGCATATGTTAAATTAATTGTGATGGGGCCTCTAAAACTGTGGGATGGAATTCAACAAATTTTCTGAGTTACCCATATGATTGAGGAGTGCAAGTAGTTAGATTTGGCTCCGCTCCCAGCGGCGGGAGCCACCGGCAGGGGTGAATAGGTCAACTTCAACATGCAGAAACTAATTCTAACGCCTCCTAAACTGTTGGACAGAATGCAAACAAATTTGCTTTGTCCATTACCCATATGATTGTGGGCCAACCCTCCTCACCTCCATGGGTGGTAGTCAAAAGGACAAGAAATAGATTTAACACAACTCCTCTGAAACAGTTGGATGGAATTCAAGTATATGACCATTTTAAAATACAACTGGGTGTGAGCCAGACTTCTAGCAAAGTAATTCAGGGGAGATAACACTGTGGCATATGAAAATAATTCAGTGAATATTGTGTCTTACGACAAAATGTGGCCTCTGCATGACTTCTGTGAAATGCTCATTTTGCAGGTCAAGAAGACCATTTTTGAAAATTTACCACTGGAATGACTGGCTCGGTTATTGAGCCAGTCATTCGTGGTAAATTTTCAAAAATTGTCTTCTTGGCCTGCAAAATAGACATTTTCTAAGAGAAAATTTGAAATTTACATGACCAAATTCTATCATGAAAGGGTTAGAGACGAATGCATAAATAGACCCGCCTCTTCTTTCTCCGAAGACAGATTTCCTGAAGCTTTTTCAAAGTTTTGTTACTGCGGGGAGGAGAAGGCTCTGCTGAGAAATGAAAGATCTTGGTGAAATTTCAAGCAGGGTTCGCAAAAGAGCCAGCCTACGTCCCGGGACAACTATGTACAATTTCCTGTCAGACAATAATATACATATATGGGTAATCCGGGAGAGAAAGATGACACCTTCATGCCGGTCTCCTCCGTAAGTACCATCTTTGTTGGGAAACTAAGTCATCAAGGATTGCGGGCTAACATCCGCATAACGAGGCAACTCTGATTATGTCTACCCTTCTTCAAATAAGAACCTCTGCTCGACATCCTCGGACGACGCAATCTTCCCAGGAGCTTACCATAGCTACGTGGAATGTACGTGGTCCGAGTGCAACATCAAAGAGGCAAACCGTAGGTGAAGACTGAACACCACAACATCGATATTGCATGCATTCACGAGACTAAAGTAGCTAAACAGTCAGAGCAGCAACTACAGACAGGGAATAAGCTAGTGCTCATGGAGCAAAAACAGACCACATACCGGGGCTGAGGCTTCGTAATCGGACTTAGGGTCTTTGACCATGGCATTAGTTTTGGATACGTCAGTGATCACGTTGCATTCATCGACCTGGCTATAGCTACGCGAAAACACACAACCACTAAGTGTTGAATTGTCAACGCATTGGCCGATCGGGTTCATTTGAACAAACCTGACTCTCTATGCCTTAAGGATGCTTCATGTCAAATATAATTGAAATCGGACCAGCAGTTCTCGAAAACATATTTTAAATTTCCCATTGCTTTAGTATGGGAGCTTTTGCGGGAAAATGATCCAAGATGGCTGCCAAACCGTTTACCCGACATTTTCCATTGTAAATTGTAAATTTGAGATCAGAATACCCAAAAACCTATATAAAACCAATTTCGGCCTCAAAATCCATCAAAGAAAAAAATCCAATATGGCCGCCAAACATGCTATATTTTGATTGGCCCATGGCGGCCATGTTTTTTGACGGATCAACTTCTCTTTAACAAACTTTAATGGCCCTTAGTCCCTAATCATATCTGCCAAATTTCGGCCTGATCCCTTCAGCGGTTCTGGAGAAGTTATTTTCGCTAAAACTAGGTCAACCAAGATGGCTGCCGAATTATTTGACCAATTAAGTTCCCTTGAACAAATTTGGTTGAGCTCTTGCCCTAGATAATATTTCATGATGTTTCGTTCAATCCCTCAAGCGGTTTCGGAGATTTTTTAGACGTTTCTAAAAATTGGCCAAAATCCAAGATGGCCACTGGCCTAATTGGCCGATCGGCTTCATTTGAACAAACTTGGATCCCTATGCCCTAAGGATGCTTCCTGCCAAATATAATTGAAATTGGCCCAGCGGTTCTTGAGAAGTCGTTTAAAGGAAAAGTTGACGGACGGACACACGACGGACGGTCGCCACGACATAAGCTCACTTGGCCTTTCAGGCCAGGTGAGCTAAAAACTGACAAAAATGCCTGAACCTTGAACTTACTCTAACTCCTTATACTAAAGCGATGTACAATTTTCCCTTAAATATCTTGAAGGATTGCGAAAAAAGTGCGGAAAGCTGATATTTTTTGTCGAAAGCAGGCATCGGGGTTTGTACACCTTTCAGGATTTGAAATTCCATGACTTTTCCATGACTAAAATTAACAAATTCCATGACCTCCAAGAATCAATATCTTGGAAAAAGAAGACTAAAACATTACTGGAATGGTATATATGTAGGGCTATTATCCCTATAATATGCCTATGAAATTATTTTTTAAATATTTAAAAACCAATTTGACTGCAAATTATTGCAGCCTAATGCAGCAAGAACCTCCAGGTAAATTAATTTAAATTATTTTGAAACTAATTTCACTGTGCATTAATATATAAATAAAGAAATCCAACATTATATAGGAATGATTTAAAGATTAATCCTTTCACAGACAAATCCTTTCACAACTACATTTTGTAATACTTATTCTGTTGATTATTTTGAAATTAATTTGACTCTGAGACTAGTCGCTTGTGTGGCACCTTATCAAAACACTTTGGCGAAGTCCAGCACTGCTACATCGACTTGTTTCCGTTGGTCTAGGCATTTGGTGAGGTCATCCGTTATGATGATCAGCTGAGCCTCACATGATCTTTTGGATCGGAATCCATGTTGGTTAGTATGGAGTATGTCGTTCGAGTCTAGGTGTTGCACGGTCTGGCTGGCTATGATGTGTTCTAGTAACTTGCATACAATAGATGTTAGTGAGACAAGCCTGTAATTGGATGCTTTTGTTCGGTCTCCTTTTTTGAAGATTGGTGTGATGTTGGCTTGTCTCCAGTCTGATGGTATGGTAGCCTGATTCAGTGATTGTTGAAATAAAGAGGCAAGGATTGGTGCTATTTGGCAAGATGTTTCTTTGAGGATTCTTGCTGGAATTTGGTCACGGCCTGCTGCTGTAGATGGTTTCAGTCGTTGCAATGCTTTTTCATCTTGTGATGTTATCCGGATGTTGCCGGGGCTGTTGTATGATGAGGATGGTTTAGATGGGAAGTTGTTGAGGTTTTCGCTGGTGAACACTGATGTGAATTGTTCGTTCACTCCCTCCGCTTTCCGTTTAGAATCTGTAATGATTTGTCCATGTCTTGATTTGATATACCTCAAGAATTTTTTGCTGCTTTTGTCATCTTCGGGGTCAAGCATGTTTGTGATGTAGTTTTGATATGAAGAGCGTAATTTCTGGTGTACTTGTCTACATAATTGTTGGAACCTCTCCTTATCTTTTGCTTTCCCACTCTTCTTGGCTGTGTTGTATGCTCTATGTTTCTCTTTGATTAGCCTTTTTATATTTTGTGATATTCATGGTAGATCGCTTACAAGTCATTGTGTATCGTCGTATGTCCAAGCAACATAAAATGACCCAAAACAACGTAAGAACTAAAATGAGGTTAGATCCCTTCTTAGGTTGGATGGCCAATTAAAGCTCTTGTGATTCGAGGCATTCCACTGCACTCCATCGTGGACTGGAAGGAGACCTCCCAATAAACAGATTTTGCAACCTCGCAAATGCCAATATCGCAAATATTAATACTAAGTATGTACAGAAGACCATGTTTTTAAAGCAATTTGAGCAATAAATTCACTATTACCTAATCAGTACATGTAAATGCATACGGCAATATATTTTCTGGCAAGATTTTTGGTGACTTGGCCTATTTCGTCCCGGCTGACTTGGTTAGAGACATTCTTCCAAGTATTAATCAGCCTCCGTTATAGGGCGAGTTTATGCCATCACTCTTGTAGCTACTCGCTCTCCTATTTATGTGGATTGCGCACGTCTCTACTCGGGTACTAATAATAGCGTCTTCGCGCTACACACGTAACGACCTAAACTCATCCTATAATGGAAGCATCACACATCACGTGATTCCTATTTTTTCGTAACGACATTTTATGTCAAAATTTGGATTAATTTTGATTAAATAAACAATGTAAATTTAAGTATACACAATATCTAGGCAGTCCCAATTAATAATTTCACTCCCATGATGATGGATATAAAGTATACATTAAGCATAGCCGGCTAGTAAGATGGTAAGAATTTTTGGTGTGAAAAATTCAAAAAATTTCTATTTTCGTGCTTTTTTTGTATAATTTTTTTCAACTTTTTTTTAAAATATACCTATATATATACAGCAGAATTTTATGCCATCAGATTTTTTTTCTAAGCGAGATTTTCATTTTCCATGACTTTTACCAAAATTACAATTTTCCATGACTTTTCCAGGCCTGGAATTTAGATACTCAAATTCCATGACTTTCCAGGATTTCCATGACCCGTGCGAACCCTGGGGCATAACTTCATCAAAAATTTACGCATACCCCTGAAACTCGAACTTGGTCTGTAACTTCTCATAACAAAGCAATGTAGCAATTCTCAGTAGAATATCTTGCGACTGAGAAAAAAAGTGCGGGAAACTAATATTTTTCGTATTCCCTAAGACGAAAGGGGCATAACTCCATGAAAAATTGACACAACTGTCTGAAACTCGAACTTGCTCTGTAACTCCTTATACTAAAGCAATGCACCGATTTTCGCTTAAATATCTTGAGTGCGAAAAAGTGTGGAAAGCTGATATTTTTCGTATTTCTTAAGTCGAAAGGGATAAAAAATTGACGCATACGCCTGAAACTCGAACTTGGTCTGTAACTTCTCATAACAAAGCAATGTATCAATTCTTAGTCTAATATCTTGAAACGCTGCGTGCGGAAAACTAATATTTTTCGCATTTCATAAGACAAAAGGCATAAGACGAAAGGGGGCATAACTCCATGAAAAATTGACTAAAATGTCTGAAACTCAAACTTGCTCTGTAACTCCTTATCATAAAGTGATCCACTGATTTTTAGCTTAAATATCTTGGAGTGGAAAAGTGCGGAAAGCTGATATTTTTCGTATTTCTTAAGTTGAAAGGGGGCATAACTCCATAAAGAATTGACGCATACGCCTGAAACTCGAACTGGTCTGTAACTTCTCAACAAAACAATATACCAATTCTCAGTTGAATACCTTAAGGACTGCGAAAAAGTGCGGTAACCAACTGCGACAGACGGACACACAGAGAGTGCAAACCTATAGTAACACCCCCCCCCCACCCCACCCCCGGTTTTACCAGTAGGGGACTAATAAAGAATGTGATGCATTGGAGCTTACATGACATCAAACACTACAGCTTGAGGAAACAAAATGGTGTCGATCACTATTCAACATTTATTCGATATTACAAAACAGATAATTGCGATACAGATCAGGATGTGACAGGATATGAAAGATATGGAGTCTATAAACCATATTCTATCGGTGCAATACAAAATTTGAGATGAGATTAGCATCGCTTTAAATTGTTCTTGGCCAAAGAAATGAGAAATTTGACTAAAAGCAACTATTTCAGGGCTTCCACTAATTTCTAAACACCGGAAGTCCTGGACTTCCTGGGTAATGCTATTGGTAGTCCAAGCAAGAAACATGGAAGTCTAAAATTGTTCAAATACATGTAATTTGGTTAACAACATTGTTTTTAGAGATGTCGGGGCCAAAAAAGAGGACGTCCCGGACTTCCTTGGTATGGTTTTGGGGAGTCCAAACATGAACTTTGGGAGCATAGGACTCCCGGACTTCCACTAGTGGACTATTTGGCTAAAAACTGGCTTCAAAGGACAGTTATGTAGCACATGCCCTGAAAGGTCGACAGCCAGTTAGCAAGGTTGTGTCTTAATGCATGCTTGTAGTGTAGCTACCTTTAATGCTTTGTGACAATTAAATCATACAGGATCAGACATGTATTTACAGCAGGGGGTTTGTAATAACAGTAATTTGACATAACAGTAATTTGACACCAAGAAATATTTAAATAATCATTTAATAACGCTCTGGATCAGCTTAGATACATCGTGTCTATTCGATATAAATTGTGCAATTGTATTATCTTGTTAACTGGCAGAATAATACCTAATAGGCCTGGCAAGGGGTTGCATAATTAAGTGTAATTATTAGCAACCATTGTCGCCAAGCAAATACTGATTTACTTGTTATTCTAACACGATTGTGCCTAAACACACCAACAATCCTGACTAGTAGCCAAGGTGGGGGTCCATCAAAACAATGGTGGAGGCAGGGTAAAGAAAACAAAATAAGAAATTATCTCCAAAAGAGAATGCATGTCTGGATTGCCACATTGTAACCTTTACATGCAGATTTCAGGGTTAGAAATAAATGAAAAGATGTAGGTGCCTGCAAGGCAACATACGATGCCATTTCATGCATTTTCATGTTTCTCTTATACGTTAAGCTAAATGACAAAGAACATTAGAATCACTATTGCTTTGTCAAGTAAATTCTGAAGAATGACCACGATTATTGAGAAATGGCATTAAATATACTTACTGGTTACTCTTTCTAATGATTAAATAAATAAATGCCTTAACACGGAGAGTTAATCAGTAGGTATCAAAAACTCAGTATAATTTGTTGCCCTGTGTACCATTAACAGGCAAAGCTTAGTGGACCTGTCCATTTTTAGCTATGCCCCGCCCATCACTAGCTAAGCTCCACCCACACCTCGCCGTGTTGGGATTGATTGACCCCCGAATTCCCTAACTATCAATTTCCTGAAAAGTATACAGAGAAGCTGTTGAATATTTTGTAACTAATTTGACTGGGCGCTGTTGCTGCCTTGATGTACTTATCGACGTCTTACATGACATCATTCACTATGATGACATTCTACACATCACGCAGTTCATTATGACGTCATATGATGGGTGGGGTGGGGTACTCTGGAAAGGTGAGTTGCCTTTTGGAAAATCAGGGCAAATAGACATTTTGATCCCTGAGATTTTGCTTGCCTTTCACGACATAAATGTCACTATAGTAGTATAGTATCGCCTATATAAAGAAAACAGAGATCACATGGAACTGCCAAGGCAGGGAGGGCCCCCTTGCACCATATAAAACTAGGAAGTTCACAATGTCCCACCACTACCTTCACACATGACTCAATGTCCCACCACTACCTTCACACATGACTCAATGTCCCACCACTACCTTCACACATGACTCAATGTCCCACCACTACCTTCACACATGACTCAATGTCCCACCACTACCTTCACACATGACTCAATGTCCCACCACTACCTTCACACATGACTCAATGTCCCACCACTACCTTCACACATGACTCAATGACCCACAGGATTTAAGGCCACAGTTAACCGCCATATATGTAATTGACCGCGCATTTGACAAAAGGACCCATGTTTTCTAGAGGGAGTGGGCCATTTGAACACACTAAACAACTGGGGCTGTCCATAAAAAAAGATTTGGTTTCCTGCAAACCAAGTGGGGAAAAAAGACCAGTAGGGGAGGAACTGGGTTTTTTCCAATTATTAACTTATTTTAAGGGTTATAAATATTTGTTTTTCTGATATTTGACTAGATGTCCATTAAATATGGTTGTAATTGCCAAATTTGTCATGTTTTTCTTGACACAATTAGCAAAAGGGATTCACATTGCATACAAATGGCAGTTTTACAAATGTATGCATGTTTTAACATTTATTCTGGGTAGAACATTTTTTTTTAAATTCCCGGACGGGTGAAAAAAAGGCAAATTTCACCCGAAAGGTTTACAGGAAACGAAACTATTTTTTATTTTGGCCTGGCTTGGCAGAAACCCGGAGAACATCTTGCCCAGGCTTTCCATAAAATTATGAAATTTCCATATACTTAAGTGACATCTGAAGCATTATCTGGCCTATTTCAATAATATCTTAGTCCAGGGATCGAATTTCACACTAGACCACTAGTCCGAGGCTAGTAAATAATTGTACGGCCTAGCGCTCATCACGACTAAACCAGTCCAACGGACTAGTGAAACTTTTCTACACCTGTATAGTATTATTTTCTTATCTCTAAGTCATATAAACAAAAGAAATCTTTGAAAAGGATTTGATGAGAAGCTGTAATTTCTGTGTTAGGTGTCAACACTTAAATAGTAATCAGCTGGACAGCTAGCTGATTGATTACTATTCGAGTGTTGACACCCAACACACAAATGTTTGAACCATAAAATAGGTTTGGCTGCCATTAATTGACATTTAACCCTTAACACTGTTAGAATTTAAAATTTTCAAATACGAGTCTACGACTGTCATCCGCTCTATTCTTTTGTCAGTTTTTCTTGGGTACTGAAACTAATATCATCATATGACAGTTTTTTGTATTTCCTCTATTGAGAGCATTATCAACACGTAACCTGCAGCTTAGAAATCTACATGTAAGCACCAAATGTGAAATCTTTGGCACAGGAAACGAGAATTTAATTGTAACACAGATGAATTTGGGTTTTAAACAAGAGCTCCACAAACGGCGCATAATATCCCGCCATGATGACAAACCAATGAATGAGCACTATCAGAAAATATTTATTTCTTCCTCGGATCCCGACCAGTAATCCTTATGAAGTGTCAAAGCGATCCGTTCAACGTCAAAGCGATCCGTTCAATGGTCAAGGAGGTATTGTTCGGAAACAAATTTTCAAGATGGCTGCCATATTAGATTTCGGATTATCATAAATTTCGATAAGTTTCTTCACCAGACATATTCCAACGACCGTAGGAACTGATCCAATAAATGAAATCCGGAAACCAACTTTCAAGATGGCAGCCCATGGCTGGCGGTCATCTTGGAGTTCGGATCATCGTCAATTTTGATAGCTTTCTTCTCCAGACCTAGTCCAACCACCCTATGAAGTTTCAACGTGATCCGATAAACGCTAACAGAGTTATCATTTGGAAACCAAATTTCAAGTAGGCTACCGGTGGCTGGCAGACATCTTGGGAGTTCATATCATTGTCAATCTTGATAGGTTTCTTCCTCAGACCAGGTCCACCCACTCTATGAAGTTTTAAAGCGATCCGATAAGCGGTAACAATAGTTATCATCTGGAAACCAATTTTCAAGATGGTCGCCGGCAGCCATCTTGGATTTCGGATCATCGTCAATTTCGATAGGTTTCTTCCCCAGTCCTAGTCCAACCACTCCATGAAGTTTCAAAGCAATCCGATAAACGGTAACCGAGTTATCATCCGGAAACCACTCTGCCGACATTTTTTAATAACCTTGGTTCTACTAGAGGGATCTTTTCCAAATTTTGGTGAAAGCATCGTTAAACATGGCATCTAAATTCTGGGGTCCCATGGACCCTCTTACTCCGAAATATTGAGGCCACACGCTGGATTTTGGGGGTCCCATTATTAGGGGCAGTGTTTTCCACAATAACAGAAAATAAATGGAATTCACAGAAATTGTTAATTTGAAACGGAAATCAACGGAAAATGGTATTTTTCTGCAAAATCTCGGTAAATTGAAACGGAATGAAGGAAATTTCAATTTCCCTTTCTCCGAGATCTAACAATACTCACCATTCTATTACTTCTGATATACAGCTGACTCTGACAGCTGGCTCTAGGACTATATAGACTGCAGGAAATTTCAATTTCCCTTTCTCCGCGATCCAACAATACTTACCATTCTGTTACTTTCTGATAAACAGCTGGCCCTGACAGCTGGCTCTAGGACTATAGACTTAGAAAGTTTTACCGACTCCTTGGAACCGGGTACACGGCTCCCAACTGCCGAGTACCCGTCTACCATAGAGCTCATATTGTTTGCATAGCCACCAAACAAGAGAAATCCATGGCTTGCCTCCGTGGGGCTGGGAGGCTGGGTCCGTAACAGAATGGTGAGTATTGTTAGATCTCGGAGAAAGGGAAATTGAAATTTCCTGCATTCTCCTTCGATCAATACGCACCATTCTGTTACTTTCTGATATACACCAGATTTGTTCAGTAACCTGGTGGGAAGGGGCAAGCCATAAATGCTACTTTTGCCCCTTGGAGAAAGATTTAGACTTAACAACTTGACTAACGGAGACCTAAAAGGACCGTCAAGTTATCGGAACCGAATCACATTCGCGTCACAGTCCCACCCCCTTTTTCCTCCTAAGAAAAGGGAGAGAACTAACGAACATGTATCTCGCCTGAAAACACAAATATGCCAAGAGGGTTAACTACTCCCTGCATATTCCATGTATTAGCCTGGGAATGAGCATGAATATATAAGATGAATGAACATGATACATATACATAATACAAAAAACTCTCACTATTGAATTACCTTATGATAATTGGACTTCAGACGTACCGCCTCCAACCATTCACCGGTTCGGCCATCAGTGACACAGTCTGGTTGACATCCTCTCGCCTGACCATGCCTGCTTTAGGTTCTTTTCTTACCGAAGTGAGAAAAGGGTGAAAAGCAGTGTGGTCACTAACTATCGTTTCAAAACAGCTAAAGCGAGTGGATTGGCTGAGTCTGACACATCCCTCATATAGTAATCCGTGAATGAGGACTCACAGTGCCATTGTGCAACGGCTATGATGTCCTTTAACTGAACACCATTGTAAAGGGCGGTCGAGGCGACTATTCCTCTGACATTGTGTGCCCTTCCGCCTTGCACCTGGTGCCCAGTCGCCATCTCCTGAGTAGTCTGAATGCATTCGACCACCCAACGAGAGATAGTATCCATGGATGCGGTGCCATAAGGCTTTTTATGGCAGATCCACAGATGTCTATCGTTCGACCGTAACGAGTCAGTCCGTTTCTTGTACTTAGTCAAAGCACGGACCGGGCACCAGACACTGGCATCACGATCAAACCTAGTTAACTTCGGTATAATGATCGGTTTGCCGGGATATCTCACAGATTGGTTCTTTGACATAAACTCTGCTCTTGGCAGAAGACGCAGACCTTCTCCAGAAACAATAAATCGGTTCCTCTCTGCCGAAAGCGCATGGATCTCACTGCGCCTTCTAGCTGAGGAAGCTGCCAATAGAAAAACCGCCTTTAGAGTCAAATGCTTTAGACTAGCCGAACGCAACGGTGCTTGGCCAGTACATTAAGCACTAAAGATACTCCAGGCTGGAATGACTACCGGTTGTCTCGGTCGGAGATTGCTCATTCCCTTCAACATCACATTTAACTGGGCCACCTCTGGACTATCCCTGTTGGCTAGACACGGGATAACTGATGCCAAAGCTGACTTGTATCCAGCAACTGTGACGGGAGCTAGTCCTGAAAAGAACAGCTCACAGAGAAAGTCTGCTATTTGCTGATAGTGGATTGAAAGGTATCAATACCCTTTTCTTCACACCAGTCTGCAAATCTGTTAACCTTGTTGTTATATGACTTGAAGGTTGACCTTCTCGTAGCCGCGATGAAATCAGCAGCCTGTCGAGAAAAGCCTTCCGACGTGGAACGTTGTTTGCTAACATCCACGCAGTCAATTTGAACATTTCGGGACACTCCCTTGGCCTGGGAGATTATGTTCGGAATCTCGGGCAACTGCACAGGATTTTCCACCAGCAGATCTAGAAGATCCGTGACCCACGCCCTGCTCGGCCAATACGGCGCTATTAGCAGGACCAGACACGGTTCCTCCCTGACCTTCACCAATACCTTCGGTAGAAGGATGGTGGGTGGGTATGCGTAAGCGTGCATCCCTCTCCAGCTTATCGCCAGAGCGTCTGTATCGACGGCATTTGGATCTGGAATCGGCGAGACATATGTCATGATTTGAGCATTTTCCTTTGTGGCGAACAAGTCCACGTTGGGTTTGCCCCAATGCTCGAAGATCCGTCGCAGAACTGGAGGGTTGAGGGACCATTCTGTTGGCAGGATTCTCTGTCTGCGAGACAAAGCATCCGCCAGAATGTTCAATCGGCCAGGAATATGAGCTGCTTTCAAAACAACCGAGTAATTCCTGCACCATTGAATCAAGTGCCACACCCTGATACACAGAGTGGGCGACCTGGTCCCGCCTTGACGATTTATATATGATACTACTGTCGAATTGTCCGACAGTATCAATATCACCCTGCCACTGATCATCGTAAGGAATTCTTCCAACGCCAGTTCCACTGCCATCATTTCCAACAGATTGATATGCAGCTGACTCTCCGGGAGAGTCCATGTGCCCGAGACCTGGTGTTCTCCCAGGCAGGCACCCCACCCTTCCAGCGATGCATCCGTGTAGACGGACAGCTGGGGGTAGGGTAGGTGCAGCGAAACCCCTAATAAGAGATTCTGACGCTGTTTCCACCATAGAAGATGCGACATTATCGGCTCCAAAACTGGCACCAGTTTTGACAGGGGTTCTGTTCTCTGTTTCTACAGAGACATCAGATACAACTGGATAGGCCTTCGCATTAGAGCAGCGTACGGGATAACCTGCTCCATGGCGCCCATCATCTGAAGGAACCGCCTCGCCTGAATGTGGTTTCCCACTCGAAAACTCTTGAGGATGGCTAACAGAGACACCACTCTGGGCTCCGACGGGTAAACCCTGCCCTCCTCGAGGTCGAATCGCATCCCCAAATAAACGAAATGTTGAGTGGGCGTCAACTCGGATTTCTCCTCGTTGACTATCCAGCCTAGATCTGAAAGTAACTTCAGAGTCAGAGCAGTATCCACGTTCAACCTGGCTGCCGAGTCTGCCTTGAGCAGCCGGTCGTCTATGTAGGTGTGTAGCGCCACGTTCTCTTTTCTGAGAAACGCTGTCACCGCAAGGACCACTCTTGTGAAAACCCTCGGAGCTGTCGACAGGCCAAACGGGAGAACTCTAAACTCCCATACTTGATTCTGAAACGCAAATCTCAGAAAACCTGTACCAACTCCGATTCATAGGAATGTGGAAATATGCATCTTTCAGATCGATCGATACACACCACATTCGTTTCCTCAATCCCGCCATTACCGACCTCGCCGTTTCCATCTGGAACCGAGGCGTATGGATAAACCAATTTAATGGCCTGAGATTGAGTATGGGTCTCCATCCCCCTGTGCTCTTGGGGACAAGGAACATGTTTGAATAGAAGCCTGGAGTGTTTTGGTTTGCTGGTTTTATTGTCTCCCTTCAGAAGCAAACCCGACACTTCCTTTTGAACGGCTTCTAACTTGTCTGGCTCCCTTGGTACGGGTGTCCAGACAGGTGCCAAAGACAGATTTTGTGGTGGAAAGTCCTACCACTCCGGCATGTAACCCTGGGATAACCATCCCAGGACCAGACTGTCTGACGTCACACCTTGCCAGGCCTCGACGAAACGCATGAGCCTTCCACCCACCATAGACGCCTCGACGTCTAACGGGGTTGTCCGCCCCCCCCCCCACCTCTTTCTTAACGAGAGAGAGAACCATTTCGTTCTAGGCACGACGGGTATAACTGGCACCGCTGTTCCGGTCGCACAGGCGCGGTCCAGGCGGATATGAAGGGAGCTTTCGTACCCTCAGGTACGCTTCGGCCCCTTCTGTCCGCCCTTTGAGGCCTTACCCTTACCCTTCCCACCTCTATGGCGGTCAGGAGCAACATTGGGGAGGGTAGGCGCCTCTACAACCTTCCTGGGCTTCTTCGCCGGCTCCGAAAACCCAGCTGAAGCAGAAGTCGCAACATGCCTAGCTTTCGCCTTGCCATTATGCTTCTTCAAAGGTTGTCCCGTTAGCGGTTTCCCCACAGCCCCTAGTGCGTGCGCTTGCCGCACTAGCTCTAGCTGTAGGTTTACCGCTAACCGATTCTGCGCGATACTGGCGGTATCCTCTAAGATGGCCGGCGCTTGGCCACCGAAGATGCTAGGCCCTGTCAGGGGCGTCCCAAGAAGACGCTCCCTGACTGCCGTAGCCGGACGCATATGGTCAATGACCAGTTGCCTCCTGGATTTCGTAACCCGCGCTTGCACCCTTGCCAATGCGTCCATCGACAGCAACAGGCCGTCTTGACACATGAAAGCGCCACAGGTGGCACAGGGTGGCCTGCCCCCCGCTTCAGCCCACACCGACTGAAGGAGACGATAAGAGTGGTTGACAGCGCTCATCGCTGCCCTCACACCCTCATCGCATAGGGACAGGACTTCTTCCTGGTGTACCTGAGACTTGTCCACTATGGACGCCCAGTACCCATCGGTGACCGACGGGACTACACCATACATGTCGTATTCCCCCCCGCGGAATACGACATCTTGCCCGCACCTCCCTGGAGGCCGCAGGGAGCTGACCCTTGGTCATCAGTTGTTTGCTATAAATAGCATCCAACAATTCTATGAACCATGGATCCAGTCCCACTGACTGGATCCGGGCCGCGGGCAAAATCTCCGTCCTGATCGATGCAACCGACGGACGGGGCGCATCTTCATCGGCCGTGGCCGAAACCACAGATGGGTCAACCCTGGCTAGCCACGCCAGAGCATCTGACCAATCCACCCCCGCAAACACGTCACCCGTTGACGTGCTCACGGGTCTGCCAGCCACGGCCTCCCGGCAAGGAGCCACGGCTGACACTCCGGTACCACACGGTTCCGCCGCCACCCCATGAAACACTCCGGTCCATGGGGTAGGTCCGCACGGAAAACCATACGGACGGACCCGTAGCAGTCGCGGAACCATAGCCGGACACGGGCGTCAACGGCACCCCACGTCCGACTGCCGGACCAGGCGAGATAGGTGAGTACCACGCCCGGCACGGCACACCCGTTCCCGTGACGGCTGGTGCCAAACCAAGCCGCACGGTACCGGTGCACAGTAATGATTTGCCTCAGCCACAGGCGGAGCCGCTGACCTGGCTTGCGCCAAACCAGACAAATGGAGGCCGGTTCCGTCCAGGACGGATTCAACCTCCATATTCTCCACCTGCGGCTTCACGGGCCGCAGCAACCTCTCCTCCTCGTCTTCAGACTCCGAAGAGTCGTCACTAGACGAGTCAACCGTGGAACCGTCCTGGCGGACGGCTCCCACACCCGACGGACCGGCCACCGCTACTGGACCACCCGGAGGTGGCCGCATAGAAACAGAAACCCCTCTAGCCGAAGCCAGACGGGACTGCCAGGGGGCCGTACGAGACGGCCCCCTCGGTAACCAGTCCAGAATCCTGTCCGAGGACAGGATCCGTACCAGGCATGGGGAGAAACTGCCCCCCAACCTTTGGTAGCAGGGACGACACCAGCGTGGGCAGAACGCTATGCAGAAAAACCCTGCATAGCCGGACCAAACCACGCCACCTCCAGCTGGGGACGTGGAGCACGCCCACCGGCCGAACCGGGCGCTCCACGATTTACTCTCGGACCGCCTGACCCCGCGTCAGACCCAGCCAAGTCCTTCTGGCAAGGAACTTAACCATCATCTCAACGGACCACACTGCACAAACATTACACCTATGATCAATATTACACAGGGAACACCTAAAACAGACATGGTCCTTGAACACGACACGGACAAACTTATGGCATTCGTCACATGATGGCGGGGCTGGCTTGGCCTATAACATAAGCACAAACCTACACTAAACAAGCGGAACGAGACCCGGATGGAAGGCAGACAATTAATTTTCAAATAATTTGACTCATAAATTAACTGTAACCCTCCCGCACCCCACCCCGCCACGTTACAACAACGATCGCATTGATTATGACGACAAGAACGAGGCGGGCATAAAACACACCCATAATAGATCCTCCAGGATGTGTAATGGCTCCAGGAATCATATCGCATAGCATTCGGGGTATATTTACTAATCAATATAAATTATACTCCTAATGAAAGCAGCACGATATGTGAAGAAAACAACAAAATGTATAACAAACTGCTGTATCACACGGTAAAACCGCAGACCACGCATCTACTCAAGAATTTTGAAACCACCGATCATTTCAAACCGATCGTGATCGCACGTAAACTTGATCATTCTAAAGTTTCCGGTACCATTTTTAGTACGCAGCACCCAGAACAAGATGCGCGAATTAATGAAAAAATTTTCTTCACATAAACATCCGAGCGACCGGGTGTGACGTCACCCGCTCGGATCCTACGGAGAACGACGTCAGCCGATATTCGTGTTAGAAATACCGTAGCAAACACCTATTTTCATATCTGCCGATCGCCTGTTGGGGGTTAAAGAAGGCGATCGTCTGGCATATATCGTTGTTAGCACACGTCCCAGATTCTATGGGGTCAGAAATTGGAACATGCGACACAGCGAAATTTAGAGACCTAAGTCTTTTAACTATGGATAATAAAGAGCGATACAACCTGGTTATCTTCGGCGGTATTCTCCATAGTATCCTTTAGTTAATCCTTTCACGAACACACAAACTATCACAGATTAAAGACTTAGATTTTCTTTCACAAAAAAACACTAAAATCCTCAATGCCGAAAGCATGTATTGCTCTTGTTGCTATGCAAACAAGAATGAGCTCTATGGTAAACGGGTGCTCGGCAGTTGGGAGCCGAGTACCCGGTTCCCAGGAGTCAGTAAAGCTTTCTAAGTCTATAATCCTAGAGCCGCTGTCAAGGCCAGCTGTATATCAGAAGTAACAGAATGGTGAGTATTGATCGAAGGAAAATTTGATTTGTTGACGTTGTTCCTGAAAGCTGGTTGGTTAGAGCTCTCTCTCTATTGTATCTGGACCATTGTAATGGTTTCCTGCAATTAAAGCCCATGCTAGCTCGACTCGGCGGGTATTAACAATGTCCTCAGTTTATAATCCCTGCTGTTATCTTAACGCCAAAAATGTTAAGATGCGACCTCTTGCGCGAATGAACAACACATTTCGCTTGCACAGCAACTACTTTCCGTATGACGTACATACCTAGGTTTTGACTATGTATATAAGGTAGCGCCAGTTTCCAGTCAAATTGGTTTCAAAATATTCACAAACTTAACTATAATAGAAGCGTAAAAGTGAGTGAAATATTGCTTTTGAGCCGTTACAAAATAATATATTCGCTACGTATGTGTCAATGTCTGTTGAGTATTTTGAAACTAAATTGACGGGAAGCTGTTGCTGCCTAAGGTAGTGCCAAAAACTGTACCGTATAATTTGAAGCCATAACATGTGCACGCCTACACAGGCTATAACCGCCAATGTTTTGAGAGATTTATTATAAATGATAGCAAAAATATACAAGAACCTACTGAGACGCATACCTCATTAACATATTTCACCATATTTCTAAGCTCGTCATTACCTTTGCCATAAATCACACAAACAAAAACAGAGAACGAATACTGTTGTGAAAGTCACGTTCCGATTTCTAATTAACAAGGGAGGTAAATCGTATCGGTAATTACCTAACAATAGCCTCACGCAGTTACTTCCTTTGAACAATATAAAATGAACGTGCGGTTTCGAATATGTATTTTTATTTTAGGAATTTTCTGGTAATAATTTTTGTTAGATGTTTGCACACGCAATTTATTCACCTTATTTTTTCAATTCACAAATGTAGACCAGGTGTATGCAAATGTTGCAGAAGCACTATCAATTAAAATGAGGTCTATGAATTTCAGATCTATGGTTCCTTAATCACGGTATTAATCTGAAAAAGGAAATAATTATTAGATAGAGACAGACTTATACAGATCGCCGGTAAAACAATTTTAATAACATTCATAACATTACAATATTTTACAACAATATAACGATGTTGAACATGCTGCCGAAAATGTAATAATGTGAGAGGCTGCCAAAAATGTATGTTTTTATGCACCATATTTGCGTCTCGGTAGGCTGCCGAAAACTAATTAATATTTGTGGCTGCCGAAATTACATGGCTGCCGAAACCGCCTGAGACCAAACTATGTGGTATGGTACAAGTATTCACCACCAACTCTAGGTACATAGGGTTTAAACTTAGAGATTATCATCCATGTACCGTTAGACGTGTAGTTAAAACCTGAAGTCTGACGTGTAATCAAACTTTACTTCTTGGTCCTTCCAAAATTTGTCTAGTCTTCTTTCAAGACATTCAATACTTGACGCGTTGACCACTTCATATGGGAGACTATTCCAGACATCAGTAACTCGGCTGACAAAAGCATATTTCCTAATGTCAAGTCTAGCAGAGCGTTTCTGCAGTTTGTAGTTATGTCTTCTGGTGTCCAGGCTGAAAGGCTACTTGAAAGTATTCCCCGTGACAGATTTATCATATGAACCGTGGATAATCTTGTACACTTCAATAACACCTCGCAGTCTCCTGTATTTCAATGTTGGCAGCTGAAGTTTCCTCAGTCTCCCTGGGTAGCTTAAGCGTTGGCACGCGCTTAGTGGTTCCCTCTGAACATTCTCTTAAGCCTCAATGTCACCTTTCCTGTAGGGGGAACCACACACTACCAGCATATTCCAGCTGTGTTCTGACTAACTTCACTAAGGCTTTGTATAATTAATAGGTTCAAACTGGGCTCATCCAAGTGGCAAGTAGGTATATGGGTGTATAGACATTTCGGCAGCCAACTATTTTCGGCAGCTTGGAGTACATTTTCGGTAGCCCGTTTTCGGCAGCCTATATTAGTGTTTTTTATTGTTATCCCTGTGTTACCTATATGTTACCCTATATCTATGTCGCTTTAACAGAGTCGATATAACAGAAATATATACTAATACTATACGTGTGTATTATATAGTAATAGTATATATTTCTGTTATATCGACTCTGATAGACTGAAATCCATAGCTAATTACCGCTAATTGCTGGTTGACGAATTTTATTTTGTTTGTTTTTTCAGCCATGCCAAGAGCAAAACGAACTAAGAGCCAGTTGCTGCAATGAAAGTCAAGCGCCGTGACGAAGACGTGTGAAATATAATTTCATGTTATTTTGAAATAAAGACATAGGCCTATATCGATCCTTCTTTAATAAAGTGATTGGCCTCTAATCAATACAACTTTTAGTTCAATTGTATGTTATTGTTATTAACTGGCTATGGCAAAAAAATTAAAAATTCCAGAATATTTAAGGCGTAACATATTTGAAAAGGAACGTCAATTTGGAAAATCAATGTATCATGTAATTTGTGTATCACATGAAAATGATAATTTTGAAAATAATTTTTCGGGTTGAGACTTGGAGTAGATTTCCTCAAATTTTCGTTACGATCTACCAAATAGCTAATGTTTGAAACAAATTTGGAAATGCTCATTAGAAAATATAAATAATTTCGAAAGTCCGCAAGAAACTCTTATCATGTTACGCCTGTAGTGGTCGAAAGATTAATACAGACTAACAAACGATCTGAATCACAAGTACGACCAACAATTGCACGTGCATTTTGATTTGTTGATGTTGTTTCTTAAAGCTGGTTGGTTAGAGCTCTTTCTATTGTACATGTGTATTTGTAATCCACGTTTGTGTGTATTCCGACCATTGTAATGGTTTCCTGCAATTAAAGCCCATGCTAGCTAGACTCGGCGGGTGATAACAATGTCCTCAGTTTATAATCCCGGCTGTTATCTTAACGCCAAAAATGTATGAACAACACATTCAGCTTGCACAGCAACTACTTTCAGTATGACGTACATACCTTGTAAGCAAATATCCTTTAACAGACAAATTTATTTCAAAATATTCAACATTTTAATTAACTGTAACAAAATTTAATTTCACGCACCTTGTACGCGCGGTCACACCGTACGCGACCATCTATATAAATCTAAAGGAATTGTGGATATTAAAAAAAATAATTTGACTGGAACAGGTATACAACACTGGTGGATCAAGTGGTATTGATTAGCAACGCGAGTTTACACACACGCACGCTACTTATTAACAAGGAATTTATTTTCAAAATATTCAAATTCAGATTTCACCATATTACATGGCGACGAATGTGTACGCATGTATTCATTAAATGACCACCTGTCTAAATAAAGTTTCTGGACATATATACTTTGAAAATAATTTGACTGGAACCTATTGCGGACATCTGCAGCAACAGCTCCTGTTAAAAATAACTGCACAAATATTCACCAGATCCCGACAAAGGTGCCCTTTCGTGCAAGTTTTAAATATGTGATTAGGCCTCATAATTTATTTCTTACAAAAGACCTTGATCTTTGTTCTTTTTAAATCACGGCATTTCTTAGAAATATCAAAAACTCATTTGTGTTTGATGCGTATGCTATCAGAAACAACAGCAAGCCAACATGAGTAAAGGTTGGACGCTCATCGTCTCTACATATATTGTTTTGAAATAATACTTCTCAAAATCTTTCTTGCTCTTGCAAAACAAATCACGTACAATTTTTTTGTCAATCTTCATCGAACAATCTTCATCATCATCATGGCATTTCCGTGCATTCAGTGTGGAGGAGAGGTGAGCGGGAGGCAGCAAGCTCTGCAATGCGACAGGTGTGAGAGGTGACAGCATCGTGTCTGTGGTACCGGCATCACCCAACCCGAGTACCGTGCTGCTTGTCAGTGCGGTTTCTTGGAATGGGTGTGCGCTGGTTGCCATAATCGGCCAGTTGATGCGGGTAATATTTGATCTACTACTACTACAAAATAATAAAACGTATGTGTCAATGTCTGTCGAGTATTTTGAAACCAAATTGACTGGAAGCTGTTGCTGCCTAAGGCAGCGCCATCCTCTAGTTAAATTGGTTCCAAAATGGTCACAAACTTACTTATAATATAAGCGTAAAAGTTAGATAATGGAAGTGTCAATGTCTGTTGAGTATTTTGAAACTAATTTGACTGGAAGCTGTTGCTGCCCACGGTAGCGCCAGCTTCCAGTCAAATTGGTTTCAAAATATTCACAAACTTACCTAAAATCTAAGCGTTAAAGTGAGTGAAATATATTTATGAGCTGTACTTGTACTATATAATTTGAAGCGGTAGCATGTGCAAAAATATACAAAAACCTACTGAGACACATACCTCAGCAACATATTTCACCATACTACTTAAGCTCATCATTCGCACGCGTACACATTCACATGATTATTCTTATTTTATATTGCAGATGTTGCAGCGGCTATTGCAGCCGATGTGCCGGAGGCGATAGCCGATGTCGCGTTGTTCATATGCCAGACATTGAAGACGCAGGTATAAGACTGGTCAAATTATATGTCGCGCGTGCATGCACGCACACATGCATTCGCACAAGCACGCATTTGTTGGGCACACGTAATTTATTCACCTTATTTTTTCAATTCACAGATGTGGACCAGGTGTACGCAAATGTTTCAGAGGCAATAGCCGATGTCGCGGTTGTACATATGCCCGACGATGTGCCTGACATCGACGATGCAGGTAGGTCAAATTATCTCAAAGAAAATTTCCAACTGCAGTCCAAGAGTTTATTTTTGAAAATATATCATGAGAATTACTGACCCTGCTATTGAGCCAGTCATTTCAGTGATAAATTTTCAAAAATAGTCTTCGTCTAATTCACGTTTAACAAAACCACTGTGGTGGCTTCAATGTTAAAGGAATAATATAATTACTAACTTTTAGCATTAATGGCACTTATAATATATTCTTATCATGGGTTTTTTCAGTGGTAAAATATGGTCTCTAAAATATGCTAGTCAGTTATAATAATAATAATAATAATAATCAAGTAAAGATATTGAATCATTTATCGTATTATAATATTTTTAATTTCAGAGATAATGATAACGTGGTAGCCTAACTATATAATAATAATAATAATACTAATAATACTAATGTGTTTTCAAATGGTTCACTAAATTATCTTTGCCCGTTCATGCACTTATTCATACTAACCTGGCTCTCAATTTGGCTGACCTTCTCGTGGTGAGAGTCGTGAGTAATCAATATGTATACATATTATATACAAATAAATAAATATGTATATATATTAGATGAAACAAACTAGCCGAAACCTATTAACCATATTAACATTCGTGTCTCAAATTTATGACAGCTATGCAGGAAAACTGTTCTATATTTTGAAACCGATTCCACTGGAAATTGGAAATTTTATTTTAAAATACTCAACATTTCAAACATCAATTAAAATGAGGTCTATGAATTTCAGATCTATGGTTACTTAATCACGGCATTAACCCAAAAAAGGAAATATTATTAGACATAGACAGACTTATACAGATCGCCGGTAAGGTAAAACAATTTTAATAACATTCATAACATTACAATATTTTACAGCAACATAACGATGTTAAACATGCTGCCAAAAATGTAATAATGTGAGAGGCTGCCGAAAATGTAATGTTTTTATGCACCATATTTGCGTCTCGGTAGGCTGCCGAAAACGAATTGATATTTGCGGCTGCCGAAATCACCCGAGACAGGTATATGTTCTGCGAATAATTGCCATTATACGTGTGGCCTTATTAATCTTGGTTTGCATGTGACTTATGAAGTTCAGACGGTGATCAATTATGACTCCAATGTGAAGTCTTTTCCTTCTCTAATCTCTACTACCTACCTCTTCCTCTGACCTCTAGCTCCACATTTTTGCCTCCCTGGTCGTATAGGTTGTAGGGCTTCCCAGATTTGTAATTATAACATGCAAAAATATAATTATCTTCAATATGGTCAAACATTAGGAATATGCGACTATCATTAATTTTACCAACACTTTCTTAACTAACATTTTTTCGTAAGTGTCGTCTGTCAATGGAACCAGTTTTCGTGCCTTACATTCGACAAAGTTAAAAAAGTTCTTCAGCGTAAATTATGACCAACTATTTTGCGAGGAAGTTGCACAGAAACGATGCCGTTTGGCAGGTAACACATCTAAATAATCTGCTGCTTTTCAAATCAATACATTTCCTACCTTTTGACAGTTCTGAAGTTTCGCGCGAACTTTCAATACCAATATGGCGAAAACACACATGTGTTTTGCTCTTCCCAGAATGCATTATTTGTACGAATGTTTTGCCGCGACAGCACGTGACTTTACCTATTAAATAGGCTACTACCCGACTCCACTCCAATCGGTCACGTGACCGCTTGGAGTGGAGTCGCGTACCTTGTCCTAGGTTTGTACCCGACTCCTCATACCCTCGCTGACGATTCTCTGGCTCAGGATATGTGATTATGCGCAATTGGAGTCGGGTACCAGTTTAACCTTGTCCTTCCTTGTCCATGTCCTTTTGTTGGAAGTTCCCTCTTTGTCAGAAGTACCCTGGAAAACACTCCATGCATAGAGGTTGATATTCTAAAAACTCTATATAGCACATTAATCCTTCCGCACATCACATACTGCAATGCTATCTGGGGCAACACACATCAAACTAAATCATCACTACGGCATACTCATTAATGGGAGCAGGTATGCATGGCCGTAACAGAATTAACCCCAAGACATCTAGGAAAATATGGGACATATATGTCATACCAGTTCTCCTGCATGGGTTGGAAGCTCTGATACTCTCCAAGACAGAGACCCAGCTTCTAGAAGACTACTATAGAGGATCCATGAAACAGATACAGCATCTTCCAGCTTCAACTGCTAATGCTGCCATATATCTTCTTCTCGGTATCATCCCAATAGAAGGCCAACTGCACAAGATAATCTTGACTCTATTTATAAATATGGTCCACAGACGAGATTCCATCGAGGCCCAGGTTTTCCGATGTCAACTTGCTGTTAAGGACCCCGGTTCACACAGTTGGGTGATAATGGCTAGACAACTACTCTCTCAGTATCAGCTCCCATCGGCGTTTCAACTTGTGAAAACCCAGCCGTCAAAGTACATGTGGAAAAATCTATTGAAGCAGAGTGTCTATGCTTATTGGAGAGACCATCTAATTAGTGAAGCTACCTCTAAAGTAACACTATCATTCATCAACCTGAACTCCTGCACCATGAATAGATGTCATCCTATTTGGGAACTGACTAATACATACACACTAACAGTCCTAAAAGCAGCAGTGAAAGTTAAATTAATCACACAGCGATATAACCTGTTTGGCGGATCTACACGAGACCGATCTCAAAGCACTATCTGCCCAATGTGCAAGTCGGCAGCTGAAACAATCACCCACTTTATGCTGCTGTGCCCGAGCTTAGAAGGTGTTTGTGTCACATATCTTCGTAGAATAGATGACATCCTTCAGACTGCTGATGTACCAAGGCTGTGCGAGCTGACGGAGGAGGATGCCACTAGACTGATACTTGACGCTTCACATTTCATTCCACTAGATCCCTAGACCTCTGTTTCAAGTTACACCACACTCGATCATCAAAACTTAGCGGAATATCTCGATACACCGTACAAAGACGAGGAAAACACAAAAAAACAACCAACAACAAAAGGCATACATGTAGTGATTAAGATAACGAAAATTCTGACTAGTAAATTTACAGTCGTCACATCAGTCCAGTTCAGGGCTGATGGTTTGCCTAGAATTGGAGAGGCGGTATCTACAAGACAAGTAACAAGTAACAAGTAAGTAATCAAAAAACTAAAATCACTACAAAAGCAATCTGTTAAACTTTTCTCACAAGCAGCAAATGGCCAAGATACCTTTAAAAAACAAAATTCTAAAACTTGAAGGCATTTGAAAGGTCCAATTATATACTATTTTAAGAGACTACCACAATGGCAACTTACCCACATCATTATCCGATATTTTTACACAGAATAATCAGAATAATTTATTAGCACAAAATCTCACACTTAGAGATATAGCCAACACAGTACAAACCAATACGAAAACATTACAATTGAACACGTTGTGATCAATTGTGATTATGTACACATAATACAGACATACATACTCACAACACACGAACAAGTTCTAACCTACATGTCACATATCACTGAACAGAGGCAGCTACACGCACACCATCCCATCAAGCAATACAATTATGGAATAACACAGATGCAGACACACGTGCGCAAATTCTTACAACAAAATCATTCAAAAAGTACATAAAGACCAAAATTATTGAGAGCCACTAGAAGCCAGATTACTAAAACACACACCGGAAATCCTTAATGACCAAAAAAGGACTAATTTCCGATAATGTAATGAATGCTCTGATGGCTATTTTGGGACAAATTTGAACTGACACGGTTGCTGCCTGTAACAGTAACAGACTACAATTGAATCGGTTGCAAAATACGCAATGATTTCACTGTTCACTGCGCACCTGACTGAAATTAAGATATTGAAATCTTAAGGGTTAAAGGTTTCACCACCCCCATGGCAGCCATGTTCAAAGACAGCAGAACCTGTCTATAGCGGCCACTTGCGTTCTGGGTCCAGGAGGTGATGATCCTTTAAAGCAGGTTGACATAAGACCCCATGTCCTGAAAAGTCGTTGCCCTGCTGTATTATGTAGTTCGGATCGACCGGGCGGGTACCGGCCATACCAGCTACGCTGGGTATGCGCCGCCCATCCTGGACTCATTCCCTGAACACGCCCCCTGGGTAGAGCGTATATGAGCCTATGAGAGAGATCGCGTTATAAAAACGACTAAGTTCGTTAAAGCGCATAGTGTGCATGCACACGCTTAGATGCTATTTTTGGCAGAGCACGTAGTTTATGACCAAGATGGGATGACACATTTACTGTACAGAGATGGTACCCTGTAATCCTTTTTAAATACGTGTTCCCGCTGAAACTAGCATTAATCAAGACCAGAATTCGACGGGATTTCCAAATCTGTAAACCATTTCAAAATCGGTTAAGAAATGGCTGAGTTATCCACGGAAACCCCCTTTTGATTATCTTCAAAATATTGCCGTGACGTCATAACCACGTGGACGCAGAACTTCTAGAATGTTCTAGAACGTTCGACTGCATTATTATTAGCTACGCGCTGATTGGCTGTTGCTCGACCGGTGACTGGTTGGAGCCTGCGCCTGTGACGTCATGAGTAGTATAAAAGGAGACGAGATCCAGAGTTCGAGAGCATCCGCGGCCGGGGGCTAAATAGGTTGGACCTGTTCCAGCTACGATCAGCACAACATTACGCAGATCACTTCGCTTTCTGTTGGTTCCTCTCCCGTAGCCAGCAGGACTCCAGCCCACCGCACTAAAAGCAATTTTGTAACTCCCGTCCTTGCGGGAGGATTTTGTAACTTTCTAGTTATTGTTCACGAATATATCAAGAGCTACTTCGGAACACGAACTTGCGGTGAGGCCTTTACGGCCTGAAAATGTGCTTCTACAGATGTAGAGGCAGCGATGTTCTTTGGTGGATGACTCACCGGATCTGCCGGCCATGCCAAAAAGTGGATATGTACCTGTCCCTGCACTGATGTCGTGCAGGTTCTTCTAAACTTTCGACCGCAGCAAGTAAACTTTGCTCGGTACGGCACATGATTTTTCGTCACTACAAAGATAATTTTCTTTCCTTTCAGCCTAGAGGTATAATAGCTTATATTAAGTTAATTAGTTAGGTCTCGTGTATGGGAGCCTCCCTTGCGGGGATACCTCTGCGGACCTACGAGTCTGTGTGGTACCCCCGGGAGCCCCACGTTTAAAAGTTCATCCAGGCCGTCTCCATGTCTTGTATTTTCGTATGCTCATCATTTTATCTAGCATACTCGACAGTCTGTTTAGGTAAAATAATTGTATAGACTTAGTTTAATTAGGTCACCGAAATCAAATCTGGTAAGTCCATAGATCACGAAATCGCTATGGACAGGCATACTGGTGACACAAACTCTTACGATGAGACTGCTGTGTTTAATGTTTGCGACAATGGTCGCATGGCACCACTGGAACAATTGAGTTCCGGCCTTAGGAGCCGGTCTTTGTTACCCGTAGGGCAGTATCGTACAGGATCCGTCACCCCAGGACCGGAAGCTAACTAGCATCATCATTCGTCGTGCACTTGCGGCATGGCGAGTCGACATCATACATCAGTTTCACAGATAACCCCACCACCCGGATTTCAACCACTTCATTCTTCCCATGGTCTTGACCGAGTCATTCTCCCTCCCAAATTTAGTGGGGGAAATGACTGGACCAACTACAAAATAGAGTTCGAGATAATAAGTTGGACTAACCACTGGAACGATCAGCAAATGGGTGAATATCTCACTGCAAAGCTTTCCGGAAAAGCCCTTCAAGTTCTTACGGATCTTGGGACTGACCACACACCACCTACACCCAATTAGAACGAGCATTGACGGAGCGGTTTGGCGACACAGCTCTCGGAGAAACAAGTCATCTTCAACTCAGAAATCTCTGACGGCGTGCGGGAGAAACTCTTCCAGAGTTGGCTAGTCGAATCCAAAGACTAGTCGCCCACGCATATCCGAGCACCAACACGGAAGGCATAATCCATCTGCATCTTGACACTTTTATCAATGTATTGAGTGGTCAACCCGCCATGAAAGAAAAGTTATTTCTTGGCGACCGCGGTAGTTTGGCCCAATTAATGGCAACCGCGGTCCATATAGAAAACTTTCTGGAGCAGGAAAAGAGTAGCCGCTGCCAACTCCATCCTATCAACGAGATAGAGGGTGCAGATGTCGCCACGCCCACTAGTGCTCCCCTCTCCAGTTCATCAACACCAACCGCACAGACATCACCACAACCAGCTGTACAGAATTCCAATCAGAATCAAGCGCTTGGAGGAAGGGGGCGTGCCCGTAGAGGAAGCTATAATGGGGCCCCTGGGCGCGGGAACTAGTGCAACAATAACAACAGCAACATGAAAGAACGTATAAATGAGATCAATAAACAGATCTCCACACAAACAAATTTACTCACAACACTCAGCACAAACCTTGCCACCACTCACTTTAGGACAACAAACACCACCAGCACCGCACCGCCACCAAACACCTGTTACAGATGCGGTCAGCCAGGCCATTTGGAGGGGCCAGTGTCCTAACCGACCTCCTTCAACAACGCCTGCACCTGACCACAGCACACCGCAACTAGAGAAGCAATCAAACTCTTAAGGGCACTGAAATATCAAGAGCCACCTCGGTGCCCGTATTCGCTTCCCAGCTCAACTGCGGTCTTCGTACAGCAACGTTTGGTGGCCAACAATCACCCACCAAAATCAGCTTTTACACCTACACCCAAATGCATGGCTTCACATATGTCAATACCTACGATGCTTCCCCGATCCGCAGCATTGCCATCCCCCTATTTTTTCGCACATAACAAGCCTTCTTTTCTGTGTAAAACGGCAGTGATAGGTTGTAGCAACTCCGCTGAAACAACTTTTTTGCAATCACCACGTCCTGCCACCAAGACACTGAATTCTCGGTGACCTTTGGTGGTATGCAAAACACCACCTCACCCAACATCATCTCCAGCATCCACAGACAGCAGCGACTCAGGAGAAACGATTCACTCCACCTCATGGATTCGCAAGCACCGACGTAGATGGGGAAAAGCACGTCCCTGGCGGCATCACTGTTTCTTCTGCGCTTCACCAAAACATCCAATGAAGCATTGTAAGAAATGGCTTGTGCAAGTGGAGCTTATCCGTCATCCTGTGCGCACCACTGTCTACACTAATACAACATCTCCATCATCATTGCTATCCCCAGCTCCACCTTCACCACAGCCCTCACAGCAGCGCCGATGACGAACTGGCCCTTTCCTCACTCAGCCATCCACCACATTAAAAGAAGCAATTAGGAAACAGTCAGAGTACATACAGAGTGATTCCGCTCCGATCCCATTGTCGCAGATGGCGTCATTGGAAACTCTTCTACAGGTACATCAGAAAGTCATATACAAATGTGCCTGTCTGTTTAGTGGCGTTTCCACCAGTGCCACCGTCGACACTGGTGCTTCAATCACTGTTTTTAACAAGCGCTTATATGAGAGCATCCCACCTCATAAGAAGCCTCCCCTTAAACCTACAAACATTTACCTACAGATGGCTATGGGAGCTGATGTGCCCGTAGCCGGGGTAGTCAATTTAGTCATCCAAATAAAGGAGATGTAATTCATACAGCGAGTTGTCATCGCCTCTATTCACAACGATGCCCTCCTTGGCTCTGATTTCCTCAGTGCCAGCGATGCCATCATACATTGCAAACAACAGGAACTCGACATACACAGCCGACGAATACCTCTTGGACTGGCATCGTCAATATATGACACATGCGCTGTAATATTGTCCAGTACAGCCACAGTTGAGCCGGGACAAGAACAAATCTTATGGGCCACCGCACCACAGATAGAAAGCAACACACACATCGCCATGCTGGAACCCGATCCTGATTATATGATCGCCTCACAATGCGCAAGTCCCCGCAGGATAGTAGACACTACTAATAAGGAAAATATACCTTTTAGAGTGTTCAATCGTACCACAGATCCCATCACTCTGGAACCAGGAGTACGCTGCAGCCATTTAGTGGATATAATCTCATTGGAATCACCTACACCTGCTGACACACCACCGCATATGACTGATGATTTACCTGAACATTTACATGATTTATATCTATGTGCCACAGTTGGATTACAGCAATCAGAGAAACATGAAATTCGGGAATTACTGCACAAATATCGTGATAGTTTTTCCTCCGGAGACATGGATCTCCGAGAGACTCATCTCGTACAACACTTCATCGACACAGGCAATAATCGCCCCGCACATCAACCGGTACGACGTCTTCCCATTCATAAGGAAGCGGAAGCACACCAACAAGTGAACGACATGTTGCGGACCTGTATTATTGAACCCTCAGCATCTCCATAGGCTAGCCCAATAGTACTAGCAGGCAAAAAGGTTTTGTATAGACTACCGCCGCCTTAATGATCTTAGCGTTAAGGACGCTTATCCATTACTTCAGATAGATCAGGTCTTGGATTCCTTGTCCGGAGCCAAGTGGTTTTGTACCCTTGACTTAGCTAGCGGATACTGGCAAGTAGCCATGGATGAGGCTGACAGTGAAAAGACCGCATTCATTTGTAGGGATGGCCTTTTCCAATTCCGCAAGATGCCCTACAGGTTATGCAATGCTCCCGGAACTTTTGAACATCCCATTGAGCAGGTATTAACCACCCTGCAATGGGAAATCTGTCTCTGATACATCGATGACGTGATAGTCTTCGGACCCGTGTTTGAGCAAACCCGTATCAATTTGGACACCATGCTTTCCCATTTCCGCAGGGCCAATTTGAAACTCAAACCCAAGAAATGTCATCTCTTTAGACAGAGCGTTGAGCTCCTGGGACACATCATATCCGGTGATGGAGTGGCTACTCAGCCATAAAAAACTAAGGCAGTAGCAGCGTGGCCACAGCCCTCTTCAGTTACAGAGACACAAAGTTTTTTCTTGGCCTATGCCAGTACTATCGCCGTTACATCCGACATTTCAGCGAGATTGCGTCACCCATTTACAAGATCACCGAAAAAGATCGACCATTTGAGTGGATGAGTGAGTATGAAGGCTCCTTCAGGGCATTGAAGGAACTCTTGATGACTGCCCCCGATTCTTGCTCATCCTAATCCAAACCTCGATTTTATCTTAGACACTGATGCATCAGCTTACGCTATAGGCTCGGTTCTATCTCAGGTCAAAGAAGATGGAACGGAGCAGGTATTGGGTTATGGTTCGCGTACTCTGAATAAAACAGAGAGAAGATACGCAACCACCAAGCGAGAACTGTTAGCAGCGGTACTCTTCGTCAAGTACTATAAACACTTTCTGTACGGGCGCTCTTTTACACTCCGTACAGACCATGCCTCACTACGTTGGCTCAGGAACCTGAAAAATCTGGTGGGCCAGGTAGCGAGATGGCAGGAATCCCTGCAGGCCTACAAGTTCAACATTGTTCACAGTCCCAGCAAATTGCATGTGAATGCCGATGCCCTCAGTAGAATCGGCGTGGAAACTGAACACGAAGAGGCCGCCACCGTGACACAGTCAACACAGCCATCTCCGGAGTTCCCTGATTTGAAGTGCGCAGAGTGGAATCCGGAGAAAATCGCACACCACCAAACAACAGATGTACAGACATGAAATATATATGCGTGGATCCAGGAGGGGGTACGTCCTTCCAAGGAATCGGTAACTCCACTTTCCACCACAGCAAAATATTATTACCAATGGTTCGAAGAATGCCGATTAATAAATAACGTTCTGTATATTAATGACCGTCTGCTAGTGCCGGAACGTTATCGTGATCTCATTTTAAAACAATTGCATGATAATGCCGGGCATCAGGCCATGGAAAGGACTGTTGCCCCTATTAAAAAAGATTCCACTGGATCGGGATTCGCAATAGTGTCAAGGCATGGGTTGCCAAATGTATCCCATGCCAAAGACACGCTGTTGGCCAACACTATATCGCACCATCTCAAATTAACATTGTTGATGCACCATGGGAGCGAGTGGCTATCGACGTGCTTGGACCCTTGAATACAACGGATGACGGAAATAAGTACATCCTCGTATTACAAGATTACTTTATGAAGTGGGTAGAAGCATTTGCTTTGCCGGACCAAGAGGCATCCACCATAGCGGAGGTCTTGGCACGCAATGTGTTCTGCCGTTTTGGTATGCCCTATGAGTTGCACTCTGATCAAGGAAGTAATTTTGAGACCTGGCTCATAACAGAGCTCTGCAAATTGTTCCATATCGTCAAAACAAGGACGACTCCATACCACTCCCGGAGTGACAGGATGGTAGAGAGGTTCAACAGAACTCTTGCGGTGATGCTTACAAAGGAAACACGTCTTGATTGTAGAGATTCGGACCGACGGCTCCTGTATGTACTCTTGGCTTACCGCACTTCAGTACATTCCAGCATGGGTTATACCCCTGCTCGGTTAGTGTTAGGCCGTGAATTAGCCTTGCCCCTGGACCTGGCCATGCCTCGGATACCAGGAGAGAAAAATTCACCATCTCTCTATGTTGAACTCTTGCGGCAAAGGATAGAACAAGCCCATGAGTTGGTGAGAGAAACATTATCCACTGCACAGCGGCGGCAAAAGACATGGCATGACCGGAGGGTGCATGGAGATCCGTATGAAGCAGGAAGGATGGTTTGGGTACATGATTCACGACGATCTGCAAGCGTGCCAAGAAAACTGAGTTACCAGTGGAAGGGCCCCTATGTGGTAGTAGGTAAGACGTCGGACGTGACCTACCGTATCCGTGCTTCGGATGGCCTGACCTCAGTCATCCACTTCGACCGACTTAAACCGTGTGTCAGTGAGGACCCAGCACCAGATCTCGGACTTGGCGTTTCTCGTGACACCAGAGGCTGAGGCTGGCCCACGCCATACTTCCAGTGGGGTGTAGCACACGGTGAATAGCATGGAAGTGAAGAGGCTGGATGAAGCCTTGGCGTGTCTAGAACCGCAGAACCGTACAACAAGGTGTACCCGACCACCTCCCAAAAGCACCAGATCATTTCTCACACAAACGGCACCCCTATCCATCGCCGCACCCCCACCCCTAATACAACTGGCGTCCCTCATCTATGCACCAAGTTCGGACATCACCGGCCCAGTCCATTTCACACTCCACTCGTCATCTGTTGACCGTCAATCTTCAGATATGAGAGAGACTGCTGCTACAGAGGAGGTGGCATCCCGCACTGCACCCACCAACATTACCCCCCCCCCCCCCCCCCCCCCCACCACCCCCCCCCCCCGCGGTGGGCAGAGAAGCAGCCTGTTCAACAGACTCTGGGCTCGAATCTTCCTGGTGTCTAAAAATTGTGACAGGACACCAACCGTCGTGTAATGGGAGATGACCATATCCCTCTATCCAAAGGCCACCCCATCCATTTGGCCTACCATACTCCTCCGTGAGCAGTCAGGACATCACACCATAAACAGAACGTCATCACATACAAAGCACACCTGCCCTCAAGGCTGGATACGTCGATTCGTCATTGCGCGTACATCACATACCTACTCGGTTATATTCAGCATAACAGAGACATTCAACATCGGCAAAAACATCATTTAGCAGCACCTACCGGTATTAATTAATTCCTGATAGAGACACAAAAATTCCCACAACAATTCCACCCGCAAAAGCTGCAGGAGGAATATTATCTCCCGCAACCCCCACCTCCTGCAATAACAACAGACTTGACGTTCACCAGCGTGGAAAACTGGAATACGCCCACTTCGCTTATAACATCATACAGCAGCCCGGACATCCCGACAACAACATTATCATCAACAGACAACAGCCGACAAATCTCCCGCATACACCTTCTTATCCAGTTATGGGAGAACTGATCATATGGATATAAGGAATGCACTACAGCCATCTACAGTATGTGTCATGGGAGGAACATTTGTCCAACGCTCCTCCCCATCCTTTTTCCCCGACGTCGTACGGAAACAGCCAAAATCTACATACTTCATCTACACGTAATAACAGTTAATATTATTGAGGGAGCAAGATACCCACATTGTCGTCAGTCACGAGTACGATTCTGCTACCGAAAAGTTGAGTTAGATAATGGATTGGTCAAAGTTACAACAGCATCCGACAGGTCATCTGTGCTCTAACGTAACTCTGTCCCACCCACGGGCTCGGCCATTACAGAGTGAAATACCCTCAAGGTTCGATAAAGTTGACAATCATGCCACCTCTTCCACCCCCACCCCCCCCACTCCCGCACATGGCGGCCATAAAAACGTCACCTTCACCACAGCGCAAGTATCATCTACAGATAACCAGCCACGCATATCAGATTCAACTCACCAACATGTCAGAAACATAGACACTCAGGTTGACTGTATTCACAATCTCCAGAATCCAGTCTGGCAGCACCCGCACCAGTAATCAGCCATCAAACTACAGCCACTACACCCGCACCCATAGTGTCTGAAGCAATTTCAGCAGGTCAGCCGATATCAGTAGTCATCACAACACCTGGGGGAATGGAAATTCCAAGTTACCCGCAGTCACCATCTCCTCCAGACCTGACCATAGACGAGGGACCAGGACCGTCGCAGCCCGCGTCGATTAGTATAACTAAAACTCATGTTATCCAGCATCCGCCTCCTAGCCTTTCTGACCCAGCCATCAGGAAGGGAACCACGCCAGAACGACCATATGCGGGAAAGAGACGTATCGCCCACACGCAGGACATTCAGCCCATGCCTAATGTTACCGCAAATCGTCTGGTGAAATATGCTAAGTCTCGGAACATGTCATCTACCGTATGCGCTCCCGTATCATTGCCTCAGCCTACGATTCCGCTCACCGCCATCACCACGACAGCAACCGCAGCCACCACGACGATCACAACGATAACAGCATCACCTGCCTTGACAACCACTAGCACCACCACTGCCTTACGGACAGATATATATTTTCACCCACCGTAACTATGAGAGACATTATAGATGCTGATATTTCCGCCACCTTCACTTCAGACATTTCCGACAGTGCCAGTGATAATGAACGCATCTCGGCAATGATAGTGCATCCACCACGACCAACCACCACCAGTCGCGGGATCCAGACTCAGTGGGGAAATTTTGCAGCAGAGGTGTGATCATTTGTGATACAGCAGAACATCAGTGGTGCGATTCATGGAAGCGTATTAATTATTACTTTATTTTTGAAACACTTTTCTTTTTATTATATATGTTAGATCAATTGAATCCAATCCCTAGGATGACTATGGTTATCCGACACAGCTGCACACTTCAGTGCCCAGCTGTGTCCCACACAAAATGAGCACTGCAGACTTCGGTGTTGTAGGAACGTCGTGTGCGACGTAAAGAATACAACATCCTGCAGTGAAATACTGTCATAATCCCGTCATGCAGTCTCAGCTATGCTGGAGCTGCCTAATAAACTAACTTTTGAGATATTATTATTATGGTCTATTTTTCTTATTATTTTTTTCCCTGTCTTAGATGTCAGGATGGCTATGGGGTCAGCGAGAGCTGCCCGTTGCGGACCCACTATAACGAGCCGCAAATATCTTTTTAATCAGAGATACATGTTGCGTACCCCTTTATTTACCCGGGGTGCGCAAGTAACTCGTAAGTAATCTACTAGATACCCCATAAGGGTATGTTACATTGAAATCTTATAATTTATATATACATATATATTTTATATTATTATATAGTAACCTTAAATTGTAGTTCGTTGGAGCTTGGGTGTTCTCGGCGGAGATAATAATTATCTGCACCCAAAGAGAACACCCATTCGAGCTATTGTTTAGGATCATTTACTAAATAAAGTTGCAGCACGCACCAAAATATTAAAACAAAAAAAGAAAAGGTATGGAAAAATAATTCCAGTCAAAAATTGAAAACTAAAAGTATGCCTCCCCTCTCCACTTTGGCACCTCTGTGTGCTCTGTCTCTTGAATACGCATCTATTGCATCACTACTCCTCTCCGGCCACGCACCTACTCGGGAAGTCTATAATTCTCACCTAGCGTACGTCCGTGCGTCGATCCGCAATGAGCGATCGTTTGCCACGGATGTCAAACTAGGAGGAGGTGGTCTAGTTCGGATCGACCGGGCAGGTACCGGCCATACCAGCTAAGCTGGGTATGCGCCACCCATCCTGGACTCGTTCACTGAACACCTCCCCTGGGTACAGCCATAAGCGTATATGAGCCTATGAGAGAGATTGCATTATATAAACGACTAAGTTCGTTAAAGCGCATAGTGCCCATGCACACGCTTAGATGCTATTTTTGGCAGAGCACGTAGTTTACGACCAAGATGGGATTGTAGCTCACGGGGTAGTATCGGGCCATTCCGGTGTATCATGTTGACTCTCCACACCGTACGGGCATGACGAGTGATGACGCTGGTTAGCATCCGGTCTCGGGGTGACGAACTTTGAATGAGTCTGCCCTGTGGGAAACACAAATGGCTCCTAAGGCTGGTGGCACTCAATCATTCCGGTGGGGCCGTGCGACCATTGTCGTGAACATTAAACACAAGAATTTGTGTCAGCAGTATGCCTGTCCATAGCAATTTTGTGATCTATGGACTTACAAGATTTGAAGTGGTGACCTAAAAATATAAGTTTATACAATGATTTTATCTAAACAAACTATCGAGTATGCTAGATAAAAATGAGGAGCATACGAAAATACAAGACATAGAGACAGCCAGATGAACTTTTAAACATGGGGCCCCCAGAGATACCACACAGACTCGTAGGTCCACAGAGGTATTCCCGCAAGGGAGGCTCCTGTACACGAGACTTAACTAATTAACTTAATATAAGTTATTATACCTCTAAGCTGAAAGTAAGAAGATTATCTCGGAAGAAAAGTCATGTGCCTCATGCAGGCACTACTCCTAGTGCTAGTTTGGGTGAGGGGTATTATCCTCGCATGGACCGTCATCTCTGGATCCTTGCGAGAGGCAAGTGCCTCGCACGGGCCTCTGTCTTGGGAAGGTGTCACCACTGCTTAAAGCGGGAGAAGAGTAGTAGGCAAAAATGGGCCCACTCTAATATTTCAACCAAAATGCTTGAAAAAGAAAAGACCATACCTAGTGAGATTATGACTATAGGGTTGCATGCAGTTTTACATGAAGACGGGACGAACGATTCCCGAAGGATTCCCACGTCACCGTCTTATGCGATTCTCAGTATGCTGAATTAGTAGTCGCCGCTTTATTTATGCGGGCCTTCAGCTTTGCTTATCTATCCTTTAATTTTTGGAGACAAGAACTATTTTAGGCCGCAAATGGCTGGTATCTACCTAGCTATTAGACACGGCTGCCATTGAGAACGGATGCCCTAAGACATCAATACTGAAGACAGCGCTCATAAATGTTACTTAGTAAGATCTCTGAACTGGATAAGAATCCGGACATCTCGCTCCGTAACCACATAAAACGTTACAGGACACAGGTCACTTTTCATAAGAGCATTATTAGGCAATTGTTCTATCGTTATGGTGGGGGTAAGAGAGACGAATACCCACCGTAAATGTCCTTCCCATGAGGGTGTGGCAGATCTAAATATCATGCCCAGATATTCTTATGGCATTCAGTGGGGATACGTATCTCGCCGTCACCGGGTCCTATGGGACTAACCTGTCATTAGGTTTATATACAAGTTGCCCAGTTTTGCACTGCGGTGCGGGAGGATTGTTCAACAAATAAAATAATAATTAATATATGTTTTCGCAGTGCTTTCCTACATTGGCAAAAATGCTAACTACTAAGTATCCGAAGATAAAAGGGGAATGTATGTGACACTCGGAAACCCCAATAATTTCCCAGTGTCGGATCAGCCCATGGTGCGGATAGGGACATCCAAACAATTAAGAAGCCACAAGGCTGAGTGGAACATGAAGAGAGACAAATTCTTAGATTTGATTTGATTTGATTTGATTTATTCTCTTGGTAAATATTACAAATTACAATATGATATGAGTCCACTGGAGGCTGTGCCTATTAGCTTGTGGACCCCTGACATAAAATAACATACAAGTTACACATGATTTGACATAAGTAGACATAAGGCATTATGACAATATATTATACATAACTACAGACAAATAATATAGGATTTGACATAGAAAAAGAAGAGAAAAAAAAAGAGAAAAAAAAGATAAAAAGACAAGACATTTGACAAACATGGTTCACTTGTTTTTTATTGTTCTTCATACTGTGGGTAACATATTTCACTCATTGGAATGGGCTAGGGGATGAAGGGGGTGGGGTGGGGGCTGGAGTTCATCCTGTTCCTACTATTATTATTATTATTATTATTATTATTATTATTATTATTATTATTATTATTATTATTATTATTATTATTATTATTATTGTCTATCACCTTCTTTCCCTAGAGGAAAGAGAGTAAACCGGCTATGTGAATCTGTGTTCGAGTCTATTTCTTAGTGTGTTTGTCATGGCTGGGTTTTTAGAGCTCTTAGATATGATCAAGTTCTGGGTCTGTGTATATCTTGAGGAGTGCTGGTCCAATTTGACTCAGGATTTAACACAGAAGCTGCACACTTGCTGAATATTCAGAAAAGCCACCCGACCAAGAGTTGTTGGTGGCTTAGCCAACCACAGCCCCCAGTCAAGTCCTCTTCAAAACACCCAGCAAGAGGAGCTATGTCCCTTGGGATGTGTTGTCTGTAAGACCCAGGAGCCAGACATTCACATAAAATACAATATAATAAAATAAATTAAATATGATTATGGTTAATGATACAGTAAAGATAACAATGGCCAACATGATTCTAGCAACAAACTGATTTGGTTATGACGTAAGTAATCTTCTGTACACATTTGGAATAGAAGACATTGCTGCCTTATGCAGAAAATTCTCCCACAAATTCCACTAGGTCCAGAATATTCAGCAGTACCGGTACCTTTTATTTTATGTAGACAATATGTCAAACCAGAGTGTAGAGGCAGGGCAAGAGCAGTAATATCAGTATTGGTAACAGGTGGTTCTTCATGATGAATTGCTGGTAATTGATGTGGTGTCCGGGCGCATGAAGGTGTAGTAACTAATATATGAGTGAGGTCCAATTACCCGATTTAGTACTTATTAATGAACATTTGTTTAATAAAATGTTTGCAGGAATTTTGACTAATAATCCGTGTACGTGTGTTCGTGTCTGTGTTATTCCAGAGTTTTGTAGCTTGAAAGGATGGTTTTCGTTTTGAGATTTCCATTCTATTGTATTCTGTGTGAAAGTTGTGTCTAGATCTGGTGTTGTATGCATGTATTTCAGTGTTTAGGTTAAAGAGAGAAGACAGTGAATTTGTTAGATTACCTTTGAAAAAATCTTTTATTATTGTATATAATTGGAGATTACCAATATCTTCTAGTTTTAATAAATTTTCTGTCTTGTAAACATTTTGGGCCTCTCCTGTTTATGCAAAAAGTTTAATGGCTTGCTTTTGAAGTGATTTTAGTCTTGCCAGTCTGATTTTATATGTATTAGTCCAAATAGTGTTGCAATAAGTAATTTGTGGGAGTATTAACGTGCAATATAGTGTTTTTAGTATGTTAGGTGGTAAGTATGATTTAAGTCGTCGCATGATCCCAATGTTTCTTGCCACTTTAGATGTTACAATCTCTATATGTTTCTCCCAGGTTAGATCTTTATCATTATGAGTCTTACCAGAGTGCGGGGCTAGATTATTGCACTACCGGAAGAGAAGAGTATACTACAGATTTCTTAATGAAGAAAGTGTCTCTAATCATATTAAACCTATCCTATCGAGCTGAATAGAAAAAGGTTTAGTCAGTAGCATGCCGGGCTAAACAGAGTTATAGCACGAACAGCGATCTTAGTGAAAAAATTGTTGGTAGTGGGAGAAAGTGCTGCATATATAAGTGTTGCTGTATAGTGTTTCCTACGTGCATTGCAGTCCTATATTTTCTATAAATAAACAAAACATATATATATATATATATATATATATATATATATATATATATATATATATATATATATATATATATATATATATATATATATATATATATATATATATATATATATATATATATATATATATATATATATATATATATATATATATATATATATATATATATATATAAACTAACCAGAACATCAATACAGTATTAAATGATCAGAATTATATATCTTGGTACAGGTTAACGAACCTACTATGGTGCGGTTAGTGAAAACACCTTACAGAAAATAAGAATAACTATAAACATATACATAAATTATAACTAGCGGTCCTAAGACCGTTACAGTACCTTTTAGTCATCGGGACCGTTTTTACGGATACAATATAATTAGAAAAGTACATTTAGCGGAATAATTAAAATGTCAAGCACAGTTACTTGAATACTTGGTAGCCATTCTTAGATTAGGCTATCGTATTACTGAAATTGATACGTCATCCTTTAGTTGACGTGAGTTGATGCATTCTCTTGAAGCTGGAAAGTTCCCACAGGTTTGTTCCCGTGAACAGGATTCCCGCAAGAAGCTCATGGCGGGCGCACATCGCTCAGGACTGTAAGCACAATGGAATGTCTAACGAGTAGTCAGCAAGAGATACAATAGCATTACTGCTGTGAAGAAAGTTCCCGTACACTGATGGCACAGATGGAAGTTGTCAAATACCCGATCACAAGTGGTGGTTGTTAGATGCAGATGAAGGTACAAAACTGTTAGATGCAGATGAAGATACAAAACTAAGCTTAACGGTGCTGGGTACGTCAACCAGCTCTGAAGATGCACCGGGCAAAGTTTACTTGCTGTGGTCGAAAGTGAGAAGAACCTACATGACATTAGTGCAGGGATGGTTGAAATACCACTTTTAGGCATGGCTGGCAGATCCGGCGAGTCATCCGTCAAAGAACATCCTGCCTCTACATCTGTAGAATCACATATTCAGGCCGTAAAGGTCTCACCGCAAGTTCGTGTCCCGAAGTAGATATTGATATTCGTGAACAGTATTTAGAAGTTCCAAATTGCTCCCGCAAGTAGGGAGTTACACAATTGTTTTAGTGTGGTGGGTTGGGTAACTGCTAGCTACTGGAGAGAAACCGACAGAAAGCGAAGTTATATGCGCAATATCTGTCGTGCTGGTAGTAGCTGGTACAGGTCCAACCTATTCGGACCCTGGCCGAGGATACTCTCGATCTCTGGATCACGTCTCCTTTTATACTACTCGTGATGTCACAGGCGCAAACTCCAACCAATCATTGGTCGATTAACAGCCAATCAGCGCGTAGCTAATAATAGCGCCGTCGAATGTTCTAGAACATTCTAGAAGTTCTGCGTCCACGTGGTTATGACATCATGACAATATTTTGAAGATAATCAAGAAGGATTTTCCGTGGATAACTCAGCCATTTCTTAACCGATTTTGGTTTACAGATTTAGAAAGCCTGTCGAATTCTGGTCTTGATTAATGCCAGATTCGGCGGGAACAAGTAACTAAGAAAGATTACATGGCACCATCTTGGTACACTAAAATCGTCATCCTATCTTGGTCGTAAACTACGTGCTCCATCAAAAATAGTATTTAAGCGTGCGCATGCGCACTATGTGCTTTAACAAACTTAGTCGTTTTCTTACAACGCGATCTCTCTCACAGGCCCATATACGCTTATGGCTCTACCAAGCGGGGCGTGTTCAGGGAACGAATCCAGGACGGGCGGCGTGTACCCAGCTTAGCTGGTGCAGCCTGTACCCACCTGGTCGATCTGAATTAGACAACCCCCTCCTAGTTTGACATCCCTGGCAAATGATCACGCATTGCGGATCGAGGCACGGACTTACGCTGGGCAGGAATTATAGACTTATAGAGGAGTAGTGACAAAATAGACGCGTATTCAAGAGACAGAGCACATAGAGGTGCCAAAGAGGAGATGGGAGGCATACTTTTAGTTTTAATTTATATAATAATATATAAAATATATGTATATTAAATATATAATTTTCACGTAACATACCCTTACGGGCTATTTTAAAATATCACGGCCGAATTACTTGCACACCCCGGGTAAATAAAGGGGTACACAACACGCATCTTGATTAAAATTATTTGCAGCCCTTTATAGCGGGTTCGCAATGGGCAGCTCTCGCTAACCCCGTAGCCATCCTGATATCTAAGACAGGAAGAAAAATAATAAGAAAAATAGAACATAATAATAACTCAAAAGTTAGTTTATCAGGCAGCCCCAGCATAGCTGAGACTGCATGATGGGATTATGACATTATTGCACTGCAGGGTGTTGTATTCTTTACGTCGCATCGTGTTGTATTCTTTACGTCGCACACGACGTTCTTACAACACCAGAGTCTGCAGTGCTCATTTTGTGCGGGATTCAATTGATCTAACATAAAAACAAGGTATTACTTATTCCCGAGGAGCATCACCTTTTAATTAGCATGATACGGTTTTACTGATTGGATGCTTATAAACTTGCCTATTTTAATTTTAGGCTGGAGCACCCGATGGGGTGTGTGGGGAGCCTAGTGACGTCAGCGGCTTTCACACCGACTCACCCTCTCCACTCCTCCATCACGCTGTCTTTGGGCGGCTCTTGTGTTTAAAGCGTTTGATCCAATTTACTGGAAATAGCAGTAAAAGTATGTGGCCCTTGGAAACACGTGGTTGATCAGGTGCTGTTTATGGCGATGGCCGAAATACTGTTGCTGAGGTGTAGTCTTTGCAGATGAGAGATATGCAAATATATATTATATCAAGATTCCGTATAAAATAATGTCCCTATTTGCGCGGGTTCTTAAAACATGCCCCTTGGTATATGTCTGTAATAGGTAGTTCTCAGCCCGTGTTGATTATGGACTGGAACGCAGGGAAGAGAATTTTTGAAATTCTCCGTGTAATTATACTGTTAGATTTTTTATTCCGCTTTACCGGCCCATGCGCTAATGATTTGTAGCATGGTAGAGCAGTTGTGTTCTTAATAAAAAATATAACAGTAAAGTAGTAAGTAATTTGATGTGTGGTTTAAACAGATCTATTCAGGCGGTAGATCAATGTTACTGATCCCGACAAGATAGCTGCGTTTTCCGAGTGGGAGGGCTGCCAAGCATTCTCCTCAATGGACCTCTAGAACTAGCTCCGTACCGGCCTAGACCAGACACATTAATACCACTTAATAATGGTTAAATTACAGTACAACTCGGAAGTGCGTTCCACAGTTATTACAATTTACAATGCCGTCGTTTGGAGATTGTGAATACAGTCAACCTGAGTGTCTATGTTTCTGACATGTTGGTGATTTGAATCTGATATGCGTGACTGGTTATCTGTAGATGATACTTGCGCTGTGGTGAAGGTGACATTTTTATGGCCGCCAGATGCGGGAATGGGGTGGGGGGGGGGAGAGGCGGCGTGATGTCAACTTTATCGAACCTTGAGGATATTTCACTCTGTAATGGCTGAGCACGTGGGTGGGACAGAGTTACTTTAGAGCGCAGATGATCTGTCGGATGCTGTCATAACTTTGATCAATCCATTATCGAATTCAACTTTTCGGTAGTAAAATCCTACTCGTGACTGATGACAATGCGGGAATCTTGCTCTCTTAATAATATTGACTGTTATTACGTGTAGATGATGTATGTAGATTTAGCTGTTTCCGTCTGATGTCGGGAAAAGGGAAAGGGAGGACCATTGGACAAACGTTTCTCCCGTGATGCGTACTGTAGATGGCTGTAGTGCATTCCTTATATCTATATGATCAGTTCTCCCATAACTGGATAAAAAGGTGTGTGCAGGAGATTTGTTGGCTGTTGTTTGTTGATGATAATGTTGTTGTCGGGATGTCCGGGTTGCTGTATGACGCCAATGTTATAAGCGAAGTGGGCGCATTCCAGTTTTCCACGCTGGTGAACGCCAAGTCTTGTTATTGCAGGAGGTGGGGGTTTGCGGGAGATATTATTTCTCCCGTAATTTGTGCGGGAGGAACTGTTGCGTGAATTTTATGTCTCTATTGGGAATTAATGAATACCGGTAGGTGCTGCTAAATGCTGTTGTTGCCAATGTTCAATGTCTCTGTTATGCTGAGTATAACCGAGTAGGTATGTGATGTACATGCAATGACGAATTGACGTATCCAGCCTTGAGGGCAAGTGTGTTCTGTAGGTGTTGACGTTCTGTCTGTTAGTCTCGTGACTAAATTTGTTAGTGCGGTGATCTGTTTGTTGATCTCATCTATCCATTCTTTCATGTTGCCGTTGTTATTGTTGCGGTGGTTCCTGCGCCCAGGGGTCCCGTTGTAGCTTCCTCTATGGGCATGCCCCCTTCCTCCAGGCGCTTGATTCTGATTGGAATTCTGTATAGCTGATGGTGCTGATGTCTGTGTGGTTGGTGTCGATGAACTGGGGGGGGGGGGGGGGGGGGAGCATTAGCGGGCAGGGCGATAGCTGCACCCTCTATCTCGTTGATAGGATGGAGTTGACGTCGGCTACTCTTTTCCCGCTCCAGAAAGATTTCTATATGGACCGCAGTTGCCGTTAATTGGGCCAAACTACCGTGGTCAACTAGAATTTTTTTTTCTTTCATTGCGGGTTCACCGCTTAATGCATCGATAAAAGTGTTGAGATGCAGATGGATCACGCCTTCCGTATTAGTGCTCGAATATGCGCAGGTGACTAGCCTCCTGATTCGGCTAGCTAACTCCGGTAGAGTCGCGTCGTCGAAGATTCTTGAGTTGAAGACGACTAGTTTCTCTGAGAGCTGTGTCACCAAATCGCTCCGTCAATGCTCGTTCCAATTGAGTGTAAGTGGGTGTGTAGTCATGTGTAGACCGGCATGCGTCTATGGACGGGAGGTGGGACATTTGGAAGATTACGCGGACGTTCTCCCCGAGGTGAGGACTGATTCCTCATATGGTTGTGGTGCAGTCGGCTGACGGTCGTGATGTGTAGTGTGACTGATGTACCAGTGAAACGGTGGTGCCGATCCTCCTAATAATGTCGCGGTGTTCCCCTTGAGTATAGCATTGCGCTAGAAGGGCCAGTGCAGGAGGTTGTCTGTAATATGGATTGTCACCCGGCCATATGGTCTCCGTGGATGACACGGGTGAATGATAGTAGTCTGAAGGATTATTGAGATGCCCGTAATCGGGTCTTTGTCGGGGTCCCTTCCGGTGTATCATGTCGACTCGCCATGCCACAAGTGCACGACAAACGATGACGCTGGTTAGCATCCGGTCTCGGGGTGACGGATCCTGTACGAGACTGCCCTACAGGTAACAAAAACCAGCTCCTAAGGCTGGTGGAACTCAATCGTTCCGGTGGGGCCATGCGACCATTGTCGCGAACATTAAATACAACAGTCTCATCCCAAGAATTTGTGTCACCAGTATGCCTGTCCATAGCAATTTCGTGATCTATGGACTTACAAGATTTGATTTGGTGACCTAAAAATATAAGTCTATACAATGATTTTACCTAAACAAACTATCGAGTATGCTAGATAAAAATGAGGAGCATACGAAAATAAAAGACATAGAGACAGCCAGATGAACTTTTAAACATGGGGCCTCTGGAGGTACCACACAGACTCGTAGGTCCGCAGAGGTATCCCCACAAGGGAGGCTCCTGTACATGAGACTTAACTAATTAACTTAATATAAGTTATTATACCTCTAAGCTGAAAGTAAGAAGATTATCTCGGATGAAATGTCATGTGCCTCATGCGGGCACTACTCCTAGTGCTAATTTGGGTGATGAGTATTATCATCGCATAGACAGTCGTCGCTGAATCCTTGTGAGAGGCAAGTGCCTCGCACGGGCCTCCGTCTCGGGAAGGTGTCGCCACTGCTTAAAGCGGGAGAAGAGTAGTAGGCCAAAATGGGCCCACTCTAATATTTCAACCAAAAATGCTTGAAAAAGAAAAGACCATACCTAATGAGATTATGACTATAGGGTTGCGTGCGCTTTGACGTGAAAACGGGATGAACGATTCCCGAAGGATTCCCACGTCACCGTCTTATGCGATTCTCAGTATGCTGAATTAGTAGTCGCCGCTTTATTTATGTGGGCCTTCAGCATTGCTTATCTACCCTTTAATTTTTGGAGACAAGAACTATTTTAGGCCGCAAATGGCTGGTATCTACCTAGCTATTAGACATGGCTGCCATTGAGAACGGATGCCCTAAGACATCAATACTGAAGACAGTGCTCATACATGTTACTTAGTAAGATCTCCGAACTGGATAAGAATCCGGACATCTCGCTCCGTAGCCACATAAAACGTTACAGGACACAGGTCACTTTTCATAAGAGCATTATTAGGCAATTGTTCTATCGTTATGGTGGGGGTAAGAGGGACGAATACCCACCATAAATGTCCTTCCCATGAGGGCGTGGCAGATTTAAATATCATGCCCAGACATTCTTATGGAATTCGGTGGGGATACGTATCTCGCCCGTCACCGGGTCCTATGGGACTAACCATTTAACCTGTCATTAGGTTTATATACAAGTTGCCCAGTTTTTGCACTGCGGTGTGGGAGGATTGTTCAGCAAATAAAATAATAATTAATATATGTTTTCGCAGTGCTTTCCTACATTGGTAAAAGTGCTAACTACTAAGTATCCGAAGATACAAGGGGAATGCATGTGACACCACACCCTGGCCATCACCGCTCAGAAACCCCAACAGTTTCCCAGAGTCGGATCAGCCCATGGTGTGGATAGAGACATCCAAACAATTAAGAAGCCACAAGGCTGAGTGGAACATGAAGAGAGACAAAATCTTAGAGTTATGAGTCTTACTGGAGTGCGGGGCTAGATTATCGCACTACCGGAAGAGAAGAGCAAACTACAGATTTTTTAAAGAAGAAAGTGTCTCTAATTATATTAAACCTATCCTATCGAGCTGAATAGAAAAAGGCTTAGTCGGTAGCATGCCGGGCTAAACAGAGGTATAGCATGGACAGCGACCTTAGTAAAAAATTGTTGGTGGCGGGAGAAAGTGCTGCATATATAAGCGTTGCTGTATAGTGTTTCCTACATGCACTGCAGTCCTATGTTTTCTATAAATAAACAAAACATATGAACTGATGGCTACTGGCCATATATATATATATATATATATATATATATATATATATATATATATATATATATATATATATATATATATATATATATATATATATATATATATATATATATATATATATATATATATATATATATATAAACTAATCAGAACATCAATACAGTATTAAATGATCAGAAGTATATATCTTAGTACTCGTTAACGTACCTACTATGGTGCGGTTAGTGAAAACACCCTACAGAAAATAAGAATAAATATAAACATATGCAGAAATTATAACTAGCGGTCCTAAGACTGTTACGGTACCTTTTAGTCATCGGGACCGTTTTTACGGATACAATATAATTAGAAAAGTACATTTAGCGGAATAATTAAGTACAGTTACTTGAATACTCGGTAGCCATTCTTAAATTAGGCTATCGTGTTGCTGAAATTGATACATCATCCTTTAGTTGACGTGAGTTGAAGCTGGAGAGTTCCCGCAGGTTTGTTCACACAAACAGGATTCCCGCAAGAAGCTCATGGCAGGACTGTAAGCACAATGGAATGTCCAACGAGTAGTCAGCAAGGGATACAATAGGATTACTGCTGTGAAGAAAGTTCCTGTACACCGATGGCATGAATGGAAGTTGTCAACAACCCGATCACAAGCGGTGGTTGTTAGATGCAGATGAAGATACAAAACTGTTAGATGCAGATGAAGATACAAAACTAAGCTGAACGGTGCTGGGTACGTCAACCAGCTCTGAAGATGCACCGGGCAAAGTTTACTTGACATTAGTGCGGGGATGGTTGAAATACCACTTTTAGGCATGGCTGGCAGATCCGGCGAGTCATCCATCAAAGAACATCATGCCTCTACATCTGTAGAATCACATATTCAGGCCGTAAAGGTCTCACCGCAAGTTCGTGTTCCGAAGTAGATATTGATATTCGTGAACAGTATTTAGAAAGTTCCAAATTGTTCCCGCAAGTAGGGAGTTACAAAATTGTTTTAGTGCGGTGGGTTGGGTAACTGCTAGCTACGGGAGTGAAACCGGCAGAAAGCGAAGTTATATGCATAATATCTGTCATGCTGGTAGTAGTTAGTACAGGTCCAACCTATTCGGCCCCTGGCCGAGGATGCTCTCGATCTCTGGATCCTGAAAAAGTTAGAGCCTTTGTATGCCGTATCCGTGAGTAAACGCGTACGACACCTATTTTCGTACATTGAAAAAACTATCTTCGCACTCATTACCATACTTCCTGTAATTTTCTGGGCTAAAATGGCAAAGTCTACCGATTGAGCTGTACTTCCGAACATAATGCTGCCTGCTGCATTAGTGTTAGATTGTAACAGAGCTGAAAATTGTAAATTGTTCAAGCAAACATGGGAAAACTATGCTATGGTTACAAAACTCGACTCACATGATGATAAATATAAGCTCGCAATGTTTCTGCATTGTATTGGACACGATGCTCTGAAAATGTATAATGCCTTCGTGTTTGCTGAAGGTCAGAATAAGGATGATTTGTGTGTAATTACTAAGAAATCAGATGGAAATATCTGTGGACAGACAAATGAAACTTATGAACGCTAAATCTTCAATAACCGAAACCAGCATGTAAATGAATCGATTGATGTTTATCTAACAGAACTTTGTATGTTAGGCAAATCGTGTGGATTTTGCGATTGTATGCATGACAGTTTAATTCGTGACAGAGTCGTTCTTGGTGTTCAAGACAACCAAGTTAGAAAACGTTTCTACAGAATGCGAAACTGACCATTAATGAATGCATCAATATCTGTAGAAGTTGCGAGGCTACAACATCTCAGCTGAAAACGATGAACATTGGTCCATCCCTCGATGATTCAGTTAATAAAGTGTGGTTTAAGCCTAAAACTTCGCAAAAAGAACTGAACAGCTCACAATCGAACAGCCCATTTACTCGCAAAGCGTCAAACACAACTAGGCAATGTAAATTTTGTGGGAAGTGTCACCAGCTATAGAAAGAACTGTGTCCTGCATGGGGCAAAACATGCAATGCTTGTAATGGTCGTAATCATTTTGCAATAAAATGTCCGAAATGTACTTTAACTTCTACACGTAGAATTAATGCGTTAGAAAGTGACTCCGATGATACTGATTTTGTGTTAGGTGTAAACTCTGAACAAGAAACTGTCTATTCCCTTGACTCTGAAGCAAAATGCTATTCATGCTAGCTTTCTTGTGATCATAGGCCTGTAAAGTTCCAAATTGACTGTGGATCTACTGTTAATGTACTGCCTATAAGCTATGCTAAAAACAGAACCTTTGAGTCTTGCAATAAAACATTGCACATGTGGAATAAAACTGAACTTAAGCCGGTCAGGAAAACTAGAATTGTTCTTAGAAATTCAAAGACAAACAAAAAGTATTCTGTTGAATTTGTGATCGTTAAGTCATACCTTGTTCCTTTTGTAGCTCACGGGGGTACCGCGCTGGTCTGCCATTAAGTATCCGCCCATCGCACCGTAAGTGCAAGATGACTGGGATGGCTGATTAGCTGCAGATCTCGGGGTTGCGGTTCCCATGTGTCATCTCTCCACGGAGTACATAGACCGACTTCTAGAGCCGGTGGAACAATGATGTTCCAGTGGGGCCGTGCGACCATCACCGCTGAGATTGAACCACACGGTGTCGTCCCAACTGTTTGTGTCACCGGTGTGTCTTTCCATACTAATTTAGAGAATGGAGTAATTAGAATAATATATTCAGAATATAAATAAATACTATACAAGCAGGGTGAATCGTTTGACAGTAATATGAGCACAATAATACACAATATAGAGCTAGCTTGTGTCCTTTCTACGTGGTGTCGCCGGAGGTACCACACAGATCCTTAAATCCACGGAGGTATCTCTGCAAGAGAAGCATCCGCATAGGAGATCACTGAGTAACTTAATATAAGTTAATATACCCCTAACATACACAGAAAGAACATTATTGATGCGAGAGGAAAGTGCCTCGCGCGGGCCTCCATCACCGAATATGTTTATGATGGTGAGAGAGAAAGGTGCCTCATGTGGGACTCCATCACAGGAATTCTCACTGTTGCGAGAGGCAAGTGCCTCGCACAGGCCTCCGTCACAGGAAAATGCCTTCAACGTCGAAGCGGAGGAAGAGTTGGCAAAAAGGGACACATTGCATACATGTTACATTGCAAAACATCCGAATTTGATGAGAATCCAGATACCCTGCTCCGCAACCACATAGAACATCACCTGGACAATGGCTACATTTCACATAAGCAAGTTTGATCACTGACATATCATTAAGGTGGGGGTAGAGAGGCAGATATCCACCGTGAGCGTCCTTCCCAGACACTCCGACGAGTTGGATGGAGATGCACGTCTCATCCCTCACCATTTCCTATGGATCTAACTATTGACCTGTCGTTAGGATTATGTTCCAATGTGCCCAGATATGCACTGCGGGCCAGTAAAATAAACCTATCAAACTCACATTTACGACTATATGTTTTCGCAGTGCTTTCCTTCATTGGCAGGGTTATCTAGCTGTAGCGACCCAAGCCTATATTATCCTATATACGGCCAAGGTGCCAGATGAATGGACAGATTGATTTTGATTGACAGTGATTGATGTAAGCCTATACGCACGGGTGACAGACGGATAACTGCTCTATTGATTGACTGAGTAATTGATTGACTGAGTAATTGTGACGTAACCTAGTCTGACACAACCCCATACACTCCAAGGTAAGAGTGGCAGATGGTTAACTGCTCTATTGATTGGCGGAGGAATTGATCGACTGAGTAATGGATTGACTGAGTAATTGTGACGTAACCTGGTCTGACACCAAGCCCATGTGCTCCAAGGCAAGAGTGACAGACAGATAACTGCTCTATTGATTGACTGAGTAATTGATTGCCTGTCTGCACCTTTCCAGTTTCTAACACTAAATTATCGCCGCCTCGTTGTGTTCAATACGACGATCATACACTCCCAGGTTCTCCAAGATTGTGAATTAAAGGGAGACTTTGAGGCGCTTAGTGCCCCTAAGCCTTGATGAATAATTATAACTTTATTTCAAATAATGCTTGATTTATTGATGAAATGATCGGTGATCTTTCTTCTTCTTTTCGTTCGCTGATCATACCGCCAGTCCTGTAAGTGACTATCGACATGATCATAAGCGTTAAGTGCGTAGATCCATGGTTTATTAGAGTGCGCCGTGCGGCCTGGAACCTCCGTCTTCAGCACTCAAGGTTTCTGTCAGGGTTACCTCACCCTTACTTCCTTTAGTCGCCTCTTACGACACGCAGAGGATACGGAAGGTGTATTCTAAGCCCCACCTACAGGGCAGATGATCGGTGATTAAAATGTACAAGGATGCCTTCATATTAAGCAATCCATTACTGCGTCCGTAATAACACCTATGATCCCAATACGTCAAAAGGGGGAATCCCCGTTCATATACAAACAATGAGACCTTCACTGTTTCCGTAAATACGGTAATCGGGAATCCATGTACTGATCGCAACAATCTATGACGTAATACACTGTGTACTCCAAGGGATTCCCTTAAAATATCAACGGGAGAAGGCTTGTAGTTTCTAAAGATGAGTTAAAACATCCCTCTTATTTCCTGATAGCTTAGGATTATTGATTCCACTCATAGAAATCTACTCCACTTAATAACTCGACCGAATATGGTCGCCTAGCTGTCACCGAGCACCGCATATGGTAGGATATATGTGACAGAGTGATTTGCCGTGTCAAAATCACTTGTCTCAGTCAGGTTGTGTTTTGGGATATGGTTAGGTTTTTTTTTTATAAATTTCTTTTATATGTTAGGGCAGGATAACTTTAAGTGTAACTTTAAGTTGGCACGTAGGCAGATGAAACGTATTTCGCGCTGTTTTTGCACGCGAAACTCAGGTTCGCTTCTGATTGGCCGGACAGCTAGAAAGTTGTGTGTTTGTTTAAAGGATGGTTTAAGATTCACTGATATCCAACTGACAAGTCAACTTGGAAGGAATGATTCCGGGAATCTAAGTGTGGAATCCTGTTTGTAGATTTGACCTGTAGTTTGGTAAGTTATGCTCGTATATGTGTATATATATATAATTAGAATAAATATTTAGAATGTTATCATCATTATCATACCCATTCCCCTCCCCCTATCAAGTCTAAAATTCCCGTTAATATATGGGAACCTTTGGATGGACCGCATGGGAAAAGATGGAATTGATGGGGATGTTTTGAAGTGCAAATGGAATAGTGACTTTATTTCATTATGTTGCACTTAATTCATTCCGATTCTATAATTTCTTGATGTGTGTGGCTCTGGATTTTCCAATATTCGGCGGCGCTAGTTGTTGGAGTAATATTGAAAAATACGAAAACTGGTTATATTTCCAATTAGTAATGGTCCAATATATACTCCACAGCGTTTATAACCGTGAGACATTTGGTTCTACCAGTATAATAAGTGTCCCATCAGGAGTCGGGAGGTTTGGTTAGTTCGAAAACCGGTAACACAATGAAAGGAGTAAGTTCGGATTTCAGGTAGGATTACCCTACTCAAATGTTAGCCTGTTAGGGCTAACCTATTTCTGGATCCATGGAGTGAACCAGCTGTTATCTAGTGATCCAGGAATGGTACACTTTGTACATATACTGTATTGTTTATTTGTATACTTTGTTATTATATTTTTAAAAGAAAATAAGGTTTTTGATGAATGTAAGTTCTTTTAGCTCTCCTGTTCGAAGAACAGAATAGTTGCCATCACAATGGGTTTTTGTACTGCATGGTTGAAATGCAACCATCTTTCTGAGATTAGCATATAATCTAGCACAGACTATATTATTTTGATTAGGTCATTTGACGGCAGATGATGAGGCAGTTCAGACTTTGAGCGCATATATGGAAGGAACAGTTCTGGTGAGATAGTTAGATTTTCTCTCTGATTCTGTCTATTTGTCTGTGGTGAAATTGTCTACAGTGCTAGGTCTTGGGCATTATTTTGGTCAGGTTGTTGGTAGAATTAATTCCTATTGATAAGAATTGATTTCTGTCATCAAATCTGGGGTAAAGGTTGTCTAGGACGATGGCTGATAAGGCACATGTTTTCTTTAAAGGTAGGACAGAATCAGAGTATGTGGTAAGATCAGTGTGATGTGTTTCCCCCCTTGTATGCATATGAAGCAAACTTGACTCTCTGAACCCTGCCGTCACAGTATATCAATTACCAGGCAACCGTATAGGTAAGCTATTTGTTATTTTTGGGCGAGTGCAACAGGAAACTGTTGATGCCATAGTCAGCATGGTTGAGGCCATAGGCAGCTACGGCTCCCAGTTTGGTTCGTTTCAAAATATTCAGCAGAATATTTAATAAATTGTAATTGAGATTTTGAAGTCGCTATTTTGGATTGAAAGAGTTAAATATTCATGTATCTTAGGTTTAGCTCATAAGTCCATGGTGTACCGGTTCTGTCGACTCACCTTTGTCCATCTATTTATCTACCTGTTCGTCCGTTGTCCGTCTTACTTTCCCTTGGTGCACACATATATATATATTTTTTATGCATGTTGGAAATCATGACATATATTTTTTATGCATGTTGGAATCGTGACATTTTGAAAATGGAATTCCAATGGTTAATTGGTTTGTGCGTCATAATTTTCTTGTTAAGGTTCATGCTCTCGACCGGACATTACCGTTACAGATGCCGAGCTTTGCTAGTTCCTTCATTTGCCATTCGACTACAGACGTATGTGTTAATATTTATTATCCTACAGTTAAAACATCTAGCGCTTGTAGTTAGTATCTATTATCATAATAGGCAAGATATACTTTAAAGTGCAATTATTTAATTAAGCGCCTTATGTTTGTCATTTTTCTAATAACTGATCAGGGGTGTTTACCTGGGTGTTAACCTGAAGCCGTTCATGGGGTGTTTACCTGGGTGTTAACCTGAAGCAGTTCATGGGGTGTTGACCTGGGTGTTAACTGGAAGCAGTTCATGGGGTGTTTACCTGGGTGTTAACCTGAAGCAGTTCATGGGTGTTGACCTGGGTGTTAACCTGAAGCAGTTCATGGAATGTTAACCTGAAGCCGTTTCATGGGGTGTTTACTTGGATGTTAACACGAAGCAGTTCATGGGGTGTTTACCTGGATAGTGTATGAGATTTTCCAGAGACATGGTGCTTTAGTAATGTCATTTCTGAAACCGTCAGAAATGTTCCTGGATTTGTTTCTGGTATTGTGTTAAATTTAATCTGTATTTGGACATTTCAATATAAAAGAACTTTATACTTACCGGACTTCACATAAATATTATGTCAGAAATTAGATGGAAGAAATTGTTTAACTTTAATTTGTTAGACCTAGATAAGAAATTACCTATCTGTAAAATGTATTTAGGGCATTATATTTTATGCGAATTATTCTGAGGAAATGGGGAATTTTCCATATTAAAGAATATTTTGTCTTTGGCCAACGTCCCTCCGGGTGGTTATAAGGATTAAGGGTATTTTATAGGTAAGGTTGTGATCAGTCATATTCTATTTTCAACTTTGATCTCAGGAGATCCTGGTAATTGTTTCATTGGGTTTATTCTGCGAAATGAAAAAATGATTTTTGCATGTGTAGTGTTTAAGGCATTATGTAATCTATTCAGTATTTTGCGTATTCCATTTGTATAGATATTCGTTGTGGAGCAGTGAACAAATGGTGAGAGAATTCATTCATTAAAATTCTGGATTGTGACGAATTAACTCGTGACATGTGCTTTCTATGCAAAATAAATGAGTTCTGAGTAGACTGCGATCGCAATGGAAATATAAAAGGATTTAAATTGTGACGCTAACTTGTAGATGCATCGCGAAATACATCTATAAAGGTGAGTTATCTATTTTCGTGATAACTATACATTTTGACAAAAATACATGTCCACTCGAACATTATTAAAAGTAATGGTGAGGGACTAAATGTCATACTAAAATAGCCACCAAATTTCATTCACATCAAATTTGCTACATAGCTAAAAAGTATCTGAGGATAATGGAAGGTGTATGTAAATCAGCACATTAACCATCACTGCTCGGAAACCTCCGATAGTTTCCCAGGGTCGGATCAGATCAATGTGCTGAAGGGATAACCAAACATTTAAGAAGCCATGCAGCTTAGTGGATCGTGGAAAGAGACAATAACTTTAATATATACGAGGCGCTATAGGTATATGGCTTATTTGCCACGAATACAGCTTTCAAACACCCATGCCGCCACCGGACAACATGGACTGGACACATTGCTGATCACAAAGCCCGTAAAGGTTCTAAGGCTACAAAAGCTGTATTCAACCAAATAGATTTCACACTATGCAAGACAGCAGCAAAACCCATACTTCGGGATGCTCGTTCCTATGGAGGAACAGATCTCAATTCTGACCATAAGCCAGTCATTACACGCCTCCATATGAACCAGCTCTACCTAATGTACAAACGCCATACCAGGCAAGAGGGTAGAGTCACCTACAACTTACCCAAGCTCATCAGCGACACTGGGACTCAAATGTCATACAAAAAGGCCCTCGGGGAGCAGATAGCTGACATCGACGCCGACTCCGATCCAAACGAAGCCCTAACCAAAATACTGATATCTATGGAATCATCAGCTACTGGCACCATAGGTGTTCTAAAAAACAACAGAACTGGGTATACCGACGACCCTCTCGTAGTAAAACTGTTAGCAGAACAGAAAGCGTTATGTCTGTGCATCTATCAAAGTGGCCAAAGTGAAGATCACACCAAACTATGCCAGGAACGCAATAACATTCTGCACAACATTAGTGAATGCTTAAAAGATCTTGCTATCCAACAAGCAGACGCCCTAGCAGATGAAATCACTGCCATGGCTGCCATAAAATGTTTTGGGCAGCCCGGGCCCAGGGAGATACTGACTACACACCACCACTAACTGTACACAACTCTGAAGGACACTTTATCGGGACTGACCAGGGCAAAGCCGAGGCAATTCAAGAATGGTTCAAGGAACAGTTCACTGACAACGATGATGAGCCCTTGCACCCATTATCATAAGACCCCAGGCCATTACTAACACCAATTAATACAGCAGAGGTTGAGAAGGCACTTAAAGCCCTGAAAACTGGAAGTGCATCTGGACCTGATGGCATGAGCAATGAACTATATGCAAATATGCAAGTGACATTATCTCAAAACCGATCACGCACATAACCAATTCAGCTTTTATGCACCACCCTCCCATCGACGGTGTAGGCCAAGGCATCCTTATCGCGCTACCCAAGCCCAAGAAGCAACCTGGCACCCCAGCCAATCTGCGGCCCATTGTGTTCCTTAACAGCATGCAGAAAATCCTATCCAATGTTACTTTATGCTGCATCCGAGACAAGATCGATGACTTCACCGGATCATGTCAAAGTGGCTTCAAACGTGGACGCAGCTGCGCAGACATTGTATGGGCTCACGGCATGCTTGTGCCGGTAGTCATGTCCAAACACTGGGATTTCCACAAAATGGACATTAACATGTCACGAGCCTTCGACACAATTAAACGCTCAAAGATCCTAGATGTACTACGCCAGGCCAGTTGCAATGAAGATGAGCTACGACCAGTGAGACTACTGCTTGCAGACACCAAGCCGAGAGTACGAGTCAAGTCAGTGAAGTCTGTAGAGTTTGAGACATCAATTGGCTCCTCACAGGGAGATGGTCTATCCCCTATGCTCTTCACCTGGTACCTGGCTGCTGCATTACAATCCGTGCGGGAAAACTCGACAAGACCAACCCCCCCCCCCGTGTCAATACTGGGCATGCTGCTAGAGATGGAATATGCCGACGATGTTGACTTTATAGATGAGGAAATGAAACCCCTTGAAAAACTTCTCTCAATAGCTGCAAGCAGGCTAAAAATTGAGATTCTCTTTATGAATGAATCCAAAACAGATTTCACCCACATATACCTATCTAGAAAGCATGGAAATAAAGATAATGACGATCCACTCCGGGGCTGCGAACCATGGAGGAAAAGTAAAATCCTGGGCTCACTGCTTTGCAGTACTGCTGACATTGCTGCATACTGCATCATAGGGAACATAGCTTTCCAGTCCTTCTGGAAGCTATGGATTCGTAGATCAAAGATGCCCTTGGTAATAAGACTACGTTTATACAATGCAACCTGCATATCCTTGATGATGTATAACTGTAACAGCTGGGCAGCTCCAAAGGCAGCTCTAGACACACTTGACGCCTGTCACTGCAAACACCTACGCACCATCACTGGACACCGATGGCCAGAGAGCATAGTTTTCAACGATGCACTATACAAGATGTGTAATATGCTGCCGCTGTCTGTAAAAGTCGCCCAGCAAAGATGGTCTATGTTTGGCCATGTGCTAAGAATGCCAGAAGACACACCAGCACAAAGAGCCTTGGAATTCGCCCTACTCGGAGCCAGCAAATACAGAGCCAGGAGCGGACGTCATTGCATAAATCTGCTAAGTGTGCTATGAGGTGACTTCAAGAAAGCAGGATTAGGTACACTCAAGTCAAGAATGAACCTGAGGAAGCAAAGGATTTTGGCTGAGGACAAGACACAGTTGGCTGAAGCGAAGAAGGACTGATTGCAGCTGTAGGATGTTTGTACTACTACAGCCGCAGAATATAGTAACCATACATACATACATACATACATACATACATACATACATACATACATACATACATACATACATACATTACATACATACATACATACATACATACATACATACATACATACACGGTGTTGCAGAATGGCGGTTCGATCCCCCGACCGGGAGATGGTGATCAACAAATTAAACTAACGGGTGCATCACTGTCGGCTAAGTTAGCACATGGAAATTGAAGCCGCACGTTGCCAGTGCGTCAATAAAATAAAAATACATATACTGCCAGATCCGTGCTGGAGTCAGAGTACAATAGGCGTAAAAGCCTAGGATTGATTGTGACAGATGCATCCACAGATAGTCCCATATGAATCGTCAGTGTGTCAGTATATCAGACATGTGAAAGCTGGTCGGCCAATCCTTGACTTTTTAGTCTTGGTGCGGTGGTCCAGTGGAAAGATGCCTGGTTGCTGATGCTATGCGGCGTTGCAGAATGGCGGTTCGATCCCCCGACCGGGAGATGGTGATAAACAAATTAAACTAACGGGTGCATCACTGTCGGCTAAGTTAGCACATGGAAATTGAAGCCGCACGTTGCCAGTGCGTCAATAAAATAAAAAAAATACATATACTGCCAGAGCCGTGCTGGAGTCAGAGTACAATAGGCGTAAAAGCCTAGGATTGATTGTGACAGATGCATCCACAGATAGTCCCATATGAATCGTCAGTGTGTCAGTATATCAGACATGTGAAAGCTGGTCGGCCAATCCTTGACTTTTAGTCTTGGTGCGGTGGTCCAGTGGAAAGATGCCTGGTTGCTGATGCTATGCGGAGTTGCAGAATGGCGGTTCGATCCCCCGACCGGGAGATGGTGATCAACAAATTAAACTAATGGGTGCAGCACTGTCGGTTAAGTTAGCACATGGAATTGAAGCCGCACGTTGCCAGTGCGTCAATAAAATAAAAATACATATACTGCCAGAGCCGTGCTGGAGTCAGAGTACAATAGGCGTAAAAGCATAGGATTGATTGTGACAGATGCATCCACAGATAGTCCCATATGAATCGTCAGTGTGTCAGTATATCAGACATGTGAAAGCTGGTCGGCCAATCCTTGACTTTTAGTCTTGGTGCGGTGGTCCAGTGGAAAGATGCCTGGTTGCTGATGCTATGCGGAGTTGCAGAATGGCGGTTCGATCCCCCGACCGGGAGATGGTGATCAACAAATTAAACTAATGGGTGCAGCACTGTCGGCTAAGTTAGCACATGGAAATTGAAGCCGCACGTTGCCAGTGCGTCAATAAAATAAAAATACATACATACATACGCGGAGTTGCAACGCGGTTCGATCCCCCGACCGGGAGATGGTGATCAACAAATTAAACTAATGGGTGCGTCACTGTCGGCTAAGTTAGCACATGGAAATTGAAGCCGCACGTTGCCAGTGCGTCAATAAAATAAAAATACATATACTGCCAGAGCCGTGCTGGAGTCAGAGTACATTATTTTATTGACGCACTGGCAACGTGCGGCTTCACTTTCCACAGATAGTCTCATATGAATCGTCAGTGTGTCAGTATATCAGACATGTGAAAGCTGGTCGGCCAATCCTTGACTTTTAGTCTTGGTGCGGTGGTCCAGCGGAAAGATGTCTGGTTGCTGATGCTATGCGGAGTTGCAGAATGACGGTTCGATTCCCCCGACCGGGAGATGATGATCAACAAATTAAACTAACGGGTGCAGCACTGTCGGCTAAGTTAGCACATGGAAATTGAAGCCGCACGTTTACAGTGCGTCAATAAAATAAAAATACATACACTGCCAGAGGCGTGCTGGAGTCAGAGTACAATAGGCGTAAAAGCCTAGGATTGATTGTGACAGATGCATCCAGAGATAGTCCCATATGAATCGTCAGTGTGTCAGTATATCAGACATGTGAAAGCTGGTCGGCCAATCCTTGACTTTTAGTCTTGGTGCGGTGGTCCAGTGGAAAGATGCCTGGTTGCTGATGCTATGCGGAGTTGCAGAATGGCGGTTCGATCCCCCGACCCGGAGATGGTGATCAACAAATTAAACTAATGGGTGCAGCACTGTCGGCTAAGTAAGCACATGGAAATTGAAGCCGCACGTTGCCAGTGCGTCAATAAAATAAAAATACATACATACATACGCGGAGTTGCAGCGCGGTTCGATCCCCCGACCGGGAGATGGTGATCAACAAATTAAACTAATGGGTGCGTCACTGTCGGCTAAGTTAGCACATGGAAATTGAAGCCGCACGTTGCCAGTGCGTCAATAAAATAAAAATACATATACTGCCAGAGCCGTGCTGGAGTCAGAGTACATTATTTTATTGACGCACTGGCAACGTGCGGATTCAATTTCCACAGATAGTCCCATATGAATCGTCAGTGTGTCAGTATATCAGACATGTGAAAGCTGGTCGGCCAATCCTTGACTTTTAGTCTTGGTGCGGTGGTCCAGCGGAAAGATGTCTTGTTGCTGATGCTATGCGGAGTTGCAGAATGGCGGTTCGATCCCCCGACCGGGAGATGGTGATCAACAAATTAAACTAACAGGTGCAGCACTGTCGGCTATGTTAGCACATGGAAATTGAAGCCGCACGTTGCCAGTGCGTCAATAAAATAAAAATACATATACTGCCAGAGCCGTGCTGGAGTCAGAGTACAATAGGCGTAAAAGCATAGGATTGATTGTGACAGATGCATCCACAGATAGTCCCATATGAATCGTCAGTGTGTCAGTATATCAGACATGTGAAAGCTGGTCGGCCAATCCTTGACTTTTAGTCTTGGTGCGGTGGTCCAGTGGAAAGATGCCTGGTTGCTGATGCTATGCGGAGTTGCAGAATGGCGGTTCGATCCCCCGACCGGGAGATGGTGATCAACAAATTAAACTAATGGGTGCAGCACTGTCGGCTAAGTTAGCACATGGAAATTGAAGCCGCACGTTGCCAGTGCGTCAATAAAATAAAAATACATACATACATACGCGGAGTTGCAACGCGGTTCGATCCCCCGACCGGGAGATGGTGATCAACAAATTAAACTAATGGGTGCATCACTGTCGGCTAAGTTAGCACATGGAAATTGAAGCCGCACGTTGCCAGTGCGTCAATAAAATAAAAATACATATACTGCCAGAGCCGTGCTGGAGTCAGAGTACATTATTTTATTGACGCACTGGCAACGTGCGGCTTCAATTTCCACAGATAGTCTCATATGAATCGTCAGTGTGTCAGTATATCAGACATGTGAAAGCTGGTCGGCCAATCCTTGACTTTTAGTCTTGGTGCGGTGGTCCAGCGGAAAGATGTCTGGTTGCTGATGCTATGCGGAGTTGCAGAATGGCGGTTCGATTCCCCCGACCGGGAGATGATGATCAACAAATTAAACTAACGGGTGCAGCACTGTCGGCTAAGTTAGCACATGGAAATTGAAGCCGCACGTTTACAGTGCGTCAATAAAATAAAAATACATACACTGCCAGAGGCGTGCTGGAGTCAGAGTACAATAGGCGTAAAAGCCTAGGATTGATTGTGACAGATGCATCCAGAGATAGTCCCATATGAATCGTCAGTGTGTCAGTATATCAGATATGTGAAAGCTGGTCGGCCAATCCTTGACTTTTAGTCTTGGTGCGGTGGTCCAGTGGAAAGATGCCTGGTTGCTGATGCTATGCGGAGTTGCAGAATGGCGGTTCGATCCCCCGACCCGGAGATGGTGATCAACAAATTAAACTAATGGGTGCAGCACTGTCGGCTAAGTAAGCACATGGAAATTGAAGCCGCACGTTGCCAGTGCGTCAATAAAATAAAAATACATACATACATACGCGGAGTTGCAGCGCGGTTCGATCCCCCGACCGGGAGATGGTGATCAACAAATTAAACTAATGGGTGCGTCACTGTCGGCTAAGTTAGCACATGGAAATTGAAGCCGCACGTTGCCAGTGCGTCAATAAAATAAAAATACATATACTGCCAGAGCCGTGCTGGAGTCAGAGTACATTATTTTATTGACGCACTGGCAACGTGCGGATTCAATTTCCACAGATAGTCCCATATGAATCGTCAGTGTGTCAGTATATCAGACATGTGAAAGCTGGTCGGCCAATCCTTGACTTTTAGTCTTGGTGCGGTGGTCCAGCGGAAAGATGTCTGGTTGCTGATGCTATGCGGAGTTGCAGAATGGCGGTTCGATCCCCCGACCGGGAGATGGTGATCAACAAATTAAACTAACAGGTGCAGCACTGTCGGCTATGTTAGCACATGGAAATTGAAGCCGCACGTTGCCAGTGCGTCAATAAAATAAAAATACATATACTGCCAGAGCCGTGCTGGAGTCAGAGTACAGTAGGCGTAAAAGCCTAGGATTGATTGTGACAGATGCATCCACAGATAGTCCCATATGAATCGTCAGTGTGTCAGTATATCAGACATGTGAAAGCTGGTCGGCCAATCCTTAACTTTTAGTCTTGGTGCGGTGGTCCAGCGGAAAGATGTCAGGTTGCTGATGCTATGCGGAGTTGCAGAATGGCGGTTCGATCCCCCGACCGGGAGATGGTGATCAACAAATTAAACTAACGGGTGCAGCACTGTCGGCTAAGTTAGCACATGGAAATTGAAGCCGCACGTTGCCAGTGCATCAATAAAATAAAAATACATACATACATTACATACATACATACATACATACATACGCGGAGTTGCAGCGTGGTTCGATCCCCTGACCGGGAGATGGTGATCAACAAATTAAACTAATGTGTGCATCACTGTCAGCTAAGTTAGCACATGGAAATTGAAGCCGCACGTTGCCAGTGCGTCAATAAAATAAAAATACATATACTGCCAGAGCCGTGCTGGAGTCAGAGTACAATAGGCGTAAAAGCCTAGGATTGAATTGTGGCGGGTGCATCCACAGATAGTCCCATATGAATCGTCAGTGTGTCAGTATATCAGACATGTGAAAACTGGTCGGCCAATCCTTGACTTTGTCTTGGTGTGGTGGTCCAGTGGAAAGATGCCTGGTTGCTGATGCTATGCGGAGTTGCAGAATGGCGGTTCGATCCCCCGACCGGGAGATGGTGATCAACAAATTAAACTAATGGGTGCATCACTGTCGGCTAAGTTAGCACAGTGAAATTGAAGCCGCACTTTGCCAGTGCGTCAATAAAATAAAAATACATATACTGCCAGAGACGTGCTGGAGTCAGAGTACAATAGGCGTAAAAGCCTAGGATTGAATTGTGGCGGGTGCATCCACAGATAGTCCCATATGAATCGTCAGTGTGTCAGTATATCAGACATGTGAAAACTGGTCGGCCAATCCTTGACTTTGTCTTGGTGCGGTTGTCCAGTGGAAAGATGCCTGGTTGCTGATGCTATGCGGAGTTGCAGAATGGCGGTTCTATCCCCCAACCGGGAGATGGTGATCAACAAATTAAACTAATGAGGGAATCACTGTCGGCTAAGTTAGCACATGGAAATTGAAGCCGCACGTTGCCAGTGCGTCAATAAAATAAAAATACATATACTGCCAGAGCCGTGCTGGAGTCAGAGTACAATAGGCGTAAAAGCCTAGGATTGAATTGTGGCGTGTGCATCAACAGATAGTCCCATATGAATCGACAGTGTGTCAGTATATCAGACATGTGAAAACTGGTCGGCCAATCCTTGACTTTGTCTTGGTGCGGTGGTCCAGTGGAAAGATGCCTGGTTGCTGATGCTATGCGGAGTTGCAGAATGGCGGTTCGATCCCCCGACCGGGAGATGGTGATCAACAAATTAAACTAATGGGTGCATCACTGTCGGCTAAGTTAGCACATGGAAATTGAAGCCGCAGGTTGCCAGTGCGTCAATAAAATAAAAATACATATACTGCCAGAGCCGTGCTGGAGTCAGAGTACAATAGGCGTAAAAGCCTAGGATTGAATTGTGGCGGGTGCATCCACAGATAGTCCCATATGAATCGTCAGTGTGTCAGTATATCAGACATGTGAAAACTGGTCGGCCAATCCTTGACTTTGTCTTAGTGCGGTGGTCCAGTGGAAAGATGCCTGGTTGCTGATGCTATGCGGAGTTGCTGAATGGCGGTTCGATCCCCCAACCGGGAGATGGTGATCAACAAATTAAACTAATGGGTGCATCACTGTCGGCTAAGTTAGCCCATGGAAATTGAAGCCGCACTTTGCCAGTGCATCAATAAAATAAAAATACATATACTGCCAGAGCCGGGCTGGAGTCAGAGTACAATAGGCGTAAAAGCCTAGGATTGAATTGTGGCGGGTGCATCCACAGATTGTCCCATATGAATCGTCAGTGTGTCAGTATATCAGACATGTGAAAACTGGTCGGCCAATCCTTGACTTTGTCTTGGTGCGGTGGTCCAGTGGAAAGATGCCTGGTTGCTGCTGCTATGCGGAGTTGCAGAATGGCGGTTCGAGCCCCCGACCGGGAGATGGTGATCAACAAATTAAACTAATGGGTGCATCACTGTCGGCTAAGTTAGCACATGGAAATTGAAGCCGACGTTGCCAGTGCGTTAATAAAATAAAAATACATATACTGCCAGAGCCGTGCTGGAGTCAGAGTACAATAGGCGTAAAAGCCTAGGATTGAATTCTGGTGGGTGCATCCACAGATAGTCCCATATGAATCGTCAGTGTGTCAGTATATCAGACATGTGAAAACTGGTCGGCCAATCCTTGACTTTGTCTTGGTGCGGTGGTCCAGTGGAAAGATGCCTGGTTGCTGCTGCTATGCGGAGTTGCAGAATGGCGGTTCGATCCCCCGACCGGGAGATGGTGATCAACAAATTAAACTAATGGGTGCAACACTGTCGGCTAAGTTAGCACATGGAAATTGAAGCCGACGTTGCCAGTGCGTTAATAAAATAAAAATACATATACTGCCAGAGCCGTGCTGGAGTCAGAGTACAATAGGCGTAAAAGCCTAGGATTGAATTGTGGCGGGTGCATCCACTGATAGTCCCATATGAATCGTCAGTGTGTCAGTATATCAGACAGGTGAAAGCTGGTCGGCCAGTCCTTGACTTTGTCTTTGTGCGGTGGTCCAGTGGAAAGATGCCTGGTTGCTGATGCTATGCGGAGTTGCCGAATGGCGGTTCGATCCCCCGACCGGGAGATGGTGATCACCAAATTAAACTAATGGGTGCATCACTGTCGGCTAAGTCAGCACATGGAAATTGAAGCCACACGTTGCCAGTGCGTCAATAAAATAAAAATACATATACTGCCAGAGCCGTGCTGGAGTCAGAGTACAATAGGCCTAAAAGCCTAGGATTGAATTCTGGTGGGTGCATCCACAGATAGTCCCATATGAATCGTCAGTGTGTCAGTATATCAGACATGTGAAAACTGGTCGGCTAATCCTTGACGTTGTCTTGGTGCGGTGGTCCAGTGGAAAGATGCCTGGTTGCTGCTGCTATGCGCAGTTGCAGAATGGCGGTTCGATCCCCCGATTGGAGATGGTGATCAACAAATTAAACTAATGGGTGCATCACTGTCGGTTAAGTTAGCACATGGAAATTGAAGCCGCACGTTTCCAGTGCGTCAATAAAATAAAAATACATATACTGCCAGAGCCGTGCTGGAGTCAGAGTACAATAGGCGTAAAAGCCTAGGATTGAATTGTGGTGGGTGCATTCACAGATAGTCCCATATGAATCGTCAGTGTGTCAGTATATCAGACATGTGAAAACTGGTCGGCCAATCCTTGACTTTGTCTTGGTGCGGTGGTCCAGTGGAAAGATGCCTCGTTGCTGATGCTATGCGGAGTTGCAGAATGGTGGTTCGATCCCCCGACCGGGAGATGGTGATCAACAAATTAAACTAATGGGTGCGTCACTGTCGGCTAAGTTAGCACATGGAAATTGAAGCCGCACGTTGCCAGTGCGTCAATAAAATAAAAATACATATACTGCCAGAGCCGTGGTGTCAGAGTACATTATTTTATTGACGCACTGGCAACGTGCGGCTTCAATTTCCACAGATAGTCCCATATGAATCGTCAGTGTGTCAGTATATCAGACATGTGAAAGCTGGTCGGCCAATCTTTGACTTTTAGTCTTGGTGCGGTGGTCCAGCGGAAAGATGTCTGGTTGCTGATGCTATGCGGAGTTGCAGAATGGCGGTTCGATCCCCCCGACCGGGAGATGGTGATCAACAAATTGAACTAACGGGTGCAGCACTGTCGGCTAAGTTAGCACATGGAAATTGAAGCCGCATGTTGCCAGTGCGTCAATAAAATAAAAATACATACACTGCCAGAGCCGTGCTGGAGTCAGAGTACAATAGGCGTAAAAGCCTAGGATTGATTGTGACAGATGCATCCACAGATAGTCCCATTTGAATCGTCAGTGTGTCAGTATATCAGACATGTGAAAGCTGGTCGGCCAATCCTTGACTTTTAGTCTTGGTGCGGTGGTCCAGCGGAAAGATGTCTGGTTGCTGAGGCTATGCGGAGTTGCAGAATGGCGGTTCGATCCCCCGACCGGGAGATGGTGATCAACAAATTAAACTAATGGGTGCAGCACTATCGGCTAAGTTAGCACATGGAAATTGAAGCCGCACGTTGCCAGTGCGTCAATAAAATAAAAATACATATACTGCCAGAGCCGTGCTGGAGTCAGAGTACAATGGGCGTAAAAGCCTAGGATTGAATTGTGGCGGGTGCATCCACTGATAGTCCCATATGAATCGTCAGTGTGTCAGTATATCAGACAGGTGAAAGCTGGTCGGCCAGTCCTTGACTTTGTCTTTGTGCGGTGGTCCAGTGGAAAGATGCCTGGTTGCTGATGCTATGCGGAGTTGCCGAATGGCGGTTCGATCCCCCGACCGGGAGATGGTGATCACCAAATTAAACTAATGGGTGCATCACTGTCGGCTAAGTCAGCACATGGAAATTGAAGCCACACGTTGCCAGTGCGTCAATAAAATAAAAATACATATACTGCCAGAGCCGTGCTGGAGTCAGAGTACAATAGGCGTAAAAGCCTAGGATTGAATTCTGGTGGGTGCATCCACAGATAGTCCCATATGAATCGTCAGTGTGTCAGTATATCAGACATGTGAAAACTGGTCGGCTAATCCTTGACGTTGTCTTGGTGCGGTGGTCCAGTGGAAAGATGCCTGGTTGCTGCTGCTATGCGGAGTTGCAGAATGGCGGTTCGATCCCCCGACGGGAGATGGTGATCAACAAATTAAACTAATGGGTGCATCACTGTCGGTTAAGTTAGCACATGGAAATTGAAGCCGCACGTTTCCAGTGCGTCAATAAAATAAAAATACATATACTGCCAGAGCCGTGCTGGAGTCAGAGTACAATAGGCGTAAAAGCCTAGGATTGAATTGTGGTGGGTGCATCCACAGATAGTCCCATATGAATCGTCAGTGTGTCAGTATATCAGACATGTGAAAACTGGTCGGCCAATCCTTGACTTTGTCTTGGTGCGGTTGTCCAGTGGAAAGATGCCTGGTTGCTGATGCTATGCGGAGTTGCAGAATGGCGGTTCTATCCCCCAACCGGGAGATGGTGATCAACAAATTAAACTAATGGGTGCATCACTGTCGGCTAAGTTAGCACATGGAAATTGAAGCCGCACGTTGCCAGTGCGTCAATAAAATAAAAATACATATACTGCCAGAGCCGTGCTGGAGTCAGAGTACAATAGGCGTAAAAGCCTAGGATTGAATTGTGGCGGGTGCATCCACAGATAGTCCCATATGAATCGTCAGTGTGTCAGTATATCAGACATGTGAAAACTGGTCGGCCAATCCTTGACTTTGTCTTGGTGCGGTGGTCCAGTGGAAAGATGCCTGGTTGCTGATGCTATGCGGAGTTGCTGAATGGCGGTTCGATCCCCCAACCGGGAGATGGTGATCAACAAATTAAACTAATGGGTGCATCACTGTCGGCTAAGTTAGCCCATGGAAATTGAAGCCGCACTTTGCCAGTGCATCAATAAAATAAAAATACATATACTGCCAGAGCCGGGCTGGAGTCAGAGTACAATAGGCGTAAAAGCCTAGGATTGAATTGTGGCGGGTGCATCCACAGATTGTCCCATATGAATCGTCAGTGTGTCAGTATATCAGACATGTGAAAACTGGTCGGCCAATCCTTGACTTTGTCTTGGTGCGGTGGTCCAGTGGAAAGATGCCTGGTTGCTGCTGCTATGCGGAGTTGCAGAATGGCGGTTCGATCCCCCGACCGGGAGATGGTGATCAACAAATTAAACTAATGGGTGCATCACTGTCGGCTAAGTTAGCACATGGAAATTGAAGCCGACGTTGCCAGTGCGTTAATAAAATAAAAATACATATACTGCCAGAGCCGTGCTGGAGTCAGAGTACAATAGGCGTAAAAGCCTAGGATTGAATTGTGGCGGGTGCATCCACTGATAGTCCCATATGAATCGTCAGTGTGTCAGTATATCAGACAGGTGAAAGCTGGTCGGCCAGTCCTTGACTTTGTCTTTGTGCGGTGGTCCAGTGGAAAGATGCCTGGTTGCTGATGCTATGCGGAGTTGCCGAATGGCGGTTCGATCCCCCGACCGGGAGATGGTGATCACCAAATTAAACTAATGGGTGCATCACTGTCGGCTAAGTCAGCACATGGAAATTGAAGCCACACGTTGCCAGTGCGTCAATAAAATAAAAATACATATACTGGCAGAGCCGTGCTGGAGTCAGAGTACAATAGGCGTAAAAGCCTAGGATTGAATTCTGGTGGGTGCATCCACAGATAGTCCCATATGAATCGTCAGTGTGTCAGTATATCAGACATGTGAAAACTGGTCGGCTAATCCTTGACGTTGTCTTGGTGCGGTGGTCCAGTGGAAAGATGCCTGGTTGCTGCTGCTATGCGGAGTTGCAGAATGGCGGTTCGATCCCCCGACGGGAGATGGTGATCAACAAATTAAACTAATGGGTGCATCACTGTCGGTTAAGTTAGCACATGGAAATTGAAGCCGCACGTTTCCAGTGCGTCAATAAAATAAAAATACATATACTGCCAGAGCCGTGCTGGAGTCAGAGTACAATAGGCGTAAAAGCCTAGGATTGAATTGTGGTGGGTGCATCCACAGATAGTCCCATATGAATCGTCAGTGTGTCAGTATATCAGACATGTGAAAACTGGTCGGCCAATCCTTGACTTTGTCTTGGTGCGGTTGTCCAGTGGAAAGATGCCTGGTTGCTGATGCTATGCGGAGTTGCAGAATGGCGGTTCTATCCCCCAACCGGGAGATGGTGATCAACAAATTAAACTAATGGGTGCATCACTGTCGGTTAAGTTAGCACATGGAAATTTAAGCCGTACGTTGCCAGTGCGTCAATAAAATAAAAATACATATACTGCCAGAGCCGTGCTGGAGTCAGAGTACAATAGGCGTAAAAGCCTAGGATTGAATTGTGGTGGGTGCATCCACAGATAGTCCCATATGAATCATCAGTGTGTCAGTATATCAGACATGTGAAAACTGGTCGGCCAATCCTTGACTTTGTCTTGGTGCGGTGGTCCAGTGGAAAGATGCCTCGTTGCTGATGCTATGCGGAGTTGCAGAATGGTGGTTCGATCCCCCGACCGGGAGATGGTGATCAACAAATTAAACTAATGGGTGCGTCACTGTCGGCTAAGTTAGCACATGGAAATTGAAGCCGCACGTTGCCAGTGCGTCAATAAAATAAAAATACATATACTGCCAGAGCCGTGCTGGAGTCAGAGTACATTATTTTATTGACGCACTGGCAACGTGCGGCTTCAATTTCCACAGATAGTCCCATATGAATCGTCAGTGTGTCAGTATATCAGACATGTGAAAGCTGGTCGGCCAATCTTTGACTTTTAGTCTTGGTGCGGTGGTCCAGCGGAAAGATGTCTGGTTGCTGATGCTATGCGGAGTTGCAGAATGGCGGTTCGATCCCCCCGACCGGGAGATGGTGATCAACAAATTAAACTAACGGGTGCAGCACTGTCGGCTAAGTTAGCACATGGAAATTGAAGCCGCATGTTGCCAGTGCGTCAATAAAATAAAAATACATACACTGCCAGAGCCGTGCTGGAGTCAGAGTACAATAGGCGTAAAAGCCTAGGATTGATTGTGACAGATGCATCCACAGATAGTCCCATTTGAATCGTCAGTGTGTCAGTATATCAGACATGTGAAAGCTGGTCGGCCAATCCTTGACTTTTAGTCTTGGTGCGGTGGTCCAGCGGAAAGATGTCTGGTTGCTGAGGCTATGCGGAGTTGCAGAATGGCGGTTCGATCCCCCGACCGGGAGATGGTGATCAACAAATTAAACTAATGGGTGCAGCACTATCGGCTAAGTTAGCACATGGAAATTGAAGCCGCACGTTGCCAGTGCGTCAATAAAATAAAAATACATATACTGCCAGAGCCGTGCTGGAGTCAGAGTACAGTAGGCGTGAAAGCCTAGGATTGATTGTGACAGATGCATCCACAGATAGTCCCATATGAATCGTCAGTGTGTCAGTATATCAGACATGTGAAAGCTGGTCGGCCAATCCTTAACTTTTAGTCTTGGTGCGGTGGTCCAGCGGAAAGATGTCAGGTTGCTGATGCTATGCGGAGTTGCAGAATGGCGATTCGATCCCCCGACCGGGAGATGGTGATCAACAAATTAAACTAACGGGTGCAGCACTGTTGGCTAAGTTAGCACATGGAAATTGAAGCCGCACGTTGCCAGTGCATCAATAAAATAAAAATACATACATACATTACATACATACATACATACATACGCGGAGTTGCAGCGCGGTTCGATCCCCTGACCGGGAGATGGTGATCACCAAATTAAACTAATGGGTGCATCACTGTCGGCTAAGTCAGCACATGGAAATTGAAGCCACACGTTGCCAGTGCGTCAATAAAATAAAAATACTTATACTGCCAGAGCCGTGCTGGAGTCAGAGTACAATAGGCGTAAAAGCCTAGGATTGAATTCTGGTGGGTGCATCCACAGATAGTCCCATATGAATCGTCAGTGTGTCAGTATATCAGACATGTGAAAACTTGTCGGCTAATCCTTGACGTTGTCTTGGTGCGGTGGTCCAGTGGAAAGATGCCTGGTTGCTGCTGCTATGCGGAGTTGCAGAATGGCGGTTCGATCCCCCGACGGGAGATGGTGATCAACAAATTAAACTAATGGGTGCATCACTGTCGGTTAAGTTAGCACATGGAAATTGAAGCCGCACGTTTCCAGTGCGTCAATAAAATAAAAATACATATACTGCCAGAGCCGTGCTGGAGTCAGAGTACAATAGGCGTAAAAGCCTAGGATTGAATTGTGGTGGGTGCATCCACAGATAGTCCCATATGAATCGTCAGTGTGTCAGTATATCAGACATGTGAAAACTGGTCGGCCAATCCTTGACTTTGTCTTGGTGCGGTTGTCCAGTGGAAAGATGCCTGGTTGCTGATGCTATGCGGAGTTGCAGAATGGCGGTTCTATCCTCCAACCGGGAGATGGTGATCAACAAATTAAACTAATGGGTGCATCACTGTCGGCTAAGTTAGCACATGGAAATTGAAGCCGCACGTTGCCAGTGCGTCAATAAAATAAAAATACATATACTGCCAGAGCCGTGCTGGAGTCAGAGTACAATAGGCGTAAAAGCCTAGGATTGAATTGTGGCGGGTGCATCCACAGATAGTCCCATATGAATCGTCAGTGTGTCAGTATATCAGACATGTGAAAACTGGTCGGCCAATCCTTGACTTTGTCTTGGTGCGGTGGTCCAGTGGAAAGATGCCTGGTTGCTGATGCTATGCGGAGTTGCTGAATGGCGGTTCGATCCCCCAACCGGGAGATGGTGATCAACAAATTAAACTAATGGGTGCATCACTGTCGGCTAAGTTAGCCCATGGAAATTGAAGCCACACTTTGCCAGTGCATCAATAAAATAAAAATACATATACTGCCAGAGCCGGGCTGGAGTCAGAGTACAATAGGTGTAAAAGCCTAGGATTGAATTGTGGCGGGTGCATCCACAGATTGTCCCATATGAATCGTCAGTGTGTCAGTATATCAGACATGTGAAAACTGGTCGGCCAATCCTTGACTTTGTCTTGGTGCGGTGGTCCAGTGGAAAGATGCCTGGTTGCTGCTGCTATGCGGAGTTGCAGAATGGCGGTTCGATCCCCCGACCGGGAGATGGTGATCAACAAATTAAACTAATGGGTGCATCACTGTCGGCTAAGTTAGCACATGGAAATTGAAGCCGACGTTGCCAGTGCGTTAATAAAATAAAAATACATATACTGCCAGAGCCGTGCTGGAGTCAGAGTACAATAGGCGTAAAAGCCTAGGATTGAATTGTGGCGGGTGCATCCACTGATAGTCCCATATGAATCGTCAGTGTGTCAGTATATCAGACAGGTGAAAGCTGGTCGGCCAGTCCTTGACTTTGTCTTTGTGCGGTGGTCCAGTGGAAAGATGCCTGGTTGCTGATGCTATGCGGAGTTGCCGAATGGCGGTTCGATCCCCCGACCGGGAGATGGTGATCACCAAATTAAACTAATGGGTGCATCACTGTCGGCTAAGTCAGCACATGGAAATTGAAGCCACACGTTGCCAGTGCGTCAATAAAATAAAAATACATATACTGGCAGAGCCGTGCTGGAGTCAGAGTACAATAGGCGTAAAAGCCTAGGATTGAATTCTGGTGGGTGCATCCACAGATAGTCCCATATGAATCGTCAGTGTGTCAGTATATCAGACATGTGAAAACTGGTCGGCTAATCCTTGACGTTGTCTTGGTGCGGTGGTCCAGTGGAAAGATGCCTGGTTGCTGCTGCTATGCGGAGTTGCAGAATGGCGGTTCGATCCCCCGACGGGAGATGGTGATCAACAAATTAAACTAATGGGTGCATCACTGTCGGTTAAGTTAGCACATGGAAATTGAAGCCGCACGTTTCCAGTGCGTCAATAAAATAAAAATACATATACTGCCAGAGCCGTGCTGGAGTCAGAGTACAATAGGCGTAAAATCCTAGGATTGAATTGTGGCGGGTGCATCCACAGATAGTCCCATATGAATCGTCAGTGTGTCAGTATATCAGACATGTGAAAACTGGTCGGCCAATCCTTGACTTTGTCTTGGTGCGGTGGTCCAGTGGAAAGATGCCTCGTTGCTGATGCTATGCGGAGTTGCAGAATGGTGGTTCGATCCCCCGACCGGGAGATGGTGATCAACAAATTAAACTAATGGGTGCGTCACTGTCGGCTAAGTTAGCACATGGAAATTGAAGCCGCACGTTGCCAGTGCGTCAATAAAATAAAAATACATATACTGCCAGAGCCGTGCTGGAGTCAGAGTACATTATTTTATTGACGCACTGGCAACGTGCGGCTTCAATTTCCACAGATAGTCCCATATGAATCGTCAGTGTGTCAGTATATCAGACATGTGAAAGCTGGTCGGCCAATCCTTGACTTTGTCTTGGTGCGGTGGTCCAGCGGAAAGATGTCTGGTTGCTGATGCTATGCGGAGTTGCAGAATGGCGGTTCGATCCCCCCGACCGGGAGATGGTGATCAACAAATTAAACTAACGGGTGCAGCACTGTCGGCTAAGTTAGCACATGGAAATTGAAGCCGCATGTTGCCAGTGCGTCAATAAAATAAAAATACATACACTGCCAGAGCCGTGCTGGAGTCAGAGTACAATAGGCGTAAAAGCCTAGGATTGATTGTGACAGATGCATCCACAGATAGTCCCATTTGAATCGTCAGTGTGTCAGTATATCAGACATGTGAAAGCTGGTCGGCCAATCCTTGACTTTTAGTCTTGGTGCGGTGGTCCAGCGGAAAGATGTCTGGTTGCTGAGGCTATGCGGAGTTGCAGAATGGCGGTTCGATCCCCCGACCGGGAGATGGTGATCAACAAATTAAACTAATGGGTGCAGCACTATCGGCTAAGTTAGCACATGGAAATTGAAGCCGCACGTTGCCAGTGCGTCAATAAAATAAAAATACATATACTGCCAGAGCCGTGCTGGAGTCAGAGTACAGTAGGCGTGAAAGCCTAGGATTGATTGTGACAGATGCATCCACAGATAGTCCCATATGAATCGTCAGTGTGTCAGTATATCAGACATGTGAAAGCTGGTCGGCCAATCCTTAACTTTTAGTCTTGGTGCGGTGGTCCAGCGGAAAGATGTCAGGTTGCTGATGCTATGCGGAGTTGCAGAATGGCGATTCGATCCCCCGACCAGGAGATGGTGATCAACAAATTAAACTAACGGGTGCAGCACTGTTGGCTAAGTTAGCACATGGAAATTGAAGCCGCACGTTGCCAGTGCATCAATAAAATAAAAATACATACATACATTACATACATACATACATACATACGCGGAGTTGCAGCGCGGTTCGATCCCCTGACCGGGAGATGGTGATCAACAAATTAAACTAATTGGTGCATCACTGTCGGCTAAGTTAGCACATGGAAATTGAAGCCGCACATTGCCAGTGCGTCAATAAAATAAAAATACATATACTGCCAGAGCCGTCCTGGAGTCAGAGTACAATAGGCGTAAAAGCCTAGGATTGAATTGTGGCGGGTGCATCCACAGATAGTCCCATATGAATCGTCAGTGTGTCAGTATATCAGACATGTGAAAACTGGTCGGCCAATCCTTGACTTTGTCTTGGTTCACCGTGGTCCAGTGGAAAGATGCCTGGTTGCTGATGCTATGCGGAGATGCTGAATGGCGGTTCGATCCCCCGACCGGGAGATGGTGATCAACAAATTAAACTAATGGGTGCATCACTGTCGGCTAAGTTAGCAAATGGAAATTGAAGCCGCACGTTGCCAGTGCGTCAATAAAATAAAAATACATATACTGCCAGAGCCGTGCTGGAGTCAGAGTACAATAGGCGTAAAAGCCTAGGATTGAATTGTGGCGGGTGCATCCACAGATAGTCCCATATGAATCGTCAGTGTGTCAGTATATCAGACATGTGAAAACTGGTCGGCCAATACTTGACTTTGTCTTGGTGCGGTGGTCCAGTGGAAAGATGCCTGGTTGCTGATGCTATGCGGAGTTGCTGAATGGCGGTTCGATCCCCCAACCGGGAGATGGTGATCAACAAATTAAACTAATGGGTGCATCACTGTCGGCTAAGTTAGCCCATGGAAATTGAAGCCACACTTTGCCAGTGCATCAATAAAATAAAAATACATATACTGCCAGAGCCGGGCTGGAGTCAGAGTACAATAGGTGTAAAAGCCTAGGATTGAATTGTGGCGGGTGCATCCACAGATTGTCCCATATGAATCGTCAGTGTGTCAGTATATCAGACATGTGAAAACTGGTCGGCCAATCCTTGACTTTGTCTTGGTGCGGTGGTCCAGTGGAAAGATGCCTGGTTGCTGCTGCTATGCGGAGTTGCAGAATGGCGGTTCGATCCCCCGACCGGGAGATGGTGATCAACAAATTAAACTAATGGGTGCATCACTGTCGGCTAAGTTAGCACATGGAAATTGAAGCCGACGTTGCCAGTGCGTTAATAAAATAAAAATACATATACTGCCAGAGCCGTGCTGGAGTCAGAGTACAATAGGCGTAAAAGCCTAGGATTGAATTGTGGCGGGTGCATCCACTGATAGTCCCATATGAATCGTCAGTGTGTCAGTATATCAGACAGGTGAAAGCTGGTCGGCCAGTCCTTGACTTTGTCTTTGTGCGGTGGTCCAGTGGAAAGATGCCTGGTTGCTGATGCTATGCGGAGTTGCCGAATGGCGGTTCGATCCCCCGACCGGGAGATGGTGATCACCAAATTAAACTAATGGGTGCATCACTGTCGGCTAAGTCAGCACATGGAAATTGAAGCCACACGTTGCCAGTGCGTCAATAAAATAAAAATACATATACTGGCAGAGCCGTGCTGGAGTCAGAGTACAATAGGCGTAAAAGCCTAGGATTGAATTCTGGTGGGTGCATCCACAGATAGTCCCATATGAATCGTCAGTGTGTCAGTATATCAGACATGTGAAAACTGGTCGGCTAATCCTTGACGTTGTCTTGGTGCGGTGGTCCAGTGGAAAGATGCCTGGTTGCTGCTGCTATGCGGAGTTGCAGAATGGCGGTTCGATCCCCCGACGGGAGATGGTGATCAACAAATTAAACTAATGGGTGCATCACTGTCGGTTAAGTTAGCACATGGAAATTGAAGCCGCACGTTTCCAGTGCGTCAATAAAATAAAAATACATATACTGCCAGAGCCGTGCTGGAGTCAGAGTACAATAGGCGTAAAATCCTAGGATTGAATTGTGGCGGGTGCATCCACAGATAGTCCCATATGAATCGTCAGTGTGTCAGTATATCAGACATGTGAAAACTGGTCGGCCAATCCTTGACTTTGTCTTGGTGCGGTGGTCCAGTGGAAAGATGCCTCGTTGCTGATGCTATGCGGAGTTGCAGAATGGTGGTTCGATCCCCCGACCGGGAGATGGTGATCAACAAATTAAACTAATGGGTGCGTCACTGTCGGCTAAGTTAGCACATGGAAATTGAAGCCGCACGTTGCCAGTGCGTCAATAAAATAAAAATACATATACTGCCAGAGCCGTGCTGGAGTCAGAGTACATTATTTTATTGACGCACTGGCAACGTGCGGCTTCAATTTCCACAGATAGTCCCATATGAATCGTCAGTGTGTCAGTATATCAGACATGTGAAAGCTGGTCGGCCAATCCTTGACTTTGTCTTGGTGCGGTGGTCCAGCGGAAAGATGTCTGGTTGCTGATGCTATGCGGAGTTGCAGAATGGCGGTTCGATCCCCCCGACCGGGAGATGGTGATCAACAAATTAAACTAACGGGTGCAGCACTGTCGGCTAAGTTAGCACATGGAAATTGAAGCCGCATGTTGCCAGTGCGTCAATAAAATAAAAATACATACACTGCCAGAGCCGTGCTGGAGTCAGAGTACAATAGGCGTAAAAGCCTAGGATTGATTGTGACAGATGCATCCACAGATAGTCCCATTTGAATCGTCAGTGTGTCAGTATATCAGACATGTGAAAGCTGGTCGGCCAATCCTTGACTTTTAGTCTTGGTGCGGTGGTCCAGCGGAAAGATGTCTGGTTGCTGAGGCTATGCGGAGTTGCAGAATGGCGGTTCGATCCCCCGACCGGGAGATGGTGATCAACAAATTAAACTAATGGGTGCAGCACTATCGGCTAAGTTAGCACATGGAAATTGAAGCCGCACGTTGCCAGTGCGTCAATAAAATAAAAATACATATACTGCCAGAGCCGTGCTGGAGTCAGAGTACAGTAGGCGTGAAAGCCTAGGATTGATTGTGACAGATGCATCCACAGATAGTCCCATATGAATCGTCAGTGTGTCAGTATATCAGACATGTGAAAGCTGGTCGGCCAATCCTTAACTTTTAGTCTTGGTGCGGTGGTCCAGCGGAAAGATGTCAGGTTGCTGATGCTATGCGGAGTTGCAGAATGGCGATTCGATCCCCCGACCAGGAGATGGTGATCAACAAATTAAACTAACGGGTGCAGCACTGTTGGCTAAGTTAGCACATGGAAATTGAAGCCGCACGTTGCCAGTGCATCAATAAAATAAAAATACATACATACATTACATACATACATACATACATACGCGGAGTTGCAGCGCGGTTCGATCCCCTGACCGGGAGATGGTGATCAACAAATTAAACTAATTGGTGCATCACTGTCGGCTAAGTTAGCACATGGAAATTGAAGCCGCACATTGCCAGTGCGTCAATAAAATAAAAATACATATACTGCCAGAGCCGTCCTGGAGTCAGAGTACAATAGGCGTAAAAGCCTAGGATTGAATTGTGGCGGGTGCATCCACAGATAGTCCCATATGAATCGTCAGTGTGTCAGTATATCAGACATGTGAAAACTGGTCGGCCAATCCTTGACTTTGTCTTGGTTCACCGTGGTCCAGTGGAAAGATGCCTGGTTGCTGATGCTATGCGGAGATGCTGAATGGCGGTTCGATCCCCCGACCGGGAGATGGTGATCAACAAATTAAACTAATGGGTGCATCACTGTCGGCTAAGTTAGCAAATGGAAATTGAAGCCGCACGTTGCCAGTGCGTCAATAAAATAAAAATACATATACTGCCAGAGCCGTGCTGGAGTCAGAGTACAATAGGCGTAAAAGCCTAGGATTGAATTGTGGCGGGTGCATCCACAGATAGTCCCATATGAATCGTCAGTGTGTCAGTATATCAGACATGTGAAAACTGGTCGGCCAATACTTGACTTTGTCTTGGTGCGGTGGTCCAGTGGAAAGATGCCTCGGTGCTGATGCTATGCAGAGTTGCAGAATGGTGGTTCGATCCCCGGACCAGGAGATGGTGATCAACAAATTAAACTAATGGGTGCATCACTGTCGGCTAAGTTAGCCCATGGAAATTGAAGCCGCACTTTGCCAGTGCATCAATAAAATAAAAATACATATACTGCCAGAGCCGTGCTGGAGTCAGAGTACAATAGGCGTAAAAGCCTAGGATTGAATTGTGGCGGGTGCATCCACAGATTGTCCCATATGAATCGTCAGTGTGTCAGTATATCAGACATGTGAAAACTGGTCGGCCAATCGTTGACTTTGTCTTGGTGCGGTGGTCCAGTGGAAAGATGCCTGGTTGCTGCTGCTATGCGGAGTTGCAGAATGGCGGTTCGATCCCCCGACCGGGAGATGGTGATCAACAAATTAAACTAATGGGTGCATCACTGTCGGCTAAGTTAGCACATGGAAATTGAAGCCGACATTGCCAGTGCGTCAATAAAATAAAAATACATATACTGCCAGAGCCGTGCTGGAGTCAGAGTACAATAGGCGTAAAAGCCTAGGATTGAATTGTGGCGGGTGCATCCACTGATAGTCCCATATGAATCGTCAGTGTGTCAGTATATCAGACATGTGAAAACTGGTCGGCCAATCCTTGACTTTGTCTTGGTGCGGTGGTCCAGTGGAAAGATGCCTCGTTGCTGATGCTATGCGGAGTTGCAGAATGGTGGTTCGATCCCCCGACCGGGAGATGGTGATCAACAAATTAAACTAATGGGTGCGTCACTGTCGGCTAAGTTAGCACATGGAAATTGAAGCCGCACGTTGCCAGTGCGTCAATAAAATAAAAATACATATACTGCCAGAGCCGTGCTGGAGTCAGAGTACATTATTTTATTGACGCACTGGCAACGTGCGGCTTCAATTTCCACAGATAGTCCCATATGAATCGTCAGTGTGTCAGTATATCAGACATGTGAAAGCTGGTCGGCCAATCCTTGACTTTGTCTTGGTGCGGTGGTCCAGCGGAAAGATGTCTGGTTGCTGATGCTATGCGGAGTTGCAGAATGGCGGTTCGATCCCCCCGACCGGGAGATGGTGATCAACAAATTAAACTAACGGGTGCAGCACTGTCGGCTAAGTTAGCACATGGAAATTGAAGCCGCATGTTGCCAGTGCGTCAATAAAATAAAAATACATACACTGCCAGAGCCGTGCTGGAGTCAGAGTACAATAGGCGTAAAAGCCTAGGATTGATTGTGACAGATGCATCCACAGATAGTCCCATTTGAATCGTCAGTGTGTCAGTATATCAGACATGTGAAAGCTGGTCGGCCAATCCTTGACTTTTAGTCTTGGTGCGGTGGTCCAGCGGAAAGATGTCTGGTTGCTGAGGCTATGCGGAGTTGCAGAATGGCGGTTCGATCCCCCGACCGGGAGATGGTGATCAACAAATTAAACTAATGGGTGCAGCACTATCGGCTAAGTTAGCACATGGAAATTGAAGCCGCACGTTGCCAGTGCGTCAATAAAATAAAAATACATATACTGCCAGAGCCGTGCTGGAGTCAGAGTACAGTAGGCGTGAAAGCCTAGGATTGATTGTGACAGATGCATCCACAGATAGTCCCATATGAATCGTCAGTGTGTCAGTATATCAGACATGTGAAAGCTGGTCGGCCAATCCTTAACTTTTAGTCTTGGTGCGGTGGTCCAGCGGAAAGATGTCAGGTTGCTGATGCTATGCGGAGTTGCAGAATGGCGATTCGATCCCCCGACCAGGAGATGGTGATCAACAAATTAAACTAACGGGTGCAGCACTGTTGGCTAAGTTAGCACATGGAAATTGAAGCCGCACGTTGCCAGTGCATCAATAAAATAAAAATACATACATACATTACATACATACATACATACATACGCGGAGTTGCAGCGCGGTTCGATCCCCTGACCGGGAGATGGTGATCAACAAATTAAACTAATTGGTGCATCACTGTCGGCTAAGTTAGCACATGGAAATTGAAGCCGCACATTGCCAGTGCGTCAATAAAATAAAAATACATATACTGCCAGAGCCGTCCTGGAGTCAGAGTACAATAGGCGTAAAAGCCTAGGATTGAATTGTGGCGGGTGCATCCACAGATAGTCCCATATGAATCGTCAGTGTGTCAGTATATCAGACATGTGAAAACTGGTCGGCCAATCCTTGACTTTGTCTTGGTTCACCGTGGTCCAGTGGAAAGATGCCTGGTTGCTGATGCTATGCGGAGATGCTGAATGGCGGTTCGATCCCCCGACCGGGAGATGGTGATCAACAAATTAAACTAATGGGTGCATCACTGTCGGCTAAGTTAGCAAATGGAAATTGAAGCCGCACGTTGCCAGTGCGTCAATAAAATAAAAATACATATACTGCCAGAGCCGTGCTGGAGTCAGAGTACAATAGGCGTAAAAGCCTAGGATTGAATTGTGGCGGGTGCATCCACAGATAGTCCCATATGAATCGTCAGTGTGTCAGTATATCAGACATGTGAAAACTGGTCGGCCAATACTTGACTTTGTCTTGGTGCGGTGGTCCAGTGGAAAGATGCCTCGGTGCTGATGCTATGCAGAGTTGCAGAATGGTGGTTCGATCCCCGGACCAGGAGATGGTGATCAACAAATTAAACTAATGGGTGCATCACTGTCGGCTAAGTTAGCCCATGGAAATTGAAGCCGCACTTTGCCAGTGCATCAATAAAATAAAAATACATATACTGCCAGAGCCGTGCTGGAGTCAGAGTACAATAGGCGTAAAAGCCTAGGATTGAATTGTGGCGGGTGCATCCACAGATTGTCCCATATGAATCGTCAGTGTGTCAGTATATCAGACATGTGAAAACTGGTCGGCCAATCGTTGACTTTGTCTTGGTGCGGTGGTCCAGTGGAAAGATGCCTGGTTGCTGCTGCTATGCGGAGTTGCAGAATGGCGGTTCGATCCCCCGACCGGGAGATGGTGATCAACAAATTAAACTAATGGGTGCATCACTGTCGGCTAAGTTAGCACATGGAAATTGAAGCCGACATTGCCAGTGCGTCAATAAAATAAAAATACATATACTGCCAGAGCCGTGCTGGAGTCAGAGTACAATAGGCGTAAAAGCCTAGGATTGAATTGTGGCGGGTGCATCCACTGATAGTCCCATATGAATCATCAGTGTGTCAGTATATCAGACATGTGAAAACTGGTCTGCCAATCCTTGACTTTGTCTTGGTGCGGTGGTCCAGTGGAAAGATGCCTCGTTGCTGATGCTATGCGGAGTTGCAGAATGGTGGTTCGATCCCCCGACCGGGAGATGGTGATCAACAAATTAAACTAATGGGTGCGTCACTGTCGGCTAAGTTAGCACATGGAAATTGAAGCCGCACGTTGCCAGTGCGTCAATAAAATAAAAATACATATACTGCCAGAGCCGTGCTGGAGTCAGAGTACATTATTTTATTGATGCACTGGCAACGTGCGGCTTCAATTTCCACAGATAGTCCCATATGAATCGTCAGTGTGTCAGTATATCAGACATGTGAAAGCTGGTCGGCCAATCCTTGACTTTTAGTCTTGGTGCGGTGGTCCAGCGGAAAGATGTCTGGTTGCTGAGGCTATGCGGAGTTGCAGAATGGCGGTTCGATCCCCCGACCGGGAGATGGTGATCAACAAATTAAACTAATGGGTGCATCACTATCGGCTAAGTTAGCACATGGAAATTGAAGCCGCACGTTGCCAGTGCGTCAATAAAATAAAAATACATATACTGCCAGAGCCGTGCTGGAGTCAGAGTACAGTAGGCGTGAAAGCCTAGGATTGATTGTGACAGATGCATCCACAGATAGTCCCATATGAATCGTCAGTGTGTCAGTATATCAGACATGTGAAAGCTGGTCGGCCAATCCTTAACTTTTAGTCTTGGTGCGGTGGTCCAGCGGAAAGATGTCAGGTTGCTGATGCTATGCGGAGTTGCAGAATGGCGATTCGATCCCCCGACCGGGAGATGGTGATCAACAAATTAAACTAACGGGTGCAGCACTGTTGGCTAAGTTAGCACATGGAAATTGAAGCCGCACGTTGCCAGTGCATCAATAAAATAAAAATACATACATACATTACATACATACATACATACATACGCGGAGTTGCAGCGCGGTTCGATCCCCTGACCGGGAGATGGTGATCAACAAATTAAACTAATTGGTGCATCACTGTCGGCTAAGTTAGCACATGGAAATTGAAGCCGCACATTGCCAGTGCGTCAATAAAATAAAAATACATATACTGCCAGAGCCGTCCTGGAGTTAGAGTACAATAGGCGTAAAAGCCTAGGATTGAATTGTGGCGGGTGCATCCACAGATAGTCCCATATGAATCGTCAGTGTGTCAGTATATCAGACATGTGAAAACTGGTCGGCCAATCCTTGACTTTGTCTTGGTGCGGTTGTCCAGTGGAAAGATGCCTGGTTGCTGATGCTATGCGGAGTTGCAAAATGGCGGTTCTATCCCCCAACCGGGAGATGGTGATCAACAAATTAAACTAATGGGTGCATCACTGTCGGCTAAGTTAGCACATGGAAATTGAAGCCGCACGTTGCCAGTGCGTCAATAAAATAAAAATACATATACTGCCAGAGCCGTGCTGGAGTCAGAGTACAATAGGCGTAAAAGCCTAGGATTGAATTGTGGCGGGTGCATCCACAGATAGTCCCATATGAATCGACAGTGTGTCAGTATATCAGACATGTGAAAACTGGTCGGCCAATCCTTGACTTTGTCTTGGTGCGGTGGTCCAGTGGAAAGATGCCTGTTTGCTGATGCTGTGCGGAGTTGCAGAATGGCGGTTCGATCCCCCGACCGGGAGATGGTGATCAACAAATTAAACTAATGGGTGCATCACTGTCAGCTAAGTTAGCACATGGAAATTGATGCCGCACGTTGCCAGTGCGTCAATAAAATAAAAATACATATACTGCCAGAGCCGTGCTGGAGTCAGAGTACAATAGGCGTAAAAGCCTAGGATTGAATTGTGGCGGGTGCATCCACAGATAGTCCCATATGAATCGTCAGTGTGTCAGTATATCAGACATGTGAAAACTGGTCGGCCAATCCTTGACTTTGTCTTGGTTCACCGTGGTCCAGTGGAAAGATGCCTGGTTGCTGATGCTATGCGGAGATGCTGAATGGCGGTTCGATCCCCCGACCGGGAGATGGTGATCAACAAATTAAACTAATGGGTGCATCACTGTCGGCTAAGTTAGCAAATGGAAATTGAAGCCGCACGTTGCCAGTGCATCAATAAAATAAAAATACATATACTGCCAGAGCCGTGCTGGAGTCAGAGTACAATAGGCGTAAAAGCCTAGGATTGAATTGTGGCGGGTGCATCCACAGATAGTCCCATATGAATCGTCAGTGTGTCAGTATATCAGACATGTGAAAACTGGTCGGCCAATACTTGACTTTGTCTTGGTGCGGTGGTCCAGTGGAAAGATGCCTCGGTGCTGATGCTATGCAGAGTTGCAGAATGGTGGTTCGATCCCCGGACCAGGAGATGGTGATCAACAAATTAAACTAATGGGTGCATCACTGTCGGCTAAGTTAGCCCATGGAAATTGAAGCCGCACTTTGCCAGTGCATCAATAAAATAAAAATACATATACTGCCAGAGCCGTGCTGGAGTCAGAGTACAATAGGCGTAAAAGCCTAGGATTGAATTGTGGCGGGTGCATCCACAGATTGTCCCATATGAATCGTCAGTGTGTCAGTATATCAGACATGTGAAAACTGGTCGGCCAATCCTTGACTTTGTCTTGGTGCGGTGGTCCAGTGGAAAGATGCCTGGTTGCTGCTGCTATGCGGAGTTGCAGAATGGCGGTTCGATCCCCCGACCGGGAGATGGTGATCAACAAATTAAACTAATGGGTGCATCACTGTCGGCTAAGTTAGCACATGGAAATTGAAGCCGACATTGCCAGTGCGTCAATAAAATAAAAATACATATACTGCCAGAGCCGTGCTGGAGTCAGAGTACAATAGGCGTAAAAGCCTAGGATTGAATTGTGGCGGGTGCATCCACTGATAGTCCCATATGAATCGTCAGTGTGTCAGTATATCAGACAGGTGAAAACTGGTCGGCCAGTCCTTGACTTTGTCTTGGTGCGGTGGTCCAGTGGAAAGATGCCTGGTTGCTGATGCTATGCGGAGTTGCCGAATGGCGGTTCGATCCCCCGACCGGGAGATGGTGATCACCAAATTAAACTAATGGGTGCATCACTGTCGGCTAAGTTAGCACATGGAAATTGAAGCCGCACGTTGCCAGTGCGTCAATAAAATAAAAATACATATACTGCCAGAGCCGTGCTGGAGTCAGAGTACAATAGGCGTAAAAGCCTAGGATTGAATTGTGGTGGGTGCATCCACAGATAGTCCCATATGAATCGTCAGTGTGTCAGTATATCAGACATGTGAAAACTGGTCGGCTAATCCTTGACTTTGTCTTGGTGCGGTGGTCCAGTGGAAAGATGCCTGGTTGCTGCTGCTATGCGGAGTTGCAGAATGGCGGTTCGATCCCCCGACCGGGAGATGGTGATCAACAAATTAAACTAATGGGTGCATCACTGTCGGTTAAGTTAGCACATGGAAATTGAAGCCGCACGTTGCCAGTGCGTCAATAAAATAAAAATACATATACTGCCAGAGCCGTGCTGGAGTCAGAGTACAATAGGCGTAAAAGCCTAGGATTGAATTGTGGCGGGTGCATCCACAGATAGTCCCATATGAATCATCAGTGTGTCAGTATATCAGACATGTGAAAACTGGTCGGCCAATCCTTGACTTTGTCTTGGTGTGGTGGTCCAGTGGAAAGATGCCTCGTTGCTGATGCTATGCGGAGTTGCAGAATGGTGGTTCGATCCCCGACCGGGAGATGGTGATCAACAAATTAAACTAATGGGTGCATCACTGTCGGCTAAGTTAGCCCATGGAAATTGAAGCCGCACTTTGCCAGTGCCTCAATAAAATAAAAATACATATACTGCCAGAGCCGGGCTGGAGTCAGAGTACAATAGGCGTAAAAGCATAGGATTGAATTGTGGCGGGTGCATCCACAGATTGTCCCATATGAATCGTCAGTGTGTCAGTATATCAGACATGTGAAAACTGGTCGGCCAATCCTTGACTTTGTCTTGGTGCGGTGGTCCAGTGGAAAGATGCCTGGTTGCTGCTGCTATGCGGAGTTGCAGAATGGCGGTTCGATCCCCCGACCGGGAGATGGTGATCAACAAATTAAACTAATGGGTGCATCACTGTCGGCTAAGTTAGCACATGGAAATTGAAGCCGACATTGCCAGTGCGTCAATAAAATAAAAATACATATACTGCCAGAGCCGTGCTGGAGTCAGAGTACAATAGGCGTAAAAGCCTAGGATTGAATTGTGGCGGGTGCATCCACTGATAGTCCCATATGAATCGTCAGTGTGTCAGTATATCAGACAGGTGAAAACTGGTCGGCCAGTCCTTGACTTTGTCTTGGTGCGGTGGTCCAGTGGAAAGATGCCTGGTTGCTGATGCTATGCGGAGTTGCCGAATGGCGGTTCGATCCCCCGACCGGGAGATGGTGATCACCAAATTAAACTAATGGGTGCATCACTGTCGGCTAAGTTAGCACATGGAAATTGAAGCCGCACGTTGCCAGTGCGTCAATAAAATAAAAATACATATACTGCCAGAGCCGTGCTGGAGTCAGAGTACAATAGGCGTAAAAGCCTAGGATTGAATTGTGGTGGGTGCATCCACAGATAGTCCCATATGAATCGTCAGTATGTCAGTATATCAGACATGTGAAAACTGGTCGGCTAATCCTTGACTTTGTCTTGGTGCGGTGGTCCAGTGGAAAGATGCCTGGTTGCTGCTGCTATGCGGAGTTGCAGAATGGCGGTTCGATCCCCCGACCGGGAGATGGTGATCAACAAATTAAACTAATGGGTGCATCACTGTCGGTTAAGTTAGCACATGGAAATTGAAGCTGCACGTTGCCAGTGCGTCAATAAAATAAAAATACATATACTGCCAGAGCCGTGCTGGAGTCAGAGTACAATAGGCGTAAAAGCCTAGGATTGAATTGTGGCGGGTGCATCCACAGATAGTCCCATATGAATCATCAGTGTGTCAGTATATCAGACATGTGAAAACTGGTCGGCCAATCCTTGACTTTGTCTTGGTGCGGTGGTCCAGTGGAAAGATGCCTCGTTGCTTATGCTATGCGGAGTTGCAGAATGGTGGTTCGATCCCCCGACCGGGAGATGGTGATCAACAAATTAAACTAATGGGTGCATCACTGTCGGCTAAGTTAGCCCATGGAAATTGAAGCCGCACGTTGCCAGTGCGTCAATAAAATAAAAATACATATACTGCCAGAGCCGTGCTGGAGTCAGAGTACAATAGGCGTAAAAGCCTGGGATTGAATTGTGGCGGGTGCATCCACAGATAGTCCCATATGAATCGTCAGTGTGTCAAGTATATCAGACATGTGAAAACTGGTCTGCCAATCCTTGACTTTGTCTTGGTGCGGTGGTCCAGTGGAAAGATGCCTGGTTGCTGATGCTATGCGGAGTTGCAGAATGTCGGTTCGATCCCCCGACCGGGAGATAGTGATCAACAAATTAAACTAATGGGTGCATCACTGTCGGCTAAGTTAGCACATGAAAATTGAAGCCGCACGTTGCCAGTGCGTCAATAAAATAAAAATACATATACTGCCAGAGCCATGCTGGAGTCAGAGTACAATAGGCGTAAAGGCCTAGGATTGAATTGTGGCGGGTGCATCCACTGATAGTCCCATATGAATCGTCAGTGTGTCAGTATATCAGACAGGTGAAAACTGGTCGGCCAATCCTTGACTTTGTCTTGGTGCGGTGGTCCAGTGGAGTTGCTGAATGGCGGTTCGATCCCCCGACCGGGAGATGGTGATCACCAAATTAAACTAACTGGTGCCTCACTGTCGGCTAAGTTAGCACATGGAAATTGAAGCCGCACGTTGCCAGTGCGTCAATAAAATAAAAATACATACATACGCGGAGTTGCAGCGCGGTTCGATCCCCCGACCGGGAGAGGGTGATCAACAAATTAAACTAATGGGTGCATCACTGTCGGCTAAGTTAGCACATGGAAATTGAAGCCGACGTTGCCAGTGCGTCAATAAAATAAAAATACATATACTGCCAGAGCCGTGCTGGAGTCAGAGTACAATAGGCGTAAAAGCCTAGGATTGAATTGTGGCGGGTGCATCCACAGATAGTCCCATATGAATCTTCAGTGTGTCAGTATATCAGACATGTGAAAACTGGTCGGCCAATCCTTGACTTTGTCTTGGTGCGGTGGTCCAGTGGAAAGATGCCTGGTTGCTGATGCTATGCGGAGTTGCCGAATGGCGGTTCGATCCCCCGACCGGGAGATGGTGATCACCAAATTAAACTAACTGGTGCCTCACTGTCGGCTAAGTTAGCACATGGAAATTGAAGCCGCACGTTGCCAGTGCGTCAATAAAATAAAAATACATACATACGCGGAGTTGCAGCGCGGTTCGATCCCCCGACCGGGAGAGGGTGATCAACAAATTAAACTAATGGGTGCATCACTGTCGGCTAAGTTAGCCCATGGAAATTGAAGCCGCACTTTGCCAGTGCATCAATAAAATAAAAATACATATACTGCCAGAGCCGTGCTGGAGTCAGAGTACAATAGGCGTAAAAGCCTAGGATTGAATTGTGGCGGGTGCATCCACAGATTGTCCCATATGAATCGTCAGTGTGTCAGTATATCAGACATGTGAAAACTGGTCGGCCAATCCTTGACTTTGTCTTGGTGCGGTGGTCCAGTGGAAAGATGCCTGGTTGCTGCTGCTATGCGGAGTTGCAGAATGGCGGTTCGATCCCCCGACCGGGAGATGGTGATCAACAAATTAAACTAATGGGTGCATCACTGTCGGCTAAGTTAGCACATGGAAATTGAAGCCGACATTGCCAGTGCGTCAATAAAATAAAAATACATATACTGCCAGAGCCGTGCTGGAGACAGAGTACAATAGGCGTAAAAGCCTAGGATTGAATTGTGGCGGGTGCATCCACTGATAGTCCCATATGAATCGTCAGTGTGTCAGTATATCAGACAGGTGAAAACTGGTCGGCCAGTCCTTGACTTTGTCTTGGTGCGGTGGTCCAGTGGAAAGATGCCTGGTTGCTGATGCTATGCGGAGTTGCCGAATGGCGGTTCGATCCCCCGACCGGGAGATGGTGATCACCAAATTAAACTAATGGGTGCATCACTGTCGGCTAAGTTAGCACATGGAAATTGAAGCCGCACGTTGCCAGTGCGTCAATAAAATAAAAATACATATACTGCCAGAGCCGTGCTGGAGTCAGAGTACAATAGGCGTAAAAGCCTAGGATTGAATTGTGGTGGGTGCATCCACAGATAGTCCCATATGAATCGTCAGTATGTCAGTATATCAGACATGTGAAAACTGGTCGGCTAATCCTTGACTTTGTCTTGGTGCGGTGGTCCAGTGGAAAGATGCCTGGTTGCTGCTGCTATGCAGAGTTGCAGAATGGCGGTTCGATCCCCCGACCGGGAGATGGTGATCAACAAATTAAACTAATGGGTACATCACTGTCGGTTAAGTTAGCACATGGAAATTGAAGCCGCACGTTGCCAGTGCGTCAATAAAATAAAAATACATATACTGCCAGAGCCGTGCTGGAGTCAGAGTACAATAGGCGTAAAAGCCTAGGATTGAATTGTGGCGGGTGCATCCACAGATAGTCCCATATGAATCATCAGTGTGTCAGTATATCAGACATGTGAAAACTGGTCGGCCAATTCTTGACTTTGTCTTGGTGCGGTGGTCCAGTGGAAAGATGCCTCGTTGCTTATGCTATGCGGAGTTGCAGAATGGTGGTTCGATCCCCCGACCGGGAGATGGTGATCAACAAATTAAACTAATGGGTGCATCACTGTCGGCTAAGTTAGCCCATGGAAATTGAAGCCGCACTTTGCCAGTGCCTCAATAAAATAAAAATACATATACTGCCAGAGCCGGGCTGGAGTCAGAGTACAATAGGCGTAAAAGCCTAGGATTGAATTGTGGCGGGTGCATCCACTGATAGTCCCATATGAATCGTCAGTGTTTCAGTATATCAGACAGGTGAAAACTGGTCGGCCAATCCTTGGCTTTGTCTTGGTGCGGTGGTCCAGTGGAAAGATGCCTGGTTGCTGATGCTATGCGGAGTTGCCGAATGGCGGTTCGATCCCCCGACCGGGAGATGGTGATCACCAAATTAAACTAACTGGTGCCTCACTGTCGGCTAAGTTAGCACATGGAAATTGAAGCCGCACGTTGCCAGTGCGTCAATAAAATAAAAATACATACATACGCAGAGTTGCAGCGCGGTTCGATCCCCCGACCGGGAGAGGGTGATCAACAAATTAAACTAATGGGTGCATCACTGTCGGCTATGTTAGCACATGGAAATTGAAGCCGCACGTTGCCAGTGCGTCAATAAAATAAAAATACATATACTGCCAGAGCCGTGCTGGAGGCAGAGTACAATAGGCATAAAAGCCTAGGATTGAATTGTGGCGGGTGCATCCACAGATAGTCCCATATGAATCGTCAGTGTGTCAGTATATCAGACATGTGAAAACTGGTCGGCCAATCCTTGACTTTGTCTTGGTGCGGTGGTCCAGTGGAAAGATGCCTGGTTGCTGATGCTATGCGGAGTTGCAGAATGGCGGTTCGATCCCCCGACCGGAAGATGGTGATCAACAAATTAAACCAATGGGTGCATCACTGTCGGCTAAGTTAGCACATGGAAATTGAAGCCGCACGTTGCCAGTGCGTCAATAAAATAAAAATACATATACTGCCAGATCCGTGCTGGAGTCAGAGTACAATAGGCGTAAAAGCCTAGGATTGAATTGTGGCGGGTGCATCCACAGATAGTCCCATATGAATCGTAAGTGTGTCAGTATATCAGACATGTGAAAACTGGTCGGCCAATCCTTGACTTTGTCTTGATGCGGTGGTCCAGTGGAAAGATGCCTGGTTGCTGATGCTATGCGGAGTTGCAGAATGGCGGTTCGATCCCCCGACCGGGAGATAGTGATCAACAAATTAAACTAATGGGTGCATCACTGTCGGCTAAGTTAGCACATGGAAATTGAAGCCGCACGTTGCCAGTGCGTCAATAAAATTAAAATACATATACTGCCAGAGCCGTGCTGGAGTCAGAGTACAATAGGCGTAAAAGCCTAGCATTGAATTGTGGCGGGTGCATCCACAGATAGTCCCATATGAATCGTCAGTGTGTCAGTATATCAGACATGTGAAAACTGGTCGGCCAATCCTTGACTTTGTCTTGGTGCTGGGGACCAGTGGGAAGATGCCTGGTTGCTGATGCTATGCGGAGTTGCAGAATGGCGGTTCGATCCACTGACTGGGAGATGGTGATCAACAAATTAAACTAATGGGTGCATCACTGTCGGCTAAGTTAGCACATGGAAATTGAAGACGCACGTTGCCAGTGCGTCAATAAAATAAAAATACATATACTGCCAGAGCCGTGCTGGAGTCAGAGTACAATAGGCGTAAAAGCCTAGGATTGAATTGTGGCGGGTGCATCCACAGATAGTCCCATATGAATCATCAGTGTGTCAGTATATCAGACATGTGAAAACTGGTCGGCCAATCCTTGACTTTGTCTTGGTGCGGTGGTCCAGTGGAAAGATGCCTGGTTGCTGATGCTATGCGGAGTTGCAGAATGGCGGTTCGATCCCCCGACCGGGAGATGGTGATCAACAAATTAAACTAATGGGTGCATCACTGTCGGCTAAGTTAGCACATGGAAATTGAAGCCGCACGTTGCCAGTGCGTCAATAATATAAAAATACATATACTGCCAGAGCCGTGCTGGAGTCAGAGTACAATAGGCGTAAAAGCCTAGGATTGAATTGTGGTGGGTGCATCCACAGATAGTCCCATATGAATCGTCAGTGTGTCAGTATATCTGACATGTGAAAACTGGTCGGCCAATCCTTGACTTATAGTCTTGGTGCGGTGGTCCAGTGGAAAGATGTCTGGTTGCTGATGCTATGCGGAGTTGCAGTATGGCGGTTCGATCCCTCGACCGGGAGATGGTGATCAACAAATTAAACTAATGGGTGCATCACTGTCGGCTAAGTTAGCACATGGAAATTGAAGCCGCACGTTGCCAGTGCGTCAATAAAATAAAAATACATATACTGCCAGAGCCGTGCTGGAGTCAGAGTACAATAGGCGTAAAAGCCTGGGATTGAATTGTGGCGGGTGCATCCACAGATAGTCCCATATGAATCGTCAGTGTGTCAAGTATATCAGACATGTGAAAACTGGTCTGCCAATCCTTGACTTTGTCTTGGTGCGGTGGTCCAGTGGAAAGATGCCTGGTTGCTGATGCTATGCGGAGTTGCAGAATGTCGGTTCGATCCCCCGACCGGGAGATAGTGTTCAACAAATTAAACTAATGGGTGCATCACTGTCGGCTAAGTTAGCACATGAAAATTGAAGCCGCACGTTGCCAGTGCGTCAATAAAATAAAAATACATATACTGCCAGAGCCATGCTGGAGTCAGAGTACAATAGGCGTAAAAGCCTAGGATTGAATTGTGGCGGGTGCATCCACTGATAGTCCCATATGAATCGTCAGTGTGTCAGTATATCAGACAGGTGAAAACTGGTCGGCCAATCCTTGACTTTGTCTTGGTGCGGTGGTCCAGTGGAGTTGCTGAATGGCGGTTCGATCCCCCGACCGGGAGATGGTGATCACCAAATTAAACTAACTGGTGCCTCACTGTCGGCTAAGTTAGCACATGGAAATTGAAGCCGCACGTTGCCAGTGCGTCAATAAAATAAAAATACATACATACGCGGAGTTGCAGCGCGGTTCGATCCCCCGACAGGGAGAGGGTGATCAACAAATTAAACTAATGGGTGCATCACTGTCGGCTAAGTTAGCACATGGAAATTGAAGCCGACGTTGCCAGTGCGTCAATAAAATAAAAATACATATACTGCCAGAGCCGTGCTGGAGTCAGAGTACAATAGGCGTAAAAGCCTAGGATTGAATTGTGGCGGGTGCATCCACAGATAGTCCCATATGAATCTTCAGTGTGTCAGTATATCAGACATGTGAAAACTGGTCGGCCAATCCTTGACTTTGGCTTGGTGCGGTGGTCCAGTGGAAAGATGCCTGGTTGCTGATGCTATGCGGAGTTGCAGAATGGCGGTTCGATGCCCAGACCGGGAGATGGTGATCAACAAATTAAACCAATGGGTGCATCACTGTCGGCTAAGTTAGCACATGGAAATTGAAGCCGCACGTTGCCAGTGCGTCAATAAAATAAAAATACATATACTGCCAGATCCGTGCTGGAGTCAGAGTACAATAGGCGTAAAAGCCTAGGATTGAATTGTGGCGGGTGCATCCACAGATAGTCCCATATGAATCGTAAGTGTGTCAGTATATCAGAGATGTGAAAACTGGTCGGCCATTCCCTGACTTTGTCTTGGTGCGGTGGTCCAGTGGAAAGATGCCTGGTTGCTGATGCTATGCGGAGTTGCAGAATGGCGGTTCGATCCCCCGACCGGGAGATGGTGATCAACAAATTAAACTAATGGGTGCATCACTGTCGGCTAAGTTAGCACATGGAAATTGAAGCCGCACGTTGCCAGTGCATCAATAATATAAAAATACATATACTGCCAGAGCCGTGCTGGAGTCAGAGTACAATAGGCGTAAAAGCCTAGGATTGAATTGTGGTGGGTGCATCCACAGATAGTCCCATATGAATCGTCAGTGTGTCAGTATATCGGACATGTGAAAACTGGTCGGCCAATCCTTGACTTATAGTCTTGGTGCGGTGGTCCAGTGGAAAGATGTCTGGTTGCTGATGCTATGCGGAGTTGCAGTATGGCGGTTCGATCCCTCGACCGGGAGATGGTGATCAACAAATTAAACTAATGGGTGCATCACTGTCGGCTAAGTTAGCACATGGAAATTGAAGCCGCACGTTGCCAGTGCGTCAATAAAATAAAAACACATATACTGCCAGAGCCGTGCTGGAGTCAGAGTACAATAGGCGTAAAAGCCTGGGATTGAATTGTGGCGGGTGCATCCACAGATAGTCCCATATGAATCGTCAGTGTGTCAAGTATATCAGACATGTGAAAACTGGTCGGCCAATCCTTGACTTTGTCTTGGTGCGGTGGTCCAGTGGAAAGATGCCTGGTTGCTGATGCTATGCGGAGTTGCAGAATGTCGGTTCGATCCCCCGACCGGGAGATAGTGATCAACAAATTAAACTAATGGGTGCATCACTGTCGGCTAAGTTAGCACATGGAAATTGAAGCCGCACGTTGCCAGTGCGTCAATAAAATAAAAATACATACATACGCGGAGTTGCAGCGCGGTTCGATCCCCCGACCGGGAGAGGGTGATCAACAAATTAAACTAATGGGTGCATCACTGTCGGCTAAGTTAGCACATGGAAATTGAAGCCGCACGTTGCCAGTGCGTCAATAAAATAAAAATACATATACTGCCAGTGTCATGCTGGAGTCAGAGTACAATAGGCGTAAAAGCCTAGGATTGAATTGTGGTGTGTGCATCCACTGATAGTCCCATATGAATCGTCAGTGTGTCAGTATATTAGACAGGTGAAAACTGGTCGGCCAATCCTTGACTTTGTCTTGGTGCTGTGGTCCAGTGGAAAGATGCCTGGTTGCTGATGCTATGCGGAGTTGCCGAATGGCGGTTCGATCCCCCGACCGGGAGATGGTGATCACCAAATTAAACTAACTGGTGCCTCACTGTCGGCTAAGTTAGCACATGGAAATTGAAGCCGCACGTTGCCAGTGCGTCAATAAAATAAAAATACATACATACGCGGAGTTGCAGCGCAGTTCGATCCCCCGACCGGGAGAGGGTGATCAACAAATTAAACTAATGGGTGCATCACTGTCGGCTAAGTTAGCACATGGAAATTGAAGCCGACGTTGCCAGTGCGTCAATAAAATAAAAATACATATACTGCCAGATCCGTGCTGGAGTCAGAGTACAATAGGTGTAAAAGCCTAGGATTGAATTGTGGCGGGTGCATCCACAGATAGTCCCATATGAATCGTCAGTGTGTCAGTATATCAGACATGTGAAAACTGGTCGGCCAATCCTTGACTTTGTCTTGGTGCGGTGGTCCAGTGGAAAGATGCCTGGTTGCTGATGCTATGCGGAGTTGCAGAATGGCGGTTCGATCCCCCGACCGGGAGATGGTGATCAACAAATTAAACCAATGTGTGCATCACTGTCGGCTAAGTTAGCACATGGAAATTGAAGCCGCACGTTGCCAGTGCGTCAATAAAATAAAAATACATATACTGCCAGATCCGTGCTGGAGTCAGAGTACAATAGGCGTAAAAGCCTAGGATTGAATTGTGGCGGGTGCATCCACAGATAGTCCCATATGAATCGTAAGTGTGTCAGTATATCAGACATGTGAAAACTGGTCGGCCAATCCTTGACTTTGTCTTGATGCGGTGGTCCAGTGGAAAGATGCCTGGTTGCTGATGCTATGCGGAGTTGCAGAATGGCGGTTCGATCCCCCGACCGGGAGATAGTGATCAACAAATTAAACTACTGGGTGCATCACTGTCGGCTAAGTTAGCACATGGAAATTGAAGCCGCACGTTTCCAGTGCGTCAATAAAATTAAAATACATATACTGCCAGAGCCGTGCTGGAGTCAGAGTACAATAGGCGTAAAAGCCTAGCATTGAATTGTGGCGGGTGCATCCACAGATAGTCCCATATGAATCGTCAGTGTGTCAGTATATCAGACATGTGAAAACTGGTCAGCCAATCCTTGACTTTGTCTTGGTGCTGGGGACCAGTGGGAAGATGCCTGGTTGCTGATGCTATGCGGAGTTGCAGAATGGCGGTTCGATCCACTGACTGGGAGATGGTGATCAACAAATTAAACTAATGGGTGCATCACTGTCGGCTAAGTTAGCACATGGAAATTGAAGACGCACGTTGCCAGTGCGTCAATAAAATAAAAATACATATACTGCCAGAGCCGTGCTGGAGTCAGAGTACAATAGGCGTAAAAGCCTAGGATTGAATTGTGGCGGGTGCATCCACAGATAGTCCCATATGAATCATCAGTGTGTCACTATATCAGACATGTGAAAACTGGTCGGCCAATCCTTGACTTTGTCTTGGTGCGGTGGTCCAGTGGAAAGATGCCTGGTTGCTGATGCTATGCGGAGTTGCAGAATGGCGGTTCGATCCCCCGACCGGGAGATGGTGATCAACAAATTAAACTAATGGGTGCATCACTGTCGGCTAAGTTAGCACATGGAAATTGAAGCCGCACGTTGCCAGTGCGTCAATAATATAAAAATACATATACTGCCAGAGCCGTGCTGGAGTCAGAGTACAATAGGCGTAAAAGCCTAGGATTGAATTGTGGTGGGTGCATCCACAGATAGTCCCATATGAATCGTCAGTGTGTCAGTATATCTGACATGTGAAAACTGGTCGGCCAATCCTTGACTTATAGTCTTGGTGCGGTGGTCCAGTGGAAAGATGCCTGGTTGCTGATGCTATGCGGAGTTGCAGAATGGCGGTTCGATCCCCCGACCGGGAGATAGTGATCAACAAATTAAACTACTGGGTGCATCACTGTCGGCTAAGTTAGCACATGGAAATTGAAGCCGCACGTTTCCAGTGCGTCAATAAAATTAAAATACATATACTGCCAGAGCCGTGCTGGAGTCAGAGTACAATAGGCGTAAAAGCCTAGCATTGAATTGTGGCGGGTGCATCCACAGATAGTCCCATATGAATCGTCAGTGTGTCAGTATATCAGACATGTGAAAACTGGTCAGCCAATCCTTGACTTTGTCTTGGTGCTGGGGACCAGTGGGAAGATGCCTGGTTGCTGATGCTATGCGGAGTTGCAGAATGGCGGTTCGATCCACTGACTGGGAGATGGTGATCAACAAATTAAACTAATGGGTGCATCACTGTCGGCTAAGTTAGCACATGGAAATTGAAGACGCACGTTGCCAGTGCGTCAATAAAATAAAAATACATATACTGCCAGAGCCGTGCTGGAGTCAGAGTACAATAGGCGTAAAAGCCTAGGATTGAATTGTGGCGGGTGCATCCACAGATAGTCCCATATGAATCATCAGTGTGTCAGTATATCAGACATGTGAAAACTGGTCGGCCAATCCTTGACTTTGTCTTGGTGCGGTGGTCCAGTGGAAAGATGCCTGGTTGCTGATGCTATGCGGAGTTGCAGAATGGCGGTTCGATCCCCCGACCGGGAGATGGTGATCAACAAATTAAACTAATGGGTGCATCACTGTCGGCTAAGTTAGCACATGGAAATTGAAGCCGCACGTTGCCAGTGCGTCAATAATATAAAAATACATATACTGCCAGAGCCGTGCTGGAGTCAGAGTACAATAGGCGTAAAAGCCTAGGATTGAATTGTGGTGGGTGCATCCACAGATAGTCCCATATGAATCGTCAGTGTGTCAGTATATCTGACATGTGAAAACTGGTCGGCCAATCCTTGACTTATAGTCTTGGTGCGGTGGTCCAGTGGAAAGATGTCTGGTTGCTGATGCTATGCGGAGTTGCAGTATGGCGGTTCGATCCCTCGACCGGGAGATGGTGATCAACAAATTAAACTAATGGGTGCATCACTGTCGGCTAAGTTAGCACATGGAAATTGAAGCCGCACGTTGCCAGTGCGTCAATAAAATAAAAATACATATACTGCCAGAGCCGTGCTGGAGTCAGAGTACAATAGGCGTAAAAGCCTGGGATTGAATTGTGGCGGGTGCATCCACAGATAGTCCCATATGAATCGTCAGTGTGTCAAGTATATCAGACATGTGAAAACTGGTCTGCCAATCCTTGACTTTGTCTTGGTGCGGTGGTCCAGTGGAAAGATGCCTGGTTGCTGATGCTATGCGGAGTTGCAGAATGGCGGTTCGATCCCCCGACCGGGAGATAGTGATCAACAAATTAAACTACTGGGTGCATCACTGTCGGCTAAGTTAGCACATGGAAATTGAAGCCGCACGTTTCCAGTGCGTCAATAAAATTAAAATACATATACTGCCAGAGCCGTGCTGGAGTCAGAGTACAATAGGCGTAAAAGCCTAGCATTGAATTGTGGCGGGTGCATCCACAGATAGTCCCATATGAATCGTCAGTGTGTCAGTATATCAGACATGTGAAAACTGGTCAGCCAATCCTTGACTTTGTCTTGGTGCTGGGGACCAGTGGGAAGATGCCTGGTTGCTGATGCTATGCGGAGTTGCAGAATGGCGGTTCGATCCACTGACTGGGAGATGGTGATCAACAAATTAAACTAATGGGTGCATCACTGTCGGCTAAGTTAGCACATGGAAATTGAAGACGCACGTTGCCAGTGCGTCAATAAAATAAAAATACATATACTGCCAGAGCCGTGCTGGAGTCAGAGTACAATAGGCGTAAAAGCCTAGGATTGAATTGTGGCGGGTGCATCCACAGATAGTCCCATATGAATCATCAGTGTGTCAGTATATCAGACATGTGAAAACTGGTCGGCCAATCCTTGACTTTGTCTTGGTGCGGTGGTCCAGTGGAAAGATGCCTGGTTGCTGATGCTATGCGGAGTTGCAGAATGGCGGTTCGATCCCCCGACCGGGAGATGGTGATCAACAAATTAAACTAATGGGTGCATCACTGTCGGCTAAGTTAGCACATGGAAATTGAAGCCGCACGTTGCCAGTGCGTCAATAATATAAAAATACATATACTGCCAGAGCCGTGCTGGAGTCAGAGTACAATAGGCGTAAAAGCCTAGGATTGAATTGTGGTGGGTGCATCCACAGATAGTCCCATATGAATCGTCAGTGTGTCAGTATATCTGACATGTGAAAACTGGTCGGCCAATCCTTGACTTATAGTCTTGGTGCGGTGGTCCAGTGGAAAGATGCCTGGTTGCTGATGCTATGCGGAGTTGCAGAATGGCGGTTCGATCCCCCGACCGGGAGATAGTGATCAACAAATTAAACTACTGGGTGCATCACTGTCGGCTAAGTTAGCACATGGAAATTGAAGCCGCACGTTTCCAGTGCGTCAATAAAATTAAAATACATATACTGCCAGAGCCGTGCTGGAGTCAGAGTACAATAGGCGTAAAAGCCTAGCATTGAATTGTGGCGGGTGCATCCACAGATAGTCCCATATGAATCGTCAGTGTGTCAGTATATCAGACATGTGAAAACTGGTCAGCCAATCCTTGACTTTGTCTTGGTGCTGGGGACCAGTGGGAAGATGCCTGGTTGCTGATGCTATGCGGAGTTGCAGAATGGCGGTTCGATCCACTGACTGGGAGATGGTGATCAACAAATTAAACTAATGGGTGCATCACTGTCGGCTAAGTTAGCACATGGAAATTGAAGACGCACGTTGCCAGTGCGTCAATAAAATAAAAATACATATACTGCCAGAGCCGTGCTGGAGTCAGAGTACAATAGGCGTAAAAGCCTAGGATTGAATTGTGGCGGGTGCATCCACAGATAGTCCCATATGAATCATCAGTGTGTCAGTATATCAGACATGTGAAAACTGGTCGGCCAATCCTTGACTTTGTCTTGGTGCGGTGGTCCAGTGGAAAGATGCCTGGTTGCTGATGCTATGCGGAGTTGCAGAATGGCGGTTCGATCCCCCGACCGGGAGATGGTGATCAACAAATTAAACTAATGGGTGCATCACTGTCGGCTAAGTTAGCACATGGAAATTGAAGCCGCACGTTGCCAGTGCGTCAATAATATAAAAATACATATACTGCCAGAGCCGTGCTGGAGTCAGAGTACAATAGGCGTAAAAGCCTAGGATTGAATTGTGGTGGGTGCATCCACAGATAGTCCCATATGAATCGTCAGTGTGTCAGTATATCTGACATGTGAAAACTGGTCGGCCAATCCTTGACTTATAGTCTTGGTGCGGTGGTCCAGTGGAAAGATGTCTGGTTGCTGATGCTATGCGGAGTTGCAGTATGGCGGTTCGATCCCTCGACCGGGAGATGGTGATCAACAAATTAAACTAATGGGTGCATCACTGTCGGCTAAGTTAGCACATGGAAATTGAAGCCGCACGTTGCCAGTGCGTCAATAAAATAAAAATACATATACTGCCAGAGCCGTGCTGGAGTCAGAGTACAATAGGCGTAAAAGCCTGGGATTGAATTGTGGCGGGTGCATCCACAGATAGTCCCATATGAATCGTCAGTGTGTCAAGTATATCAGACATGTGAAAACTGGTCTGCCAATCCTTGACTTTGTCTTGGTGCGGTGGTCCAGTGGAAAGATGCCTGGTTGCTGATGCTATGCGGAGTTGCAGAATGTCGGTTCGATCCCCCGACCGGGAGATAGTGATCAACAAATTAAACTAATGGGTGCATCACTGTCGGCTAAGTTAGCACATGAAAATTGAAGCCGCACGTTGCCAGTGCGTCAATAAAATAAAAATACATATACTGCCAGAGCCATGCTGGAGTCAGAGTACAATAGGCGTAAAAGCCTAGGATTGAATTGTGGCGGGTGCATCCACTGATAGTCCCATATGAATCGTCAGTGTGTCAGTATATCAGACAGGTGAAAACTGGTCGGCCAATCCTTGACTTTGTCTTGGTGCGGTGGTCCAGTGGAGTTGCTGAATGGCGGTTCGATCCCCCGACCGGGAGATGGTGATCACCAAATTAAACTAACTGGTGCCTCACTGTCGGCTAAGTTAGCACATGGAAATTGAAGCCGCACGTTGCCAGTGCGTCAATAAAATAAAAATACATACATACGCGGAGTTGCAGCGCGGTTCGATCCCCCGACCGGGAGAGGGTGATCAACAAATTAAACTAATGGGTGCATCACTGTCGGCTAAGTTAGCACATGGAAATTGAAGCCGACGTTGCCAGTGCGTCAATAAAATAAAAATACATATACTGCCAGAGCCGTGCTGGAGTCAGAGTACAATAGGCGTAAAAGCCTAGGATTGAATTGTGGCGGGTGCATCCACAGATAGTCCCATATGAATCTTCAGTGTGTCAGTATATCAGACATGTGAAAACTGGTCGGCCAATCCTTGACTTTGTCTTGGTGCGGTGGTCCAGTGGAAAGATGCCTGGTTGCTGATGCTATGCGGAGTTGCAGAATGGCGGTTCGATGCCCAGACCGGGAGATGGTGATCAACAAATTAAACCAATGGGTGCATCACTGTCGGCTAAGTTAGCACATGGAAATTGAAGCCGCACGTTGCCAGTGCGTCAAGAAAATAAAAATACATATACTGCCAGATCCGTGCTGGAGTCAGAGTACAATAGGCGTAAAAGCCTAGGATTGAATTGTGGCGGGTGCATCCACAGATAGTCCCATATGAATCGTAAGTGTGTCAGTATATCAGAGATGTGAAAACTGGTCGGCCATTCCCTGACTTTGTCTTGGTGCGGTGGTCCAGTGGAAAGATGCCTGGTTGCTGATGCTATGCGGAGTTGCAGAATGGCGGTTCGATCCCCCGACCGGGAGATGGTGATCAACAAATTAAACTAATGGGTGCATCACTGTCGGCTAAGTTAGCACATGGAAATTGAAGCCGCACGTTACCAGTGCATCAATAATATAAAAATACATATACTGCCAGAGCCGTGCTGGAGTCAGAGTACAATAGGCGTAAAAGCCTAGGATTGAATTGTGGTGGGTGCATCCACAGATAGTCCCATATGAATCGTCAGTGTGTCAGTATATCGGACATGTGAAAACTGGTCGGCCAATCCTTGACTTATAGTCTTGGTGCGGTGGTCCAGTGGAAAGATGCCTGGTTGCTGATGCTATGCGGAGTTGCAGAATGTCGGTTCGATCCCCCGACCGGGAGATAGTGATCAACAAATTAAACTAATGGGTGCATCACTGTCGGCTAAGTTAGCACATGAAAATTGAAGCCGCACGTTGCCAGTGCGTCAATAAAATAAAAATACATATACTGCCAGAGTCATGCTGGAGTCAGAGTACAATAGGCGTAAAAGCCTAGGATTGAATTGTGGTGGGTGCATCCACTGATAGTCCCATATGAATCGTCAGTGTGTCAGTATATCAGACAGGTGAAAACTGGTCGGCCAATCCTTGACTTTGTCTTGGTGCTGTGGTCCAGTGGAAAGATGCCTGGTTGCTGATGCTATGCGGAGTTGCCGAATGGCGGTTCGATCCCCCGACCGGGAGATGGTGATCACCAAATTAAACTAACTGGTGCCTCACTGTCGGCTAAGTTAGCACATGGAAATTGAAGCCGCACGTTGCCAGTGCGTCAATAAAATAAAAATACATACATACGCGGAGTTGCAGCGCGGTTCGATCCCCCGACCGGGAGAGGGTGATCAACAAATTAAACTAATGGGTGCATCACTGTCGGCTAAGTTAGCACATGGAAATTGAAGCCGACGTTGCCAGTGCGTCAATAAAATAAAAATACATATACTGCCAGATCCGTGCTGGAGTCAGAGTACAATAGGTGTAAAAGCCTAGGATTGAATTGTGGCGGGTGCATCCACAGATAGTCCCATATGAATCTTCAGTGTGTCAGTATATCAGACATGTGAAAACTGGTCGGCCAATCCTTGACTTTGTCTTGGTGCGGTGGTCCAGTGGAAAGATGCCTGGTTGCTGATGTTATGCGGAGTTGCAGAATGGCGGTTCGATCCCCAGACCGGGAGATGGTGATCAACAAATTAAACCAATGGCTGCATCACTGTCGGCTAAGTTAGCACATGGAAATTGAAGCCGCACGTTGCCAGTGCGTCAATAAAATAAAAATACATATACTGCCAGATCCGTGCTGGAGTCAGAGACAATAGGTGTAAAAGCCTAGGATGGAATTGTGGCGGGTGCATCCACAGATAGTCCCATATGAATCGTAAGTGTGTCAGTATATCAGAGATGTGAAAACTGGTCGGCCATTCCTTGACTTTGTCTTGGTGCGGTGGTCCAGTGGAAAGATGCCTGGTTGCTGATGCTATGCGGAGTTGCAGAATGGCGGTTCGATCCCCCGACCGGGAGATGGTGATCAACAAATTAAACTAATGGGTGCATCACTGTCGGCTAAGTTAGCACATGGAAATTGAAGTCGCACATTGCCAGTGCGTCAATAAAATTAAAATACATATACTGCCAGAGCCGTGCTGGAGTCAGAGTACAATACGCGTAAAAGCCTAGGATTGAATTGTGGCGGGTGCATCCACAGATAGTCCCATATGAATCGTCAGTGTGTCAGTATATCAGACATGTGAAAACTGGTCGGCCAATCCTTGACTTTGTCTTGGTGCGGGGGTCCAGTGGGAAGATGCCTGGTTGCTGATGCTATGCGGAGTTGCAGAATGGCGGTTCGATCCACCGAACGGGAGATGGTGATCAACAAATTAAACTAATGGGTGCATCACTGTCGGCTAAGTTAGCACATGGAAATTGAAGGCGCACATTGCCAGTGCGTCAATAAAATAAAAATACATACATACGCGGAGTTGCAGCGCGGTTCGATCCCCCGACCGGGAGAGGGTGATCAACAAATTAAACTAATGGGTGCATCACTGTCGCCTAAGTTAGCACATGGAAATTGAAGCCGCACGTTGCCAGTGCGTCAATAAAATAAAAATACATATACTGCCAGAGCCGTGCTGGAGTCAGAGTACAATAGGCGTAAAAGCCTAGGATTGAATTGTGGTGGGTGCATCCACAGATAGTCCCATATGAATCGTCAGTGTGTCAGTATATCAGACATGTGAAAACTGGTCGGCCAATCCTTGACTTTGTCTTGGTGCGGTGGTCCAGTGGAAAGATGCCTGGTTGCTGATGGTATGCGGAGTTGCAGAATGGCGGTTCGATCCCCCGACCGGGAGATGGTGATCAACAAATTAAACTAATGGGTGCATCACTGTCGGCTAAGTTAGCACATGAAAATTGAAGCCGCACGTTGCCAGTGCGTCAATAATATAAAAATACATATACTGCCAGAGCCGAGCTGGAGTCAGAGTACAATAGGCGTAAAAGCCTAGGATTGAATTGTGGTGGGTGCATCCACAGATAGTCCCATATGAATCGTCAGTGTGTCAGTATATCAGACATGTGAAAACTGGTCGGCCAATCCTTGACTTTGTCTTGGTGCGGTGGTCCAGTGGAAAGATGCCTGGTTGCTGATGCTATGCAGAGTTGCAGAATGTCGGTTCGATCCCCCGACCGGGAGATAGTGATCAACAAATTAAACTAATGGGTGCATCACTGTCGGCTAAGTTAGCACATGAAAATTGAAGCCGCACGTTGCCAGTGCGTCAATAAAATAAAAATACATATACTGCCAGAGTCATGCTGGAGTCAGAGTACAATAGGCGTAAAAGCCTAGGATTGAATTGTGGCGGGTGCATCCACTGATAGTCCCATATGAATCGTCAGTGTGTCAGTATATCAGACAGGTGAAAACTGGTCGGCCAATCCTTGACTTTGTCTTGGTGCTGTGGTCCAGTGGAAAGATGCCTGGTTGCTGATGCTATGCGGAGTTGCCAAATGGCGGTTCGATCCCCCGACCGGGAGATGGTGATCACCAAATTAAACTAACTGGTGCCTCACTGTCGGCTAAGTTAGCACATGGAAATTGAAGCCGCACGTTGCCAGTGCGTCAATAAAATAAAAATACATACATACGCGGAGTTGCAGCGCGGTTCGATCCCCCGACCGGGAGAGGGTGATCAACAAATTAAACTAATGGGTGCATCACTGTCGGCTAAGTTAGCACATGGAAATTGAAGCCGACGTTGCCAGTGCGTCAATAAAATAAAAATACATATACTGCCAGAGCCGTGCTGGAGTCAGAGTACAATAGGCGTAAAAGCCTAGGATTGAATTGTGGCGGGTGCATCCACAGATAGTCCCATATGAATCGTCAGTGTGTCAGTATATCAGACATGTGAAAACTGGTCGGCCAATCCTTGACTTTGTCTTGGTGCGGTGGTCCAGTGGAAAGATGCCTGGTTGCTGATGGTATGCGGAGTTGCAGAATGGCGGTTCGATCCCCCGACCGGGAGATGGTGATCAACAAATTTAACTAATGGGTGCATCACTGTCGGCTAAGTTAGCACATGAAAATTGAAGCCGCACGTTGCCAGTGCGTCAATAATATAAAAATACATATACTGCCAGAGCCGAGCTGGAGTCAGAGTACAATAGGCGTAAAAGCCTAGGATTGAATTGTGGTGGGTGCATCCACAGATAGTCCCATATGAATCGTCAGTGTGTCAGTATATCAGACATGTGAAAACTGGTCGGCCAATCCTTGACTTTGTCTTGGTGCGGTGGTCCAGTGGAAAGATGCCTGGTTGCTGATGGTATGCGGAGTTGCAGAATGGCGGTTCGATCCCCCGACCGGGAGATGGTGATCAACAAATTAAACTAATGGGTGCATCACTGTCGGCTAAGTTAGCACATGAAAATTGAAGCCGCACGTTGCCAGTGCGTCAATAATATAAAAATACATATACTGCCAGAGCCGAGCTGGAGTCAGAGTACAATAGGCGTAAAAGCCTAGGATTGAATTGTGGTGGGTGCATCCACAGATAGTCCCATATGAATCGTCAGTGTGTCAGTATATCAGACATGTGAAAACTGGTCGGCCAATCCTTGACTTTGTCTTGGTGCGGTGGTCCAGTGGAAAGATGCCTGGTTGCTGATGCTATGCGGAGTTGCAGAATGTCGGTTCGATCCCCCGACCGGGAGATAGTGATCAACAAATTAAACTAATGGGTGCATCACTGTCGGCTAAGTTAGCACATGAAAATTGAAGCCGCACGTTGCCAGTGCGTCAATAAAATAAAAATACATATACTGCCAGAGTCATGCTGGAGTCAGAGTACAATAGGCGTAAAAGCCTAGGATTGAATTGTGGCGGGTGCATCCACTGATAGTCCCATATGAATCGTCAGTGTGTCAGTATATCAGACAGGTGAAAACTGGTCGGCCAATCCTTGACTTTGTCTTGGTGCTGTGGTCCAGTGGAAAGATGCCTGGTTGCTGATGCTATGCGGAGTTGCCGAATGGCGGTTCGATCCCCCGACCGGGAGATGGTGATCACCAAATTAAACTAACTGGTGCCTCACTGTCGGCTAAGTTAGCACATGGAAATTGAAGCCGCACGTTGCCAGTGCGTCAATAAAATAAAAATACATACATACGCGGAGTTGCAGCGCGGTTCGATCCCCCGACCGGGAGAGGGTGATCAACAAATTAAATTAATGGGTGCATCACTGTCGGCTAAGTTAGCACATGGAAATTGAAGCCGACGTTGCCAGTGCGTCAATAAAATAAAAATACATATACTGCCAGAGCCGTGCTGGAGTCAGAGTACAATAGGCGTAAAAGCCTAGGATTGAATTGTGGCGGGTGCATCCACAGATAGTCCCATATGAATCGTCAGTGTGTCAGTATATCAGACATGTGAAAACTGGTCGGCCAATCCTTGACTTTGTCTTGGTGCGGTGGTCCAGTGGAAAGATGCCTGGTTGCTGATGGTATGCGGAGTTGCAGAATGGCGGTTCGATCCCCCGACCGGGAGATGGTGATCAACAAATTTAACTAATGGGTGCATCACTGTCGGCTAAGTTAGCACATGAAAATTGAAGCCGCACGTTGCCAGTGCGTCAATAATATAAAAATACATATACTGCCAGAGCCGAGCTGGAGTCAGAGTACAATAGGCGTAAAAGCCTAGGATTGAATTGTGGTGGGTGCATCCACAGATAGTCCCATATGAATCGTCAGTGTGTCAGTATATCAGACATGTGAAAACTGGTCGGCCAATCCTTGACTTTGTCTTGGTGCGGTGGTCCAGTGGAAAGATGCCTGGTTGCTGATGGTATGCGGAGTTGCAGAATGGCGGTTCGATCCCCCGACCGGGAGATGGTGATCAACAAATTAAACTAATGGGTGCATCACTGTCGGCTAAGTTAGCACATGAAAATTGAAGCCGCACGTTGCCAGTGCGTCAATAATATAAAAATACATATACTGCCAGAGCCGAGCTGGAGTCAGAGTACAATAGGCGTAAAAGCCTAGGATTGAATTGTGGTGGGTGCATCCACAGATAGTCCCATATGAATCGTCAGTGTGTCAGTATATCAGACATGTGAAAACTGGTCGGCCAATCCTTGACTTTGTCTTGGTGCGGTGGTCCAGTGGAAAGATGCCTGGTTGCTGATGCTATGCGGAGTTGCAGAATGTCGGTTCGATCCCCCGACCGGGAGATAGTGATCAACAAATTAAACTAATGGGTGCATCACTGTCGGCTAAGTTAGCACATGAAAATTGAAGCCGCACGTTGCCAGTGCGTCAATAAAATAAAAATACATATACTGCCAGAGTCATGCTGGAGTCAGAGTACAATAGGCGTAAAAGCCTAGGATTGAATTGTGGCGGGTGCATCCACTGATAGTCCCATATGAATCGTCAGTGTGTCAGTATATCAGACAGGTGAAAACTGGTCGGCCAATCCTTGACTTTGTCTTGGTGCTGTGGTCCAGTGGAAAGATGCCTGGTTGCTGATGCTATGCGGAGTTGCCGAATGGCGGTTCGATCCCCCGACCGGGAGATGGTGATCACCAAATTAAACTAACTGGTGCCTCACTGTCGGCTAAGTTAGCACATGGAAATTGAAGCCGCACGTTGCCAGTGCGTCAATAAAATAAAAATACATACATACGCGGAGTTGCAGCGCGGTTCGATCCCCCGACCGGGAGAGGGTGATCAACAAATTAAATTAATGGGTGCATCACTGTCGGCTAAGTTAGCACATGGAAATTGAAGCCGACGTTGCCAGTGCGTCAATAAAATAAAAATACATATACTGCCAGAGCCGTGCTGGAGTCAGAGTACAATAGGCGTAAAAGCCTAGGATTGAATTGTGGCGGGTGCATCCACAGATAGTCCCATATGAATCTTCAGTGTGTCAGTATATCAGACATGTGAAAACTGGTCGGCCAATCCTTGACTTTGTCTTGGTGCGGTGGTCCAGTGGAAAGATGCCTGGTTGCTGATGCTATGCGGAGTTGCAGAATGGCGGTTCGATCCCCAGACCGGGAGATGGTGATCAACAAATTAAACCAATGGCTGCATCACTGTCGGCTAAGTTAGCACATGGAAATTGAAGCCGCACGTTGCCAGTGCGTCAATAAAATAAAAATACATATACTGCCAGATCCGTGCTGGAGTCAGAGTACAATAGGTGTAAAAGCCTGGATGGAATTGTGGCGGTGCATCCACAGATAGTCCCATATGAATCGTAAGTGTGTCAGTATATCAGAGATGTGAAAACTGGTCGGCCATTCCTTGACTTTGTCTTGGTGCGGTGGTCCAGTGGAAAGATGCCTGGTTGCTGATGCTATGCGGAGTTGCAGAATGGCGGTTCGATCCCCCGACCGGGAGATGGTGATCAACAAATTAAACTAATGGGTGCATCACTGTCGGCTAAGTTAGCACATGGAAATTGAAGTCGCACGTTGCCAGTGCGTCAATAAAATTAAAATACATATACTGCCAGAGCCGTGCTGGAGTCAGAGTACAATAGGCGTAAAAGCCTAGGATTGAATTGTGGCGGGTGCATCCACAGATAGTCCCATATGAATCTTCAGTGTGTCAGTATATCAGACATGTGAAAACTGGTCGGCCAATCCTTGACTTTGTCTTGGTGCGGTGGTCCAGTGGAAAGATGTCTGGTTGCTGATGCTATGGGGAGTTGCAGTATGGCGGTTCGATCCCTCGACCGGGAGATGGTGATCAACAAATTAAACTAATGGGTGCATCACTGTCGGCTAAGTTAGCACATGGAAATTGAAGTCGCACGTTGCCAGTGCGTCAATAAAATTAAAATACATATACTGCCAGAGCCGTGCTGGAGTCAGAGTACAATACGCGTAAAAGCCTAGGATTGAATTGTGGCGGGTGCATCCACAGATAGTCCCATATGAATCGTCAGTGTGTCAGTATATCAGACATGTGAAAACTGGTCGGCCAATCCTTGACGTTGTCTTGGTGCGGGGGTCCAGTGGGAAGATGCCTGGTTGCTGATGCTATGCGGAGTTGCAGAATGGCGGTTCGATCCACCGAACGGGAGATGGTGATCAACAAATTAAACTAATGGGTGCATCACTGTCGGCTAAGTTAGCACATGGAAATTGAAGGCGCACGTTGCCAGTGCGTCAATAAAATAAAAATACATACATATGCGGAGTTGCAGCGCGGTTCGATCCCCCGACTGGGAGAGGGTGATCAACAAATTAAACTAATGGGTGCATCACTGTCGCCTAAGTTAGCACATGGAAATTGAAGCCGCACGTTGCCAGTGCCTCAATAAAATAAAAATACATATACTGCCAGAGCCGTGCTGGAGTCAGAGTACAATAGGCGTAAAAGCCTAGGATTGAATTGTGGCGGGTGCATCCACAGATAGTCCCATATGAATCGTCAGTGTGTCAGTATATCAGACATGTGAAAACTGGTCGGCCAATCCTTGACTTTGTCTTGGTGCGGTGGTCCAGTGGAAAGATGCCTGGTTGCTGATGGTATGCGGAGTTGCAGAATGGCGGTTCGATCCCCCGACCGGGAGATGGTGATCAACAAATTAAACTAATGGGTGCATCACTGTCGGCTAAGTTAGCACATGAAAATTGAAGCCGCACGTTGCCAGTGCGTCAATAATATAAAAATACATATACTGCCAGAGCCGAGCTGGAGTCAGAGTACAATAGGCGTAAAAGCCTAGGATTGAATTGTGGTGGGTGCATCCACAGATAGTCCCATATGAATCGTCAGTGTGTCAGTATATCAGACATGTGAAAACTGGTCGGCCAATCCTTGACTTATAGTCTTGGTGCGGTGGTCCAGTGGAAAGATGTCTGGTTGCTGATGCTATGCGGAGTTGCAGTATGGCGGTTCGATCCCTCGACCGGGAGATGGTGATCAACAAATTAAACTAATGGGTGCATCACTGTCGGCTAAGTTAGCACATGGAAATTGAAGCCGCATGTTGCCAGTGCGTCAATAAAATAAAAATACATATACTGCCAGAGCCGTGCTGGAGTCAGAGTACAATAGGCGTAAAAGACTGGGATTGAATTGTGGCGGGTGCATCCACAGATAGTCCCATATGAATCGTCAGTGTGTCAAGTATATCAGACATGTGTAAACTGGTCGGCCAATTCTTGACTTTCTCTTGGTGCGGTGGTCCAGTGGAAAGATGCCTGGTTGCTGATGCTATGCGGAGTTGCCGAATGGCGGTTCGATCCCCCGACCGGGAGATGGTGATCACCAAATTAAACTAACTGGTGCCTCACTGTCGGCTAAGTTAGCACATGGAAATTGAAGCCGCACGTTGCCAGTGCGTCAATAAAATAAAAATACATACATACGCAGAGTTGCAGCGCGGTTCGATCCCCCGACCGGGAGAGGGTGATCAACAAATTAAACTAATGGGTGCATCACTGTCGGCTAAGTTAGCACATGGAAATTGAAGCCGACGTTGCCAGTGCGTCAATAAAATAAAAATACATATACTGCCAGAGCCGTGCTGGAGTCAGAGTACAATAGGCGTAAAAGCCTAGGATTGAATTGTGGCGGGTGCATCCACAGATAGTCCCATATGAATCGTCAGTGTGTCAGTATATCAGACATGTGAAAACTTGTCGGCCAATCCTTGACTTTGTCTTGGTGCGGTGGTCCAGTGGAAAGATGCCTGGTTGCTGATGCTATGCGGAGTTGCAGAATGGCGGTTAGATCCACCGACCGGGAGATGGTGATCAACAAATTAAACTAATGGGTGCATCACTGTCGGCTAAGCTAGCACGTGGAAATTGAAGCCGCACGTTGCCAGTGCGTCAATAAAATAAAAATACATATACTGCCAGAGCCGTGCTGGAGTCAGAGTACAATAGGCGTAAAAGCCTAGGATTGAATTGTGGTGGGTGCATCCACAGATAGTCCGATATGAATCGTCAGTGTGTCAGTATACCAGACATGTGAAAACTGGTCGGCCAATCCTTGAATTTGTCTTGGTGCAGTGGTCCAGTGGAAAGATGCCTGGTTGCTGATGCTATGCGGAGTTGCCGAATGGCGGTTCGATCCCCCGACCGGGAGATGGTGATCAACAAATTAAACTAACTGGTGCATCACTGTCGGCTAAGTTAGCACATGGAAATTGAAGCCGCACGTTGCCAGTGCGTCAATAAAATAAAAATACATACTACCAGAGCCGTGCTGGAGTCAGAGTACAATAGGCGTAAAAGCCTAGGATTGAATTGTGGTGGGTGCATCCACAGATAGTCCCATATGAATCGTCAGTGTGTCAGTATATCAGACATGTGAAAACTGGTCGGCCAATCCTTGACTTTGTCTTGGTGCGGTGGTCCAGTGGAAAGATGCCTGGTTGCTGATGCTATGCGGAGTTGCCGAATGGCGGTTCGATCCCCCGACCGGGAGATGGTGATCAACAAATTAAACTAACTGGTGCATCACTGTCGGCTAAGTTAGCACATGGAAATTGAAGCCGCACGTTGCCAGTGTGTCAATAAAATAAAAATACATACATACGCGGAGTTGCAGCGCGGTTCGATACCCCGACCGGGAGATGGTGATCAACAAATTAAACTAATCGGTGCATCACTGTCGGCTAAGTTAGCACATGGAAATTGAAGCCGCACGTTGCCAGTGCGTCAATAAAATAAAAATACATATACTGCCAGAGCCGTGCTGGAGTCAGAGTACAATAGGCGTAAAAGCCTAGGATTGAATTGTGGCGGGGCCATCCACAGATAGTCCCATATGAATTGTCAGTGTGTCAGTATATCAGACATGTGAAAACTGGTCGGCCAATCCTCGACTTTGTCTTGGTGCGGGTGTCCAGTGGGAAGATGCCTGGTTGCTGATGCTATGCGGAGTTGCAGAATGGCGGTTCGATCCCTCGACCGGGAGATGGTGATCAACAAATTAAACTAATGGGTGCATCACTGTCGGCTAAGTTAGCACATGGAAATTGAAGCCGCACGTTGCCAGAGCGTCAATAAAATAAAAATACATATACTGCCAGAGCCGTGCTGGACTCAGAGTACAATAGGCGTAAAAGCCTGGGATTGAATTGTGGCGGGTGCATCCACAGATAGTCCCATATGAATCGTCAGTGTGTCAAGTATATCAGACATGTGAAAACTGGTCGGCCAATCCTTGACTTTGTCTTGGTGCGGTGGTCCAGTGGGAAGATGCCTGGTTGCTGATGCTATGCGGAGTTGCAGAATGGCGGTTCGATCCCTCGACCGGGAGATGGTGATCAACAAATTAAACTAATGGGTGCATCACTGTCGGCTAAGTTAGCACATGGAAATTGAAGCCGCACGTTGCCAGAGCGTCAATAAAATAAAAATACATATACTTCCAGAGCCGTGCTGGACTCAGAGTACAATAGGCGTAAAAGCCTGGGATTGAATTGTGGCGGGTGCATCCACAGATAGTCCCATATGAATCGTCAGTGTGTCAAGTATATCAGACATGTGAAAACTGGTCGGCCAATCCTTGACTTTGTCTTGGTGCGGTGGTCCAGTGGAAAGATGCCTGGTTGCTGATGCTATGCGGAGTTGCAGAATGTCGGTTCGATTCCCCGACCGGGAGATGGTGATCAACAAATTAAACTAATGGGTGCATCACTGTCGGCTAAGTTAGCACATGGAAATTGAAGCCGCACGTTGCCAGTGCATCAATAAAATAAAAATACATATACTGTCAGAGCCGTGCTGGAGTCAGAGTACAATAGGCGTAAAAGCCTAGGATTGAATTGTGGCGGGTGCATCCACAGATAGTCCCATATGAATCGACAGTGTGTCAGTATATCAGACATGTGAAAACTTGTCGGCCAATCCTTGACTTTGTCTTGGTGCGGTGGTCCAGTGGAAAGATGCCTGGTTGCTGATGCTATGCGGAGTTGCAGAATGGCGGTTCGATCCCCCGACCGGGAGATGGTGATCAACAAATTAAACTAATGGGTGCATCACTGTCGGCTAAGTTAGCACATGGAAATTGAAGCCGCACGTTGCCAGTGCATCAATAAAATAAAAATACATATACTGCCAGAGCCGTGCTGGAGTCAGAGTACAATAGGCGTAAAAGCCTAGGATTGAATTGTGGTGGGTGCATCCACAGATAGTCCCATATGAATCGTCAGTGTGTCAGTATATCAGACATGTGAAAACTGGTCGGCCAATCCTTGACTTTGTCTTGGTGCGGTGGTCCAGTGGAAAGATACCTGGTTGCTGATGCTATGCGGAGTTGCCGCATGGCGGTTCGATCCCCCGGCCGGGAGATGGTGATCAACAAATTAAACTAACTGGTGCATCACTGTCGGCTAAGTTAACACATGAAAATTGAAGCCGCACGTTGCCAGTGTGTCAATAAAATAAAAATACATACATACGCGGAGTTGCAGCGCGGTTCGATACCCCGACCGGGAGATGGTGATCAACAAATTAAACTAATGGGTGCATCACTGTCGGCTAAGTTAGCACATGGAAATTGATGCCGCACGTTGCCAGTGCGTCAATAAAATAAAAATACATATACTGCCAGAGCCGTGCTGGAGTCAGAGTACAATAGGCGTAAAAGCCTAGGATTGAATTGTGGCGGGGCCATCCACAGATAGTCCCATATGAATCGTCAGTGTGTCAGTATATCAGACATGTGAAAACTGGTCGGCCAATCCTTGACTTTGTCTTGGTGCGGGGGTCCAGTGGGAAGATGCCTGGTTGCTGATGCTATGCGGAGTTGCAGAATGGCGGTTCGATCCCTCGACCGGGAGATGGTGATCAACAAATTAAACTAATGGGTGCATCACTGTCGGCTAAGTTAGCACATGGAAATTGAAGCCGCACGTTGCCAGTGCATCAATAAAATAAAAATACATATACTGTCAGAGCCGTGCTGGAGTCAGAGTACAATAGGCGTAAAAGCCTAGGATTGAATTGTGGCGGGTGCATCCACAGATAGTCCCATATGAATCGTCAGTGTGTCAGTATATCAGACATGTGAAAACTTGTCGGCCAATCCTTGACTTTGTCTAGGTGCGGTGGTCCAGTGGAAAGATGCCTGGTTGCTGATGCTATGCGGAGTTGCAGAATGGCGGTTCGATCCCTCGACCGGGAGATGGTGATCAACAAATTAAACTAATGGGTGCATCACTGTCGGCTAAGTTAGCACATGGAAATTGAAGCCGCACGTTGCCAGAGCGTCAATAAAATAAAAATACATATACTGCCAGAGCCGTGCTGGACTCAGAGTACAATAGGCGTAAAAGCCTGGGATTGAATTGTGTCGGGTGCATCCACAGATAGTCCCATATGAATCGTCAGTGTGTCAAGTATATCAGACATGTGAAAACTGGTCGGCCAATCCTTGACTTTGTCTTGGTGCGGTGGTCCAGTGGAAAGATGCCTGGTTGCTGATGCTATGCGGAGTTGCAGAATGTCGGTTCGATTCCCCGACCGGGAGATGGTGATCAACAAATTAAACTAATGGGTGCATCACTGTCGGCTAAGTTAGCACATGGAAATTGAAGCCGCACGTTGCCAGTGCATCAATAAAATAAAAATACATATACTGTCAGAGCCGTGCTGGAGTCAGAGTACAATAGGCGTAAAAGCCTAGGATTGAATTGTGGCGGGTGCATCCACAGATAGTCCCATATGAATCGACAGTGTGTCAGTATATCAGACATGTGAAAACTTGTCGGCCAATCCTTGACTTTGTCTTGGTGCGGTGGTCCAGTGGAAAGATGCCTGGTTGCTGATGCTATGCGGAGTTGCAGAATGGCGGTTCGATCCCCCGACCGGGAGATGGTGATCAACAAATTAAACTAATGGGTGCATCACTGTCGGCTAAGTTAGCACATGGAAATTGAAGCCGCACGTTGCCAGTGCATCAATAAAATAAAAATACATATACTGCCAGAGCCGTGCTGGAGTCAGAGTACAATAGGCGTAAAAGCCTAGGATTGAATTGTGGTGGGTGCATCCACAGATAGTCCCATATGAATCGTCAGTGTGTCAGTATATCAGACATGTGAAAACTGGTCGGCCAATCCTTGACTTTGTCTTGGTGCGGTGGTCCAGTGGAAAGATGCCTGGTTGCTGATGCTATGCGGAGTTGCCGCATGGCGGTTCGATCCCCCGACCGGGAGATGGTGATCAACAAATTAAACTAACTGGTGCATCACTGTCGGCTAAGTTAACACATGAAAATTGAAGCCGCACGTTGCCAGTGTGTCAATAAAATAAAAATACATACATACGCGGAGTTGCAGCGCGGTTCGATACCCCGACCGGGAGATGGTGATCAACAAATTAAACTAATGGGTGCATCACTGTCGGCTAAGTTAGCACATGGAAATTGATGCCGCACGTTGCCAGTGCGTCAATAAAATAAAAATACATATACTGCCAGAGCCGTGCTGGAGTCAGAGTACAATAGGCGTAAAAGCCTAGGATTGAATTGTGGCGGGGCCATCCACAGATAGTCCCATATGAATCGTCAGTGTGTCAGTATATCAGACATGTGAAAACTGGTCGGCCAATCCTTGACTTTGTCTTGGTGCGGTGGTCCAGTGGAAAGATGCCTGGTTGCTGATGCTATGCGGAGTTGCAGAATGGCGGTTCGATCCCCCGACCGGGAGATGGTGATCAACAAATTAAACTAATGGGTGCATCACTGTCGGCTAAGTTAGCACATGGAAATTGAAGCCGCACGTTGCCAGTGCATCAATAAAATAAAAATACATATACTGCCAGAGCCGTGCTGGAGTCAGAGTACAATAGGCGTAAAAGCCTAGGATTGAATTGTGGTGGGTGCATCCACAGATAGTCCCATATGAATCGTCAGTGTGTCAGTATATCAGACATGTGAAAACTGGTCGGCCAATCCTTGACTTTGTCTTGGTGCGGTGGTCCAGTGGAAAGATGCCTGGTTGCTGATGCTATGCGGAGTTGCCGCATGGCGGTTCGATCCCCCGACCGGGAGATGGTGATCAACAAATTAAACTAACTGGTGCATCACTGTCGGCTAAGTTAACACATGAAAATTGAAGCCGCACGTTGCCAGTGTGTCAATAAAATAAAAATACATACATACGCGGAGTTGCAGCGCGGTTCGATACCCCGACCGGGAGATGGTGATCAACAAATTAAACTAATGGGTGCATCACTGTCGGCTAAGTTAGCACATGGAAATTGATGCCGCACGTTGCCAGTGCGTCAATAAAATAAAAATACATATACTGCCAGAGCCGTGCTGGAGTCAGAGTACAATAGGCGTAAAAGCCTAGGATTGAATTGTGGCGGGGCCATCCACAGATAGTCCCATATGAATCGTCAGTGTGTCAGTATATCAGACATGTGAAAACTGGTCGGCCAATCCTTGACTTTGTCTTGGTGCGGGGGTCCAGTGGGAAGATGCCTGGTTGCTGATGCTATGCGGAGTTGCAGAATGGCGGTTCGATCCCTCGACCGGGAGATGGTGATCAACAAATTAAACTAATGGGTGCATCACTGTCGGCTAAGTTAGCACATGGAAATTGAAGCCGCACGTTGCCAGTGCATCAATAAAATAAAAATACATATACTGTCAGAGCCGTGCTGGAGTCAGAGTACAATAGGCGTAAAAGCCTAGGATTGAATTGTGGCGGGTGCATCCACAGATAGTCCCATATGAATCGTCAGTGTGTCAGTATATCAGACATGTGAAAACTTGTCGGCCAATCCTTGACTTTGTCTTGGTGCGGTGGTCCAGTGGAAAGATGCCTGGTTGCTGATGCTATGCGGAGTTGCAGAATGGATGTTCGATCCCCCGACCGGGAGATGGTGATCAACAAATTAAACTAATGGGTGCATCACTGTCGGCTAAGTTAGCACATGGAAATTGAAGCCGCACGTTGCCAGTGCATCAATAAAATAAAAATACATATACTGCCAGAGCCGTGCTGGAGTCAGAGTACCATATGCGTAAAAGACTAGGATTGAATTGTGGCGGGTGCATCCACAGATAGTCCCATATCAATCGTCGGTGTGTCAGTATATCAGACATGTGAAAACTGGTCGGCCAATCCTTGACTTTGTCTTGGTGCGGTGGTCCAGTGGAAAGATGCCTGGTTGCTGATGCTATGCGGAGTTGCCGCATGGCGGTTCGATCCCCCGACCGGGAGATGGTGATCAACAAATTAAACTAACTGGTGCATCACTGTCGGCTAAGTTAGCACATGGAAATTGAAGCCGCACGTTGCCAGTGCGTCAATAAAATAAAAATACATATACTACCAGAGCCGTGCTGGAGTCAGAGTACAATAGGCGTAAAAGCCTAGGATTGAATTGTGGTGGGTGCATCCACAGATAGTCCCATATGAATCGTCAGTGTGTCAGTATATCAGACATGTGAAAACTGGTCGGCCAATCCTTGACTTTGTCTTGGTGCGGTGGTCCAATGGAAAGATGCCTGGTTGCTGATGCTATGCGGAGTTGCCGCATGGCGGTTCGATCCCCCGACCGGGAGATGGTGATCAACAAATTAAACTAACTGGTGCATCACTGTCGGCTAAGTTAACACATGGAAATTGAAGCCGCACGTTGCCAGTGTGTCAATAAAAAACAAAAACATACATACGCGGAGTTGCAGCGCGGTTCGATACCCCGACCGGGAGATGGTGATCAACAAATTAAACTAATGGGTGCATCACTGTCGGCTAAGTTAGCACATGGAAATTGATGCCGCACGTTGCCAGTGCGTCAATAAAATAAAAATACATATACTGCCAGAGCCGTGCTGGAGTCAGAGTACAATAGGCGTAAAAGCCTAGGATTGAATTGTGGCGGGGCCATCCACAGATAGTCCCATATGAATCGTCAGTGTGTCAGTATATCAGACATGTGAAAACTGGTCGGCCAATCCTTGACTTTGTCTTGGTGCGGGGGTCCAGTGGGAAGATGCCTGGTTGCTGATGCTATGCGGAGTTGCAGAATGGCGGTTCGACCCCTCGACCGGGAGATGGTGATCAACAAATTAAACTAATGGGTGCATCACTGTCGGCTAAGTTAGCACATGGAAATTGAAGCCGCACGTTGCCAGTGCATCAATAAAATAAAAATACATATACTGTCAGAGCCGTGCTGGAGTCAGAGTACAATAGGCGTAAAAGCCTAGGATTGAATTGTGGCGGGTGCATCCACAGATAGTCCCATATGAATCGTCAGTGTGTCAGTATATCAGACATGTGAAAACTTGTCGGCCAATCCTTGACTTTGTCTTGGTGCGGTGGTCCAGTGGAAAGATGCCTGGTTGCTGATGCTATGCGGAGTTGCAGAATGGATGTTCGATCCCCGACCGGGAGATGGTGATCAACAAATTAAACTAATGGGTGCATCACTGTCGGCTAAGTTAGCACATGGAAATTGAAGCCGCACGTTGCCAGTGCATCAATAAAATAAAAATACATATACTGCCAGAGCCGTGCTGGAGTCAGAGTACCATATGCGTAAAAGACTAGGATTGAATTGTGGTGGGTGCATCCACAGATAGTCCCATATGAATCGTCAGTGTGTCAGTATATCAGACATGTGAAAACTGGTCGGCCAATCCTTGACTTTCTCTTGGTGCGGTGGTCCAGTGGAAAGATGCCTGGTTGCTGATGCTATGCGGAGTTGCCGCATGGCGGTTCGATCCCCCGACCGGGAGATGGTGATCAACAAATTAAACTAACTGGTGCATCACTGTCGGCTAAGTTAACACATGGAAATTGAAGCCGCACGTTGCCAGTGTGTCAATAAAATAAAAATACATACATACGCGGAGTTGCAGCGCGGTTCGATACCCCGACCGGGAGATGGTGATCAACAAATTAAACTAATGGGTGCATCACTGTCGGCTAAGTTAGCACATGGAAATTGATGCCGCACGTTGCCAGTGCATCAATAAAATAAAAATACATATACTGCCAGAGCCGTGCTGGAGTCAGAGTACAATAGGCGTAAAAGCCTAGGATTGAATTGTGGCGGGGCCATCCACAGATAGTCCCATATGAATCGTCAGTGTGTCAGTATATCAGACATGTGAAAACTGGTCGGCCAATCCTTGACTTTGTCTTGGTGCGGGGGTCCAGTTGGAAGATGCCTGGTTGCTGATGCTATGCGGAGTTGCAGAATGGCGGTTCGATCCCTCGACCGGGAGATGGTGATCAACAAATTAAACTAATGGGTGCATCACTGTCGGCTAAGTTAGCACATGGAAATTGAAGCCGCACGTTGCCAGAGCGTCAATAAAATAAAAATACATATACTGCCAGAGCCGTGCTGGACTCAGAGTACAATAGGCGTAAAAGCCTGGGATTGAATTGTGGCGGGTGCATCCACAGATAGTCCCATATGAATCGTCAGTGTGTCAAGTATATCAGACATGTGAAAACTGGCGGCCAATCCTTGACTTTGTCTTGGTGCGGTGGTCCAGTGGAAAGATGCCTGGTTGCTGATGCTATGCGGAGTTGCAGAATGTCGGTTCGATTCCCCGACCGGGAGATGGTGATCAGCAAATTAAACTAATGGGTGCATCACTGTCGGCTAAGTTAGCACATGGAAATTGAAGCCACACGTTGCCAGTGCATCAATAAAATAAAAATACATATACTGTCAGAGCCGTGCTGGAGTTAGAGTACAAAGGCGTAAAAGCCTAGGATTGAATTGTGGCGGGTGCATCCACAGATAGTCCCATATGAATCGTCAGTGTGTCAGTATATCAGACATGTGAAAACTTGTCGGCCAATCCTTGACTTTGTCTTGGTGCGGTGGTCCAGTGGAAAGATGCCTGGTTGCTGATGCTATGCGGAGTTGCAGAATGGCGGTTCGATCCCCCGACCAGGAGATGGTGATCAACAAATTAAACTAACTGGTGCATCACTGTCGGCTAAGTTAGCACATGGAAATTGAAGCCGCACGTTGCCAGTGCGTCAATAAAATAAAAATACATATACTACCAGAGCCGTGCTGGAGTCAGAGTACAATAGGCGTAAAAGCCTAGGATTGAATTGTGGTGGGTGCATCCACAGATAGTCCCATATGAATCGTCAGTGTGTCAGTATATCAGACATGTGAAAACTGGTCGGCCAATCCTTGACTTTGTCTTGGTGCGGTGGTCCAGTGGAAAGATGCCTGGTTGCTGATGCTATGCGGAGTTGCTGAATGGCGGTTCGATCCCCCAACCGGGAGATGGTGATCAACAAATTAAACTAATGGGTGCATCACTGTCGGCTAAGTTAGCCCATGGAAATTGAAGCCGCACTTTGCCAGTGCATCAATAAAATAAAAATACATATACTGCCAGAGCCGGGCTGGAGTCAGAGTACAATAGGCGTAAAAGCCTAGGATTGAATTGTGGCGGGTGCATCCACAGATTGTCCCATATGAATCGTCAGTGTGTCAGTATATCAGACATGTGAAAACTGGTCGGCCAATCCTTGACTTTGTCTTGGTGCGGTGGTCCAGTGGAAAGATGCCTGGTTGCTGCTGCTATGCGGAGTTGCAGAATGGCGGTTCGATCCCCCGACCGGGAGATGGTGATCAACAAATTAAACTAACTGGTGCATCACTGTCGGCGAAGTTAACACATGGAAATTGAAGCCGCATGTTGCCAGTGTGTCAATAAAATAAAAATACATACATACGCGGAGTTGCAGCGCGGTTCGATACCCCGACCGGGAGATGGTGATCAACAAATTAAACTAATGGGTGCATCACTGTCGGCTAAGTTAGCACATGGAAATTGATGCCGCACGTTGCCAGTGCGTCAATAAAATAAAAATACATATACTGCCAGAGCCGTGCTGGAGTCAGAGTACAATAGGCGTAAAAGCCTAGGATTGAATTGTGGCGGGGCCATCCACAGATAGTCCCATATGAATCGTCAGTGTGTCAGTATATCAGACATGTGAAAACTGGTCGGCCAATCCTTGACTTTGTCTTGGTGCGGTGGTCCAGTGGAAAGATGCCTGGTTGCTGATGCTATGCGGAGTTGCCGCATGGCGGTTCGATCCCCCGACCGGGAGATGGTGATCAACAAATTAAACTAACTGGTGCATCACTGTCGGCTAAGTTAGCACATGGAAATTGAAGCCGCACGTTGCCAGTGCGTCAATAAAATAAAAATACATATACTACCAGAGCCGTGCTGGAGTCAGAGTACAATAGGCGTAAAAGCCTAGGATTGAATTGTGGTGGGTGCATCCACAGATAGTCCCATATGAATCGTCAGTGTGTCAGTATATCAGACATGTGAAAACTGGTCGGCCAATCCTTGACTTTGTCTTGGTGCGGTGGTCCAGTGGAAAGATGCCTGGTTGCTGATGCTATGCGGAGTTGCCGCATGGCGGTTCGATCCCCCGACCGGGAGATGGTGATCAACAAATTAAACTAACTGGTGCATCACTGTCGGCTAAGTTAACACATGGAAATTGAAGCCGCACGTTGCCAGTGTGTCAATAAAATAAAAATACATACATACGCGGAGTTGCAGCGCGGTTCGATACCCCGACCGGGAGATGGTGATCAACAAATTAAACTAATGGGTGCATCACTGTCGGCTAAGTTAGCACATGGAAATTGATGCCGCACGTTGCCAGTGCGTCAATAAAATAAAAATACATATACTGCCAGAGCCGTGCTGGAGTCAGAGTACAATAGGCGTAAAAGCCTAGGATTGAATTGTGGCGGGGCCATCCACAGATAGTCCCATATGAATCGTCAGTGTGTCAGTATATCAGACATGTGAAAACTGGTCGGCCAATCCTTGACTTTGTCTTGGTGCGGGGGTCCAGTGGGAAGATGCCTGGTTGCTGATGCTATGCGGAGTTGCCGAATGGCGGTTCGATCCCCCGACCGGGAGATGGTGATCAACAAATTAAACTAACTGGTGCATCACTGTCGGCTAAGTTAGCACATGGAAATTGAAGCCGCACGTTGCCAGTGCGTCAATAAAATAAAAATACATATACTACCAGAGCCGTGCTGGAGTCAGAGTACAATAGGCGTAAAAGCCTAGGATTGAATTGTGGTGGGTGCATCCACAGATAGTCCCATATGAATCGTCAGTGTGTCAGTATATCAGACATGTGAAAACTGGTCGGCCAATCCTTGACTTTGTCTTGGTGCGGTGGTCCAGTGGAAAGATGCCTGGTTGCTGATGCTATGCGGAGTTGCCGCATGGCGGTTCGATCCCCCGACCGGGAGATGGTGATCAACAAATTAAACTAACTGGTGCATCACTGTCGGCTAAGTTAACACATGGAAATTGAAGCCGCACGTTGCCAGTGTGTCAATAAAATAAAAATACATACATACGCGGAGTTGCAGCGCGGTTCGATACCCCGACCGGGAGATGGTGATCAACAAATTAAACTAATGGGTGCATCACTGTCGGCTAAGTTAGCACATGGAAATTGATGCCGCACGTTGCCAGTGCGTCAATAAAATAAAAATACATATACTGCCAGAGCCGTGCTGGAGTCAGAGTACAATAGGCGTAAAAGCCTAGGATTGAATTGTGGCGGGGCCATCCACAGATAGTCCCATATGAATCGTCAGTGTGTCAGTATATCAGACATGTGAAAACTGGTCGGCCAATCCTTGACTTTGTCTTGGTGCGGGGGTCCAGTGGGAAGATGCCTGGTTGCTGATGCTATGCGGAGTTGCAGAATGGCGGTTCGATCCCTCGACCGGGAGATGGTGATCAGCAAATTAAACTAATGGGTGCATCACTGTCGGCTAAGTTAGCACATGGAAATTGAAGCCGCACGTTGCCAGTGCATCAATAAAATAAAAATACATATACTGCCAGAGCCGTGCTGGACTCAGAGTACAATAGGCGTAAAAGCCTAGGATTGAATTGTGGTGGGTGCATCCACAGATAGTCCCATATGAATCGTCAGTGTGTCAGTATATCAGACATGTGAAAACTGGTCGGCCAATCCTTGACTTTGTCTTGGTGCGGTGGTCCAGTGGAAAGATGCCTGGTTGCTGATGCTATGCGGAGTTGCCGCATGGCGGTTCGATCCCCCGACCGGGAGATGGTGATCAACAAATTAAACTAACTGGTGCATCACTGTCGGCTAAGTTAACACATGGAAATTGAAGCCGCACGTTGCCAGTGTGTCAATAAAATAAAAATACATACATACGCGGAGTTGCAGCGCGGTTCGATACCCCGACCGGGAGATGGTGATCAACAAATTAAACTAATGGGTGCATCACTGTCGGCTAAGTTAGCACATGGAAATTGATGCCGCACGTTGCCAGTGCGTCAATAAAATAAAAATACATATACTGCCAGAGCCGTGCTGGACTCAGAGTACAATAGGCGTAAAAGCCTGGGATTGAATTGTGGCGGCTGCATCCACAGATAGTCCCATATGAATCGTCAGTGTGTCAAGTATATCAGACATGTGAAAACTGGTCGGCCAATCCTTGACTTTGTCTTGGTGCGGTGGTCCAGTGGAAAGATGCCTGGTTGCTGATGCTATGCGGAGTTGCAGAATGTCGGTTCGATTCCCCGACCGGGAGATGGTGATCAACAAATTAAACTAATGGGTGCATCACTGTCGGCTAAGTTAGCACATGGAAATTGAAGCCGCACGTTGCCAGTGCATCAATAAAATAAAAATACATATAATGTCAGAGCCGTGCTGGAGTCAGAGTACAATAGGCGTAAAAGCCTAGGATTGAATTGTGGCGGGGCCATCCACAGATAGTCCCATATGAATCGTCAGTGTGTCAGTATATCAGACATGTGAAAACTGGTCGGCCAATCCTTGACTTTGTCTTGGTGCGGGGGTCCAGTGGGAAGATGCCTGGTTGCTGATGCTATGCGGAGTTGCCGAATGGCGGTTCGATCCCCCGACCGGGAGATGGTGATCAACAAATTAAACTAACTGGTGCATCACTGTCGGCTAAGTTAGCACATGGAAATTGAAGCCGCACGTTGCCAGTGCGTCAATAAAATAAAAATACATATACTACCAGAGCCGTGCTGGAGTCAGAGTACAATAGGCGTAAAAGCCTAGGATTGAATTGTGGTGGGTGCATCCACAGATAGTCCCATATGAATCGTCAGTGTGTCAGTATATCAGACATGTGAAAACTGGTCGGCCAATCCTTGACTTTGTCTTGGTGCGGTGGTCCAGTGGAAAGATGCCTGGTTGCTGATGCTATGCGGAGTTGCCGCATGGCGGTTCGATCCCCCGACCGGGAGATGGTGATCAACAAATTAAACTAACTGGTGCATCACTGTCGGCTAAGTTAACACATGGAAATTGAAGCCGCACGTTGCCAGTGTGTCAATAAAATAAAAATACATACATACGCGGAGTTGCAGCGCGGTTCGATACCCCGACCGGGAGATGGTGATCAACAAATTAAACTAATGGGTGCATCACTGTCGGCTAAGTTAGCACATGGAAATTGATGCCGCACGTTGCCAGTGCGTCAATAAAATAAAAATACATATACTGCCAGAGCCGTGCTGGAGTCAGAGTACAATAGGCGTAAAAGCCTAGGATTGAATTGTGGCGGGGCCATCCACAGATAGTCCCATATGAATCGTCAGTGTGTCAGTATATCAGACATGTGAAAACTGGTCGGCCAATCCTTGACTTTGTCTTGGTGCGGGGGTCCAGTGGGAAGATGCCTGGTTGCTGATGCTATGCGGAGTTGCAGAATGGCGGTTCGATCCCTCGACCGGGAGATGGTGATCAGCAAATTAAACTAATGGGTGCATCACTGTCGGCTAAGTTAGCACATGGAAATTGAAGCCGCACGTTGCCAGTGCATCAATAAAATAAAAATACATATACTGCCAGAGCCGTGCTGGACTCAGAGTACAATAGGCGTAAAAGCCTAGGATTGAATTGTGGTGGGTGCATCCACAGATAGTCCCATATGAATCGTCAGTGTGTCAGTATATCAGACATGTGAAAACTGGTCGGCCAATCCTTGACTTTGTCTTGGTGCGGTGGTCCAGTGGAAAGATGCCTGGTTGCTGATGCTATGCGGAGTTGCCGCATGGCGGTTCGATCCCCCGACCGGGAGATGGTGATCAACAAATTAAACTAACTGGTGCATCACTGTCGGCTAAGTTAACACATGGAAATTGAAGCCGCACGTTGCCAGTGTGTCAATAAAATAAAAATACATACATACGCGGAGTTGCAGCGCGGTTCGATACCCCGACCGGGAGATGGTGATCAACAAATTAAACTAATGGGTGCATCACTGTCGGCTAAGTTAGCACATGGAAATTGATGCCGCACGTTGCCAGTGCGTCAATAAAATAAAAATACATATACTGCCAGAGCCGTGCTGGACTCAGAGTACAATAGGCGTAAAAGCCTGGGATTGAATTGTGGCGGCTGCATCCACAGATAGTCCCATATGAATCGTCAGTGTGTCAAGTATATCAGACATGTGAAAACTGGTCGGCCAATCCTTGACTTTGTCTTGGTGCGGTGGTCCAGTGGAAAGATGCCTGGTTGCTGATGCTATGCGGAGTTGCAGAATGTCGGTTCGATTCCCCGACCGGGAGATGGTGATCAACAAATTAAACTAATGGGTGCATCACTGTCGGCTAAGTTAGCACATGGAAATTGAAGCCGCACGTTGCCAGTGCATCAATAAAATAAAAATACATATAATGTCAGAGCCGTGCTGGAGTCAGAGTACAATAGGCGTAAAAGCCTAGGATTGAATTGTGGCGGGTGCATCCACAGATAGTCCCATATGAATCGTCAGTGTGTCAGTATATCAGACATGTGGAAACTTGTCGGCCAATCCTTGACTTTGTCTTGGTGCGGTGGTCCAGTGGAAAGATGCCTGGTTGCTGATGCTATGCGGAGTTGCAGAATGGCGGTTCGATCCCCCGACCGGGAGATGGTGATCAACAAATTAAACTAATGGGTGCATCACTGTCGGCTAAGTTAGCACATGGAAATTGAAGCCGCACGTTGCCAGTGCATCAATAAAATAAAAATACATATACTGCCAGAGCCGTGCTGGAGTCAGAGTACCATATGCGTAAAAGACTAGGATTGAATTGTGGCGGGTGCATCCACAGATAGTCCCATATCAATCGTCGGTGTGTCAGTATATCAGACATGTGAAAACTGGTCGGCCAATCCTTGACTTTGTCTTGGTGCAGTGGTCCAGTGGAAAGATGCCTGGTTGCTGATGCTATGCGGAGTTGCCGAATGGCGGTTCGATCCACCGACCGGGAGATGGTGATCAACAAATTAAACTAATGGGTGCATCACTGTCGGCTAAGCTAGCACATGGAAATTGAAGCCGCACGTTGCCAGTGCGTCAATAAAATAAAAATACATATACTGCCAGAGCCGTGCTTGAGTCAGAGTACAATAGGCGTAAAAGCCTAGGATTGAATTGTGGTGGGTGCATCCACAGATAGTCCCATATCAATCGTCGGTGTGTCAGTATATCAGACATGTGAAAACTGGTCGGCCAATCCTTGACTTTGTCTTGGTGCAGTGGTCCAGTGGAAAGATGCCTGGTTGCTGATGCTATGCGGAGTTGCCGAATGGCGGTTCGATCCCCCGACCGGGAGATGGTGATCAACAAATTAAACTAACTGGTGCATCACTGTCGGCTAAGTTAGCACATGGAAATTGAAGCCGCACGTTGCCAGTGCGTCAATAAAATAAAAATACATACATACGCGGAGTTGCAGCGCGGTTCGATCCCCCGACCGGGAGATGGTGATCAACAAATTAAACTAATGGGTGCATCACTGTCGGCTAAGTTAGCACATGGAAATTGAAGCCGCACGTTGCCAGTGCGTCAATAAAATAAAAATACATATACTGCCAGAGTCGTGCTGGAGTCAGAGTACAATAGGCGTAAAAGCCTAGGATTGAATTGTGGCGGGGGCATCCACAGATAGTCCCATATGAATCGTCAGTGTGTCAGTATATCAGACATGTGAAAACTGGTCGGCCAATCCTTGACTTTGTCTTGGTGCGGGGGTCCAGTGGGAAGATGCCTGGTTGCTGATGCTATGCGGAGTTGCAGAATGGCGGTTCGATCCCTCGACCGGGAGATGGTGATCAACAAATTAAACTAATGGGTGCATCACTGTCGGCTAAGTTAGCACATGGAAATTGAAGCTGCACGTTGCCAGTGCGTCAATAAAATAAAAATACATATACTACCAGAGCCGTGCTGGAGTCAGAGTACAATAGGCGTAAAAGCCTAGGATTGAATTGTGGTGGGTGCATCCACAGATAGTCCCATATGAATCGTCAGTGTGTCAGTATATCAGACATGTGAAAACTGGTCGGCCAATCCTTGACTTTGTCTTGGTGCGGTGGTCCAGTGGAAAGATGCCTGGTTGCTGATGCTATGTGGAGTTGCCGCATGGCGGTTCGATCCCCCGACCGGGAGATGGTGATCAACAAATTAAACTAACTGGTGCATCACTGTCGGCTAAGTTAACACATGGAAATTGAAGCCGCACGTTGCCAGTGTGTCAATAAAATAAAAATACATACATACGCGGAGTTGCAGCGCGGTTCGATACCCCGACCGGGAGATGGTGATCAACAAATTAAACTAATGGGTGCATCACTGTCGGCTAAGTTAGCACATGGAAATTGATGCCGCACGTTGCCAGTGCGTCAATAAAATAAAAATACATATACTGCCAGAGCCGTGCTGGAGTCAGAGTACAATAGGCGTAAAAGCCTAGGATTGAATTGTGGCGGGTGCATCCACAGATAGTCCCATATGAATCGTCAGTGTGTCAGTATATCAGACATGTGAAAACTTGTCGGCCAATCCTTGACTTTGTCTTGGTGCGGTGGTCCAGTGGAAAGATGCCTGGTTGCTGATGCTATGCGGAGTTGCCGCATTGCGGTTCGATCCCCCGACCGGGAGATGGTGATCAACAAATTAAACTAACTGGTGCATCACTGTCGGCTAAGTTAACACATGGAAATTGAAGCCGCACGTTGCCAGTGTGTCAATAAAATAAAAATACATACATACGCGGAGTTGCAGCGTGGTTCGATACCCCGACCGGGAGATGGTGATCAACAAATTAAAATAATGGGTGCATCACTGTCGGCTAAGTTAGCACATGGAAATTGATGCCGCACGTTGCCAGTGCGTCAATAAAATAAAAATACATATACTGCCAGAGCCGTGCTGGACTCAGAGTACAATAGGCGTAAAAGCCTGGGATTGAATTGTGGCGGGTGCATCCACAGATAGTCCCATATGAATCGTCAGTGTGTCAAGTATATCAGACATGTGAAAACTGGTCGGCCAATCCTTGACTTTGTCTTGGTGCGGTGGTCCAGTGGAAAGATGCCTGGTTGCTGATGCTATGCGGAGTTGCAGAATGTCGGTTCGATTCCCCGACCGGGAGATGGTGATCAACAAATTAAACTAATGGGTGCATCACTGTCGGCTAAGTTAGCACATGGAAATTGAAGCCGCACGTTGCCAGTGCATCAATAAAATAAAAATACATATACTGTCAGAGCCTTGCTGGAGTCAGAGTACAATAGGCGTAAAAGCCTAGGATTGAATTGTGGCGGGTGCATCCACAGATAGTCCCATATGAATCGTCAGTGTGTCAGTATATCAGACATGTGAAAACTTGTCGGCCAATCCTTGACTTTGTCTTGGTGCGGTGGTCCAGTGGAAAGATGCCTGGTTGCTGATGCTATGCGGAGTTGCAGAATGGCGGTTCGATCCCCCGACCAGGAGATGGTGATCAACAAATTAAACTAATGGGTGCATCACTGTCGGCTAAGTTAGCACATGGAAATTGAAGCCGCACGTTGCCAGTGCATCAATAAAATAAAAATACATATACTGCCAGAGCCGTGCTGGAGTCAGAGTACCATATGCGTAAAAGACTAGGATTGAATTGTGGCGGGTGCATCCACAGATAGTCCCATATCAATCGTCGGTGTGTCAGTATATCAGACATGTGAAAACTGGTCGGCCAATCCTTGACTTTGTCTTGGTGCAGTGGTCCAGTGGAAAGATGCCTGGTTGCTGATGCTATGCGGAGTTGCCGAATGGCGGTTCGATCCACCGACCGGGAGATGGTGATCAACAAATTAAACTAATGGGTGCATCACTGTCGGCTAAGCTAGCACATGGAAATTGAAGCCGCACGTTGCCAGTGCGTCAATAAAATAAAAATACATATACTGCCAGAGCCGTGCTTGAGTCAGAGTACAATAGGCGTAAAAGCCTAGGATTGAATTGTGGTGGGTGCATCCACAGATAGTCCCATATCAATCGTCGGTGTGTCAGTATATCAGACATGTGAAAACTGGTCGGCCAATCCTTGACTTTGTCTTGGTGCAGTGGTCCAGTGGAAAGATGCCTGGTTGCTGATGCTATGCGGAGTTGCCGAATGGCGGTTCGATCCCCCGACCGGGAGATGGTGATCAACAAATTAAACTAACTGGTGCATCACTGTCGGCTAAGTTAGCACATGGAAATTGAAGCCGCACGTTGCCAGTGCGTCAATAAAATAAAAATACATACATACACGGAGTTGCAGCGCGGTTCGATCCCCCGACCGGGAGATGGTGATCAACAAATTAAACTAATGGGTGCATCACTGTCGGCTAAGTTAGCACATGGAAATTGAAGCCGCACGTTGCCAGTGCGTCAATAAAATAAAAATACATATACTGCCAGAGTCGTGCTGGAGTCAGAGTACAATAGGCGTAAAAGCCTAGGATTGAATTGTGGCGGGGGCATCCACAGATAGTCCCATATGAATCGTCAGTGTGTCAGTATATCAGACATGTGAAAACTGGTCGGCCAATCCTTGACTTTGTCTTGGTGCGGGGGTCCAGTGGGAAGATGCCTGGTTGCTGATGCTATGCGGAGTTGCAGAATGGCGGTTCGATCCCTCGACCGGGAGATGGTGATCAATAAATTAAACTAATGGGTGCATCACTGTCGGCTAAGTTAGCACATGGAAATTGAAGCTGCACGTTGCCAGTGCGTCAATAAAATAAAAATACATATACTGCCAGAGCCGTGCTAGACTCAGAGTACAATAGGCGTAAAAGCCTAGGATTGAATTGTGGCGGGTGCATCCACAGATAGTCCCATATGAATCGTCAGTGTGTCAGTATATCAGACATGTGAAAACTTGTCGGCCAATCCTTGACTTTGTCTTGGTGCGGTGGTCCAGTGGAAAGATGCCTGGTTGCTGATGCTATGCGGAGTTGCAGAATGGCGGTTCGATCCCCCGACCGGGAGATGGTGATCAACAAATTAAACTAACTGGTGCATCACTGTCGGCTAAGTTAGCACATGGAAATTGAAGCCGCACGTTGTCAGTGCGTCAATAAAATAAAAATACATATACTACCAGAGCCGTGCTGGAGTCAGAGTACAATAGGCATAAAAGCCTAGGATTGAATTGTGGCGGGGCCATCCACAGATAGTCCCATATGAATCGTCAGTGTGTCAGTATATCAGACATGTGAAAACTGGTCGGCCAATCCTTGACTTTGTCTTGGTGCGGGGGTCCAGTGGGAAGATGCCTGGTTGCTGATGCTATGCGGAGTTGCCGAATGGCGGTTCGATCCCCCGACCGGGAGATGGTGATCAACAAATTAAACTAACTGGTGCATCACTGTCGGCTAAGTTAGCACATGGAAATTGAAGCCGCACGTTGCCAGTGCGTCAATAAAATAAAAATACATATACTACCAGAGCCGTGCTGGAGTCAGAGTACAATAGGCGTAAAAGCCTAGGATTGAATTGTGGTGGGTGCATCCACAGATAGTCCCATATGAATCGTCAGTGTGTCAGTATATCAGACATGTGAAAACTGGTCGGCCAATCCTTGACTTTGTCTTGGTGCGGTGGTCCAGTGGAAAGATGCCTGGTTGCTGATGCTATGCGGAGTTGCCGCATGGCGGTTCGATCCCCCGACCGGGAGATGGTGATCAACAAATTAAACTAACTGGTGCATCACTGTCGGCTAAGTTAACACATGGAAATTGAAGCCACACGTTGCCAGTGTGTCAATAAAATAAAAATACATACATACGCGGAGTTGCAGCGTGGTTCGATACCCCGACCGGGAGATGGTGATCAACAAATTAAACTAATGGGTGCATCACTGTCGGCTAAGTTAGCACATGGAAATTGATGCCGCACGTTGCCAGTGCGTCAATAAAATAAAAATACATATACTGCCAGAGCCGTGCTGGACTCAGAGTACAATAGGCGTAAAAGCCTGGGATTGAATTGTGGCGGGTGCATCCACAGATAGTCCCATATGAATCGTCAGTGTGTCAAGTATATCAGACATGTGAAAACTGGTCGGCCAATCCTTGACTTTGTCTTGGTGCGGTGGTCCAGTGGAAAGATGCCTGGTTGCTGATGCTATGCGGAGTTGCAGAATGTCGGTTCGATTCCCCGACCGGGAGATGGTGATCAACAAATTAAACTAATGGGTGCATCACTGTCGGCTAAGTTAGCACATGGAAATTGAAGCCGCACGTTGCCAGTGCATCAATAAAATAAAAATACATATACTGTCAGAGCCGTGCTGGAGTCAGAGTACAATAGGCGTAAAAGCCTAGGATTGAATTGTGGCGGGTGCATCCACAGATAGTCCCATATGAATCGTCAGTGTGTCAGTATATCAGACATGTGAAAACTTGTCGGCCAATCCTTGACTTTGTCTTGGTGCGGTGGTCCAGTGGAAAGATGCCTGGTTGCTGATGCTATGCGGAGTTGCAGAATGGCGGTTCGATCCCCCGACCGGGAGATGGTGATCAACAAATTAAACTAATGGGTGCATCACTGTCGGCTAAGTTAGCACATGGAAATTGAAGCCGCACGTTGCCAGTGCATCAATAAAATAAAAATGCATATACTGCCAGAGCCGTGCTGGAGTCAGAGTACCATATGCGTAAAAGACTAGGATTGAATTGTGGCGGGTGCATCCACAGATAGTCCCATATCAATCGTCGGTGTGTCAGTATATCAGACATGTGAAAACTGGTCGGCCAATCCTTGACTTTGTCTTGGTGCAGTGGTCCAGTGGAAAGATGCCTGGTTGCTGATGCTATGCGGAGTTGCCGAATGGCGGTTCGATCCACCGACCGGGAGATGGTGATCAACAAATTAAACTAATGGGTGCATCACTGTCGGCTAAGCTAGCACATGGAAATTGAAGCCGCACATTGCCAGTGCGTCAATAAAATAAAAATACATATACTGCCAGAGCCGTGCTTGAGTCAGAGTACAATAGGCGTAAAAGCCTAGGATTGAATTGTGGTGGGTGCATCCACAGATAGTCCCATATGAATCGTCGGTGTGTCAGTATACCAGACATGTGAAAACTGGTTGGCCAATCCTTGAATTTGTCTTGGTGCGGTGGTCCAGTGGAAAGATGCCTGGTTGCTGATGCTATGCGGAGTTGCCGAATGGCGGTTCGATATCCCGACCGGGAGATGGTGATCAACAAATTAAACTAACTGGTGCATCACTGTCGGCTAAGTTAGCACATGGAAATTGAAGCCGCACGTTGCCAGTGCGTCAATAAAATAAAAATACATACATACGCGGAGTTGCAGCGCGGTTCGATCCCCCGACCGGGAGATGGTGATCAACAAATTAAACTAATGGGTGCATCACTGTCGGCTAAGTTAGCACATGGAAATTGAAGCCGCACGTTGCCAGTGCGTCAATAAAATAAAAATACATATACTGCCAGAGCCGTGCTGGAGTCAGAGTACAATAGGCGTAAAAGCCTAGGATTGAATTGTGGCGGGGGCATCCACAGATAGTCCCATATGAATCGTCAGTGTGTCAGTATATCAGACATGTGAAAACTGGTCGGCCAATCCTTGACTTTGTCTTGGTGCGGGGGTCCAGTGGGAAGATGCCTGGTTGCTGATGCTATGCGGAGTTGCAGAATGGCGGTTCGATCCCTCGACCGGGAGATGGTGATCAACAAATTAAACTAATGGGTGCATCACTGTCGGCTAAGTTAGCACATGGAAATTGAAGCTGCACGTTGCCAGTGCGTCAATAAAATAAAAATACATATACTGCCAGAGCCGTGCTAGACTCAGAGTACAATAGGCGTAAAAGCCTGGGATTGAATTGTGGCGGGTGCATCCACAGATAGTCCCATATGAATCGTCAGTGTGTCAAGTATATCAGACATGTGAAAACTGGTCGGCCAATCCTTGACTTTGTCTTGGTGCGGTGGTCCAGTGGAAAGATGCCTGGTTGCTGATGCTATGCGGAGTTGCAGAATGTCGGTTCGATCCCCCGACCGGGAGATAGTGATCAACAAATTAAACTAATGGGTGCATCACTGTCGGCTAAGTTAGCACATGAAAATTGAAGCCGCACGTTGCCAGTGCGTCAATAAAATAAAAATACATATACTTCCAGAGCCGTGCTGGAGTCAGAGTACAATAGGCGTAAATGCCTAGGATTGAATTGTTGCGGGTGCATCCACAGATAGTCCCATATGAATCGTCAGTGTGTCAGTATATCAGACATGTGAAATCTGGTCGGCCAATCCTTGACTTTGTCTTGGTGCGGTGGTCCAGTGGAAAGATGCCTGGTTGCTGATGCTATGCGGAGTTGCAGAATGGCGGTTCGATCCCCCGACCGGGAGATGGTGATCAACAAATTAAACTAATGGGTGCATCACTGTCGGCTAAGTTAGCACATGGAAATTGAAGCCGCACGTTGCCATTGCATCAATAAAATAAAAATACATGTACTGTCAGAGCCGTGCTGGAGTCAGAGTACAATAGGCGTAAAAGCCTAGGATTGAATTGTGGCGGGTGCATCGACAGATAGTCCCATATGAATCGTCAGTGTGTCAGTATATCAGACATGTGAAAACTTGTCGGCCAATCCTTGACTTTGTCTTGGTGCGGTGGTCCAGTGGAAAGATGCCTGGTTGCTGATGCTATGCGGAGTTGCAGAATGGCGGTTCGATCCCCCGACTGGGAGATGGTGATCAACAAATTAAACTAATGGGTGCATCACTGTCGGCTAAGTTAGCACATGGAAATTGAAGCCGCACGTTGCCAGTGCGTCAATAAAATAAAAATACATATACTGCCAGAGCCGTGCTGGAGTCAGAGTACCATAGGCGTAAAAGACTGGGATTGAATTGTGGCGGGTGCATCCACAGATAGTCCCATATCAATCGTCGGTGTGTCAGTATATCAGACATGTGAAAACTGGTCGGCCAATCCTTGACTTTGTCTTGGTGCAGTGGCCCAGTGGAAAGATGCCTGGTTGCTGATGCTATGCGGAGTTGCCGAATGGCGGTTCGATCCACCGACCGGGAGATGGTGATAAACAAATTAAACTAATGGGTGCATCACTGTCGGCTAAGCTAGCACATGGAAATTGAAGCCGCACGTTGCCAGTGCGTCAATAAAATAAAAATACATATACTGCCAGAGCCGTGCTGGAGTCAGAGTACAATAGGCGTAAAAGCCTAGGATTGAATTGTGGTGGGTGCATCCACAGATAGTCCCATATGAATCGTCAGTGTGTCAGTATACCAGACATGTGAAAACTGGTCGGCCAATCCTTGAATTTGTCTTGGTGCGGTGGTCCAGTGGAAAGATGCCTGGTTGCTGATGCTATGCGGAGTTGCTGAATGGCGGTTCGATCCCCCGACCGGGAGATGGTGATCAACAAATTAAACTAACTGGTGCATCACTGTCGGCTAAGTTAGCACATGGAAATTGAAGCCGCACGTTGCCAGTGCGTCAATAAAATAAAAATACATATACTACCAGAGCCGTGCTGGAGTCAGAGTACAATAGGCGTAAAAGCCTAGGATTGAATTGTGGTGGGTGCATCCACAGATAGTCCCATATGAATCGTCAGTGTGTCAGTATATCAGACATGTGAAAACTGGTCGGCCAATCCTTGACTTTGTCTTGGTGCGGTGGTCCAGTGGAAAGATGCCTGGTTGCTGATGCTATGCGGAGTTGCCGAATGGCGGTTCGATCTCCCGACCGGGAGATGGTGATCAACAAATTAAACTAACTGGTGCATCACTGTCGGCTAAGTTAGCACATGGAAATTGAAGCCGCACGTTGCCAGTGCGTCAATAAAATAAAAATACATACATACGCGGAGTTGCAGCGCGGTTCGATCCCCCGACCGGGAGATGGTGATCAACAAATTAAACTAATGGGTGCATCACTGTCGGCTAAGTTAGCACACGGAAATTGAAGCCGCACGTTGCCAGTGCGTCAATAAAATAAAAATACATATACTGCCAGAGCCGTGCTGGAGTCAGAGTACAATAGGCGTAAAAGCCTAGGTTTGAATTGTGGCGGGTGCATCCACAGATAGTCCCATATGAATCGTCAGTGTGTCAGTATATCATACATGTGAAAACTGGTCGGCCAATCCTTGACTTATAGTCTTGGTGCGGTGGTCCAGTGGAAAGATGTCTGGTTGCTGATGCTATGCGAGTTGCAGTAAAGCGGTTCGATCCCCCGACCGGGAGATGGTGATCAACAAATTAAACTAATTGGTGCATCACTGTCGGCTAAGTTAGCACATGTAAATTGAAGCCGCTCGTTGCCAGTGCGTCAATAAAATAAAAATACATATACTGCGAGAGCCGTGCAGGAGGCAGAGTACAATAGGCGTAAAGGCCTAGGATTGAATTGTGGCGGTGCATCCACAGATAGTCCCATATGAATCGTCAGTGTGTCAGTATATCAGATATGTGAAAACTGGTCGGCCAATCCTTGACTTATAGTCATGGTGCGGTGGTCCAGTGGAAAGATGTCTGGTTGCTGATGCTATGCGGAGTTGCAGTATGGCGGTTCGATCCCCCAACCGGGAGATGGTGATCAACAAATTAAACTAATGGGTGCATCACTGTCGGCTAAGTTAGCACATGGAAATTGAAGCCGCACGTTGCCAGTGCATCAATAAAATAAAAATACATATACTGCCAGAGCCGTGCTGGAGTCAGAGTACAATACGCGTAAAAGCCTAGGATTGAATTGTGGCGGGTGCATCCACAGATAGTCCCATATGAATCGTCAGTGTGTCAGTATATCAGACATGTGAAAACTGGTCGGCCAATCCTTGACTTATAGTCTTGGTGCGGTGGTCCAGTGGAAAGATGTCTGGTTGCTGATGCTATGCCAGTTGCTGTAAGGCGGTTCGATCCCCCGACCGGGAGATGGTGATCAACAAATTAAACTAATGGGTGCATCACGGTCGGCTAAGTTAGCACATGGAAATTGAAGCCGCACGTGCCAGTGCGTCAATAAAATAAAAATACATATACTGCCAGAGCCGTGCTGGAGTCAGAGTACAATAGGCGTAAAAGCCTAGGATTGAATTTTGGCGGGTGCATCCACAGATAGTCCCATATGAATCGTCAGTGTGTCAGTATATCAGACATGTGACAACTGGTCGGCCAATCCTTGACTTATAATCTTGGTGTGGTGGTCCAGTGGAAAGATGTCTGGTTGCTGATGCTATGCGGAGTTGCAGTATGGCGGTTCGATACCCCGACCGGGAGATGGTGATCAACAAATTAAACTAATGGGTGCATCACTGTCAGCTAAGTTAGCACATGGAAATTGAAGCCACACGTTGCCAGTGCGTCAATAAAATAAAAATACATATACTGCCAGAGCCGTGCTGGAGTCAGAGTACAATAGGCGTAAAAGCCTAGGATTGAATTGTGGCGGGTGCATCCACAGATAGTCCCATATGAATCATCTGTGTGTCAGTATATCAGACATGTGAAAACTGGTCGGCCAATCCTTGACTTATAGTCTTGGTGCGGTGGTCCAGTGGAAAGATGTCTGGTTGCTGATGCTATGCGGAGTTGCAGTATGGCGGTTCGATCCCCCGACCGGGAGATGGTGATCAACAAATTAAACTAATGGGTGCATGACTGTCGGCTAAGTTAGCACATGGAAATTGAAGCCGCACGTTGCCAGTGCGTCAATAAAATAAAAATACATATACTGCCAGAGCCGTGCTGGAGTCAGAGTACAATAGGCGTAAAAGCCTAGGATTGAATTGTGGCAGGTGCATCCACAGATAGTCCCATATGAATCGTCAGTGTGTCAGTATATCAGACATGTGAAAGCTGGTCGGCCAATCCTTGACTTTTAGTCTTGGTGGGGTGGTCCAGTGGAAAGATGCCTGGTTGCTGATGCTATGCAGAGTTGCAGAATGGCGGTTCGATCCCCCGACCGGGAGATGGTGATCAACAAATTAAACTAATGGGTGCATGACTGTCGGCTAAGTTAGCACATGGAAATTGAAGCCGCATGTTGCCAGTGCGTCAATAAAATAAAAATACATATACTGCCAGAGCCGTGCTGGAGTCAGAGTACAATAGGCGTAAAAGCCTAGGATTGAATTGTGGCAGGTGCATCCACAGAGAGTCCCATATGAATCGTCAGTGTGTCAGTATATCAGACATGTGAAAGCTGGTCGGCCAACCCTTGACTTTTAGTCTTGGTGCGGTGGTCGAGTGGAAAGATGCCTGGTTGCAGAATGGCGGTTCGATCCCCCGACCGGGAGATGGTGATCAACAAATTAAACTAATGGGTGCATGACTGTCGGCTAAGTTAGCACATGGAAATTGAAGCCGCACGTTGCCGTGGCGTCAATAAAATAAAAATACATATACAGCCAGAGCCATGCTGGAGTCAGAGTACAATAGGCGTAAAAGCCTAGGATTGAATTGTGTCAGGTGCATCCACAGATAGTCCCATATGAATCGCCAGTGTGTCAGTATATCAGACATGTGAAAGCTGGTCGGCCAATCCTTGACTTTTAGTCTTGGTGCGGTGGTCCAGTGGAAAGATGCCTGGTTACTGATGCTATGCGGAGTTGCAGAATGGCGGTTCGATCCCCCGACCGGGAGATGGTGATCAACAAATTAAACTAATGGGTGCATGACTGTCGGCTAAGTTAGCACATGGAAATTGAAGCCGCACGTTGCCAGTGCGTCCATAAAATAAAAATACATATACTGCCAGAGCCGTGCTGGAGTCAGAGTACAATAGGCGTAAAAGCCTAGGATTGAATTGTGGCAGGTGCATCCACAGATAGTCCCATATGAATCGTCAGTGTGTCAGTATATCAGACATGTGAAAGCTGGTCGGCCATTCCTTGACTTTTAGTCTAGGTGTGGTGGTCCAGTGGAAAGATGCCTGGTTGCTGATGCTATGTGGAGTTGCAGAATGGTGGTTCGATCCCCCGACCGGGAGATGGTGATCAACAAATTAAACTAATGGGTGCATGACTGTCGGCTAAGTTAGCACATGGAAATTGAAGCCGCACGTTGCCAGTGTGTCCATAAAATAAAAATACATATACTGCCAGAGCCGTGCTGGAGTCAGAGTACAATAGGCGTAAAAGCCTAGGATTGAATTGTGGCAGGTGCATCCACAGATAGTCCCATATGAATCGTCAGTGTGTCAGTATATCAGACATGTGAAAGCTGGTCGGCCAATCCTTGACTTTTAGTCTTGGTGCGGTGGTCCAGTGGAAAGATGCCTGGTTGCTGATGCTATGCGGAGTTGCAGAATGGCGGTTCGATCCCCCGACCGGGAGATGGTGATCAACAAATTAAACTAATTGGTGCATGACTGTCGGCTAAGTTAGCACATGGAAATTGAAGCCGCACGTTGCCAGTGCGTCAATAAAATAAAAATACATAGGTATTTGGCCAATTTTACACAACCTTGCCGGAGTGTAGGAATACACTACCGCAACAGCCAGAAAAGAGGCGTACACTATATGTCTGCTAGTGAAGAGATTGTCCCTAACCACTTCAAACCTATCCTATTTGAGCTGAATAGTAAGGTTTAGTCGGTAACATGCTGGACTCAAACAGTTAGAGCATGGTCAGCAACCTCAGTGTAAAATTGATGATGGTAGGAATAAGTGATGAGGATATAATGTTGCTGTTTAGTATTTCCTAGTGTATTGCGGTCTAAGTTTTCTATAATTAAACAAAACATATCAACGAATTGGCTATCTGCCATATACAACTAACCAATGCAGTGAACGATGACAATTTATATAAATTATTGAGGTAGTACGTATCAGGTTGACAGACCTAAACGGTGCAGTTAGTTAAAGCACCTAACAGTAAATAAGGATAATATAAACAGTAATAAAAAAATTATAAATTGCTGTCCTTAGACCGGGAAGGCACCTATTAGTCATCAGTGCTATATACGAAAATAATAATACCTAATAGTCGTCGGTACGGAACAGGCTACTATGTTACTGAAATTGAGGCGCTAACATATTCATAGCGCGAGTTGACATGTTCTCTGGGGCTGAAGGGGTTTCCATGGCAATTTCCACAGCTGGTATCCGCAGGTTGGATCCGCAAGCTGACTCATCCAAGCAGGGTAGATATGGTGCATACTCATGACAGTGAAACAGAACAGTGAAGTAGCATCTATTAGATAGTCGCTATAACTAAATCATAATTTATACTGATATGAGAAAGTTCTCCGTCCGGCGATTGAAGTAATAAGGTTAAAGGTTTCCTATTAACAGAGAGGACTGTATAATAATGTTAAGCGGATACATATCTAGGCATATGGTGCGGGATGTGTTGCATAGCTCTTGCGGGGCATCTAGAAGCCGAGGACGTCCTACACCGCAGATGTGCTGGGATCTGTAAGACACTGGTTGAAGATCACTGGTGGGTCAGCAGTTCACATCCGTCATCCAGGTGGTCCAGTCGTCCTGCGCGGGCCAGCTTCCACGCTTGCGATGCTCCTGATCCTTGGTTTTTCACCCCTTTTATACACGCTGTGACGTCAGGGCTGGGCACCTCAACCAATAAGCGGCCAAGCGCCAGCCAATCAGCGTGCTGCTATGCTGGTGACGTATCGACCACGTGCACACAGATCTTTATATTTAATTTAATATATACATGCGGCTACGACGTTATGGGAATATTCTGAGTATAATTTAGTGGGGAACTTCGACGATAACTCGGCCATTTCATGGCCGATATTAAAATAGTTCACAGTTTTAGAAAGCTCGTTTAATACTGGTCCTGATTGGTACAAAGAAAAACGAGAATGGATAGATTATAAGCATTTACTAGTACCTACTCGGTACACTATATGTACTCACTTCCAATTCCGAGACGTGTTGTCAGGGAAGCTCTGATGCGCGCGCATGCGCACCACACGTTCTATTGGACTTAGTCAATTTTTAACAAGAACCCTCTCTTATAGGCCTAGGGCTTACATACGCTTATTGCTCTACCCAGAGGGGTGGTGTGCGCTTTAGAACGAATCCAGCATGGCCGGTCCGTACCCAGCCTTGCTGTGATGGCTGGTACCCGTCCCGTCGATCCGTGCTACACCACACCCTCCTAGTTTGATATCCATGGCAAATGATCATGCATCACGGATCGAGCGCACGGAAGCATGCTAGGTGTGAATTATAGACTTCCCGGGTAGGCACGTGGCCTGAGAGGAGTAGTGACGCACGAGATGCGTGTTCATAAGACAGAGCACATAGGGTGCGAAAGAGTTTGGGAGGGAGGCATACCGTTGATTTAGATTTTTGACCTGGAATTCCGTATTCCACACAACTACTGATAAATCCTGCTGCAACCTCGGCAATGGTGTCAACAAACATCTGCGGCAAATTTGCCCCAGTGAGTCTGGGTACCTCAGGCTTAATTTCAGGCTGGAGTGCCCGATGGGGTTTTGGAGAGCGCGGTGACGTCGTAAGCAATTGCCCCGACTCACCCCTCTCACCTCCTCCATTACGCTGTGGTAGTAGCGAGTTTTAGGCGGCTCTTGTGTTTAAAGCCTTTGATACAATTTACTGGAAATAGAAGTGATAGTCACGTGGTTCTTTGTTATGAAAGCACGTGGTTGATCAGAAACTTAGGCAATACTTATGTAATGGCGGAGTGTTGATGCTGATGAATATTCGTTGTTGATGCGGTGTCAACTTTATCGGACATGATGTATTTCACTCTGTAATGGCCGAGCCCGTGGGTGGGACAGAGTTACTTTCGAGTGCGGATGACGAAGAGGGGTGCTGTCGTAACTTGAATCAATCCATTATCGAATTCAACTTTTCGGTGGCAACATCCTACTTGTAACTGACGACAGACTGCGGGCATCTTGCTTTCTTAATAATATTGACTTATTACATGTGAATGAAGTATTGTTTTATTAGCTGTTTTCGTATGACGGTTCCGGGGGGGGGGGACGTTGGGGGTGTGTGGGGAAGGGTGAGGTTCCTCCGTAGCGCGTACTGTAGATGGCTGCGGTGTGCTTCTTTCTGTATGATCAGTTTTCCGTAAACCGGGTAAGGTGATTGCAGAGAATGTTGACTGGTATTGATGGCGGTAGTGTACTATTGTAGGGAAGTCTGGGCTACTGTGTGACGCTGGTGTATTGCGGATTGGGCCTATTCAGGTTTCCATGCTGGTGAAAGCCAAGTCTGTTGCGGTTGCGGAAAGTCGTGATTGCGGGAAGTGATATACTTCCCACATCTGTGCGGGAGGGAATGTTGCGGAAAATCGTGTCTCTAAGTTTTTCGATTTAAAATGTTATGTGCTTGCTATATCTTGTTGTTGCTGGTGTTGATTGTCTCCGTTATATCCTCTCTATAACCAGATATGTATTTAGTATTCACGCAATGGTGAATTGATGTAACTAGCCATGTGGGCAAGTGTGTTCTGTATGTTCTTGGATTTCTGTGTCCGGTGTGATGTTTTGACTGCTCATGGTGGGCGTTGGTGGGCGGTTTTGGTGAAGGTTGCCCTTGGAGTGGGAGAGTGGTCATCTCCCATTACACGATGGTTGGTACTTTGTCATAGTTTTTAAGTACCGGGAAAGTTCGAGCCGAGAGTCTGCTGAACAGGCTACTTCCCTGCCCACCGCCTGCGGGGGTGGGGGGTAGGGGTGGGGCTGGGGGGGGGTGAGGGTGGAGGGGGCGGGGCCGTGGGTGGGTGGGTGGGATTGGTTGCTGTGGTGTGGGATGCCACCTCCTCTGTAACAGCTGACTCTCTCATATCTGAAGAGTGACGGTCTACAGACAAAGAGTAGAGTGTGAAGTGGACAGAACGTATGATGTCCGAACTTGGTGCATAGAGAAGAGACGCGCATTGAAGATGGGGCGGTGGTGGGGCATATGGGTGGGGAACACCTTGGATGGGGCATGCTTGCACGAATTCGAGGCGTGGTCGGATACACCGAGTTGTGCCGTTTTGCTGTTCTTAAAAACGAGCTAAAGCCTCATCCGGCATCTGCACTTCCATGCTAGTCACTACATGTTCCACCCCACAAGAAGCATGCCTCGGGGCGGGCTCAGCTTCCACTTGTGGTAACTCTATAATGGGGGTATAGCATGAAGTGGGTGGGAATGGGAAGAGGTCGGCAGAACAACTTGTCCGTCCTTCCCCTTGGACAACACAAACGAGAAAGTCTTCAGATACGACTTCCAAGATCGAGTAGACCCGCACTGAGGAGGGAGAAGGCAAGTACGTATCTCGTCATCATCGTTAGTATTAGTTGCTTGTTCATCGGACTCCTGGCTTGGTAGGAGAAGGGTCGAACTGGCACCGAGGTGCTCGAAACCAATGTCAGGAATACTCGTCTCCGTGGCGACATCTGTCTGGGTACTGGTGCCACGTGGAATGCCCAGTCCTAGGTCTGGTACAGGGTCGTCACTGACACAAGATTTAAGCCGATCAAAGTGGGTGACTGAGGTCAGGCCATCCGAAGCGCGGATGTGGTAAGTCACGTCCGATGTCTTACATACTACCACATAGGGGCCTTTCCACTGGTAACTCAGTTTACTCGGCATGTTTGCAGATCATCGCGAATCGTGTACCCAAACCATTCTTCCCACTTCATATGGATCTCCATGCACCCTGTGGTCGTGCCATGTTTTCTGACGCTGATATGCAGTGGATTGAGTTGTTCTCACTAACTCATGGTTCTGTTCTATCCGCTGCCGCATGAGCTCTACATAGAGAGATTGTGAATTTTTCTCCCCCGAAATCCTGGCCATGGCCAGATCCAGAGGTAAGGCTAATTCGTGGCTTAAGATTAACCGTGCAGTGGTATAACCCATGCTGGAATGTATTGAAGTGCGGTGTGCCATGAGCACATATGGGAGTCGTGGATCTCAATCTCGACAATCAAGGCGTGTTTCCTTCATCGACATTTCGGTGAGAGTACAATTAAATCTCTCCACCATGCCATCCCTCCGTGGATGATACAGAGTTGTCCTTGTTTTGACAATGTGAAACAATTTGCAGAGCTCGGAGATCAGCCAGCTCTCAGAATTACTTCCTTGATCAGAGTGCAGCTCATAAGGCATTCCAAACCGGAAGAACATATTGCTTGCCAAGACCTCCGCTATTGTGGATGCCTCTTGGTCCAGCAAAGTGAATGCTTCCACCCACTTTGTAAAATAATCTTGTAATACGAGGATGTATTTCTTTCCATCATCCGTCGTATTCAAGTGTCCGAGAACATCAATAGCCACTTGCTCCCATGGTGCACCAACAATTTTTACTTGTAAGGGTGCGTAATGATGCTGGCCATGTGACACATTTGCCGACCCATGCCTTTACACCATCACGAATTCCGATCCGGTGGAATTTCTGTCTTATTCTCATTAATGTCCGCTCAACAGCTAGATGACCAGCGTTATTGTGCAACTGTTGTAATATCTTTCGGGATAACATTCCGGAATTACCAGGTGGTTATTAATGTAGAGAACGCCATTATGAATATGGCATTCTTTGAGCTGCTCGTAGTAGTACTTGGCTGTTGTGGATAATGGTGTAACAGATTCCCGGGGAGGCCATACCCCCTCCTGGATCCACGTGTATATATTTCGTGTCTGCGTGTCTGTTGCTTGTTCGTGTGTGATGTTCTCCATGTTCCACTCTACGCACCACAATTCGGGGAACACCGGAGATGGCTGTGTTGTATTTTTCAGGGTGGTGGCTACTTCGGGTTCATTCTTGAGTCTGATTCTGCTCAAGGCATCGGCATTCCCATGCAGTTTGCCAGGTCTATGAACCACGTTGAAGTTAAAAGACTGCAGGGATTCATGCCACCTCGCTACCTGGCCCTCCAGAATTTTAAGGTTACGGAGTCAGTGTAGGGAAGCATGATCCATATGGCAAGTAAATGGACAGCCGTACAGAAAGTGTTTATAATACTTGACAAAGTAGACCACAGCCAGTAATTCCTGCTTGGTAGTCGCATAACGTTTCGAGGGCGCGAACCATAACCCAGTACCTGCTCCATTCCGCCCTCTGTGACCTGAAATAGAACTGTGCCAATGGCGTAAGCTGATGCATCAGTGTCCAGGATGAAATCGAGGTTAGGGTTAGGATGAGCGAGAATAGGGGCGGTCGTCAAGAGTTCCTTCAATGCACTTAAGGAAGCTTCACACTCACTCGTCCACTCAAAGGGTCGCTCTTTTTCGGTGATCTTGAAGAGAGGTGATGCAATCTCACTGAAATGATCGACGTATCGACGATAGTATTGACAGAGACCAAGGAAGCTCCTAGTTTCCGTGACAGACTCTGGGGTCTGCCACTCCACCATGGCTTTCGTTTTTGATGGTTGGGCGGCTACTCCATCACCGGATATGATGTGTCCCTGGAACTCAATGCTCTGTCTGAAGAGATGCCATTTCTTGGGGTTGGGCTTCAAGTTAGCCGTGCGGAATCTTGAAAGCATGGTGTCTAAATTGTAAAGAGTTTTTCAAACATGGGTCCAAAATCTATTACGTTGTCAATGTAACATAAACGGATTTCCCATTACAGGATAGTTAATACCTGCTCAATGAGACGTTCGAAAGTTCCAGGAGCATTGCACAAACCGTAGGGCATCTTGTGGAATTGAAAAGGCTGTCACGACAAACGAATGGGGGTCTTCTCCATATCAGCCTCATCCAGGGATACCTGCCAGTATCCACTAGCTAAATCAAGGGTACAAAACCACATGGCTCCGGACAAGGAATCTAAGGCCTGATCTATCCATGGTATGGGATAAGCATCCTTAATGCTTAGATCATTAAGGCGGCGGTAGTCTATACCAAACCACAAAGATCCATCCTTTTTGCCTGCTAGTACTATGGGACTGGCCCAGGGGGATGCTGAGAGCTCAATTATTCCGGTCTGCAACATGTCCTCTACTTGTTGGTGTGCCTCCACTTCCTTATGAATCGGGAGCCATCTAACGGGCTGACGTACGGGTCGGTTGTTTCCGGTGTCGATAGAGTGCCGTACTAGATGAGTTTCTCCAAGGTCCATGTCTCCTGATGAGAAACTATCGCGATATTTGTGAAGTAATTCTCTTATCTGTAATTTTTGGGATTGCAGCAATCCAACTGTGGCACATAAATATAGGTCTTGTAAGTGTTCGGGAAAATCATCAGACATTGTGGTGGTTGTGTTTGCGGTAGGGGCTGTTTCCAGTGATATAACATCCACCAAATGGCCACAATGGACTCCTAATTCAAGTGTTATTGGGCCTGCAGTGCCATTAGATACATGAAACGGAATACGTTCCTTGTTGGTGGTGTCCACGGTGATGCAGGCACTGGCGCAATGTGAGGCGAGAATGTATTCAGGGTTGGGTTCCAGCATGGTTGTGTGAGTGTTGTTTCCTAATTGTGGTGCAGTGGCCCACAAGATCCTTTCCTGTCCTGGCTCAACTGTGGCGGTGGTAGCTAATATCACCGCACACGTATCATATAGTGATGATTCTGGTCCAAGGGGTATCCGTCGGCCGTGTGTGTCTAATTCATGTTGCTTACAATATATGATGGCTTCGCTGGCACTGAGGAAATCAGAACCAAGCCGGGCATCGTTTTGGATGTAGGCGATGACAACTTGCTGTATGAATTGCATTTCCTCTATATGTATTACGAGGTTTACTACAGCCACGGGCACATTTGCTCCCGTAGCTGTTTAAAAAAGATGTTCGTAGGCCTAAGGGTTGGCTTTTTATGAGGTGGGATGCTCTCATATAAGCGCTTGTTAAAGACTGATGGAAGCTCCAGTGTCCACAGTGACACTGGTGGAAATTCTGCTAAACAGACAGGCACCTTTATATATCACCTTATGGTGGGGCTGCGGAAAAGTCTCCAATGAAACCATTTGTGTAAGAGCTGGTGGTGCGGTATCATTCTGTATATAGTTGGCTTGTTTCCGGATAGCTTCCTTGAGTGCAGTTGGTGGCTGAGTGTGGAACGGGCCGACTCTTTATCGCTGCTGCTGTGATTGCTTGGGCGACAACGGGGTCGGGGGTAGCAGTGGTGGTGGCATTGTTGCTGATTCTGCATAAGCTGTGTTGATGTATACTGCAGTGCGGATAGGATTCTCAAGTTCACAGATAAGGATTAACTGAGCACGCCACTTTTTACACCGCACCATTGTATGTTTAGTTGAAGCACAGAAGAAGCAATGGTGTTAGGGCATGTTCCATTTCTTTGTCCGATGTTTCTTTTTGCAGATCCAAATGGTTGAGTGGGTGCTTTCCTCAGAATCACTGCTGATGCTCCATGTTGGTGACGTAGCGGTAATAGGCTGTGAGTTGCAAACCACCAAAGGACATTGGATGTTAAGTGCCCTGGCGGTGGGACGTGGTGCTTGCAAAAACGTTTCAGTGGAGATGCTACAACCTACCACTGCTGTTTTACATAGGAAAGAAGATTGTGTAGATGCGGAAAATGTTGGTTCCCTTTTTCCGCAGGGGAAAGATGGCAGTGCTGCGGATGCAGTGTGCATCGTAGGCACCGTCATGGAAGAAGATGGGTGCGGGTGAGTGTGTGATGTTGTAGGAATATATTGACAAGTATGTGTGGCCGCCTGACATAGTTGTACAGAGGCCGCAGTTGAGCCGGGTTGTAGGGAAGGGCACCGAAGTGACTCTGTAATCAGTGCCCGTGCTAGTTTAATGGATTCTCTGGCTGCGGGGTTCGTCGGTCAGCAGTTGGGGTTGTAGATGGAGGGTGGTTTGGGCATCGTTCCCTCCAATGGCCCGGCTGACCACATCCAAAGCATGTGTTTGGTGGCGGTGCTGATGCTGTGGTTGATTGCGGTTTGGTGGCCGATTGTGTTGCTACTGTGGTGTTTAGTGTCGTCACGAGATTAGTGAGTGCAGAGATCTGTTTAGTTAACTCTTCTAATCGTTCATGCTTGTTTTGTCTATTGTTATTGTTGCGCTGGTTCCCGTTTCCTTGGGCGTTGTTATGGCCCCCATGATGGGATTTGCCACGCCCTCTCCTTCTAGACACGTGATACTGACCGGGGATTTCTGATTGTGTGTGTTGATCATTGTTGGTGATGCTTGTGGGTGTAGTAGTTGATTCGGTGGTTTTTGCGACATTAACATCATTCATTTCATTTATTGGATGCAGATGGCAGTGATTATTTTTCTCCCGCTCCAAGAAGTTCTCGATCTGAACTGTGGTAGCCGTCAGTTGTTGAAGGCTGCCATGCTTCGTGAGAAACAGTTTTTCTTTTAGGGCAGGCTCTCTGCTCAATGCGTCTATGAAAGTATCAAGATGTAGATGGGTTATGCCCTCGATATTTGTGCTGGGGTATGCACGGGTAACAAGACAACGGATGAGACTCACTAATTCTGGCAATGTTTCCTCTGAGCATCGCCGTAGATTCTTCAGTTGAAGCCAACTTGTTTCTACGAGGGCAGTGTCGCCGAATCTTTCCGACAACGCGTTCTCCAGTTCGGGGTAAGATGGTGTGTAGTCTGTGCCTAAGACTGCCTGAACATGCAAAGCTTTTCCGGACAACTTTGCGGCTAAATACGCTCCCATCTGTTGATTACTCCATCGGTTTGTTCTACTGATTATTTCAAATTGTACTTTATAATTGACCCAATCAGTCTCCCCGCTAAATTCGGGGTGGGGTTGGGTGGGGAATGATCCAGCCATGACCTCTTGGAGAAGTAATTGGAGCAAAACCTGGTGGTGGTGCTGGTGAAACTGATGAGAATGCGGATGTGGTTCATCGTGTAGGTGGTGGTGATGTTACTCGTCGATGTCCCTGATGGTGCTGACGCATTCATGAAGGCAATTCTCTGTGATGACGTGCTGCATGGTATGTTGGTTCCGCCGAATACCACCCTGATGCGGGTCCATAGACAGGTGAGGTCTATAGACTGGTGGACGCATGTTGTGTAGATGGCGTGGACGTTCCTGATGTTGTGAGATGTATTCCTCGTATGAAGGCAGTGCAGGTGACTGACTTGAATGAGGTGCATGATGTGTGCGTTGTCTGATGTAATGATGGAATGGTGTAGCCGTATCCTCTGGTTCGTATCACTGATGTGGTGAATAGTACGGAGATGATGCGTGAAAAGGAGGTGATACGGGATATGGTACATGAGTATCCAGCCACTGATCACCCATTGATGATGTAGATGAACATAATGGTCGTGAAGGTGGTAGTTGCCCCCGTAGTGGTCTTTGTCATGGTCATCCGCGATCCGGCGTAGATGGTGGTAGCCTATCATAGAGATCCGATAAGGTGATGCGTTGAGTTCCCACCTGCAAGGCATCGTGATGTGTCCCCTCGCTGATCGGTGAGAACATGTGTTGTGGTGGTGCTAGTCGTTCCGCACGATTTACATTTGTTACATTGTCGGTGAGCATGCGATCAGTGCGTTCATCATATGATGCTACCTCTAAATCGAGGGAAAACTGACTGTCAGATGAGGGTGACTGAAACTCGTGGTTGGTGCGTGTAGGCGTGGGTTCACTTCTCATTCGAGCCCCACATCAGGCGCCACTTGCAGCTCATGGAGGTATGTGCTGGTCTGCTGTTAAGTATCGGCCCATCGTACCGTAAGTGTGTGATGACCAGGATGACTGGTTAGCTGCAGATCTCGGGGTTGTGGTTCCCATGTTCTGTCTCTCCATGGAGTATATAGACCGACTTCTAGAGCCGGTGGAACAATGATGTTCCAGTGGGGCCGTGCGACCATCGCCGCTGAGTTTGAACCACATGGTGTCGTCCCAACTGTTAGTGTCACCGGTGTGTCTTTCCATACAGAATGGAGTAATTAGAATAATATACGTACAATATAAATTAATACTATACAAACAGGGTGAATCGTTTGACAGTAATATGAGCACAATAATACACAATATAGAGCTAGCTGGTGTTCTTTCTATGTGGTGTCGGCGGAGGTACCACACAGCTCCTTGAATCCGCGGAGGTATCCCTGCAAGAGAAGCATCCGCATAGGAGATCACTGAGTAACTTAATATAAGTTAATATACCCCTAACATACACAGAGAGAACATTATTGCTGCGAGAGGAAACTGAATATGTTTATGATGGTGCGAGAGGAAGGTGCCTTGCGTGGGCCTCCATCACAGGAATTCTCACTGTTGTGAGAGGCAAGTGCCTCGCGCGGGCCTCTGTCACAGGAAAATGCCTTCAACGCCGAAGCAGAGGAAAAGAGTTGGCAAAAAGGGCCACTCTTTTGTTCATCAGAAAATGCTAAGTGCTGAAAAATCCTAGGAAAGCCATAATTAACGTGATGTGTGCTGGTCCAAAGAATTCCCACGTCACCGTCTTATGTAGTTCCAAGTTGCTGTATTTGTAGATGCCGCTTTCTTTATGCGTGCCTTCTGCTACAGGCTAACCTACCATTTAAGTGTTAGAAATGAAAACTAGCTTTGGCCACAAGTGGCAGGGATTCCTACCTATCGTTAAATACAGCTGTCCAATGGGCGCAGATGCCTAGCTTCCCGTAGGTTGCTTTGAAAGAGCATCTACCTCCATTGATGGTATGCGTACATGTTACATTGCAACGCATCCGAATTTGATGAAAATCCGGATACCCTGCTCTGCAACCACATAACACATCACCTGGACAATGGCTACATTTCACATAAGCGAGTTTGATCACTGACATATCGTTAACGTGGGGGTAAAGAGGCGAATATCCACCGCGAGCGTCCTTCCCAGTGAGGGTGTGGCGGATTCCAAGATCCTTCCCAGACTCTGACGAGTTGGATGGAGATGCGCATCTCGTCCGTCACCATTTCCGATGGCTCTAACATTTGACCTGTCATTAGGATTATGTTCCAATGTGCCCAAATATGCACTGCGGGCCAGTAAAAAACCCTATCAAACTCACATTTACAACTATATGTTTTCGCAGTGCTTTCCTTCGTTGGCAGGGTTATCTAGCTAACAAGTATCCGAGGATACAGGGAAGGTGTATGTAAATCAGCACTTTAACCATCACTGCTCAGAAGCTTCTGATGGAGTCCCATGGTCAGATCAGATCAACATGCTGATGGGACGTCAACACATTTAAGAAGTCATGCAGCTTAGTGGATCGTGGAAAGAGACAATAACTTTAATATATACGAGGCCCTATAGGTATTTGGCCAATTTTACACAACCTTGCCGGAGTGCGGGGATACATTACCGCAACAGACGGAAAAGAGGCATACACTATATGTCTCCTAACGAAGAGATTGTCCCTACCCACTTCAAACCTATCCTATTTGAGCTGAATAGTAAGGTTTAGTCGGTAACATGCCGGGCTCAAACAGTTAGAGCATGGTCAGCAACCTCAGTGTAAAATTGATGATGGTAGGAATAAGTGATGAGGATATAATGTTGCTGTTTAGTATTTCCTAGTGTATTGCGGTCTAAGTTTTCTATAATTAAACAAAACATATCAACGAATTGGCTATCTGCCATATACAACTAACCAATGCAGTGAACGATGACAATTTATATAAATTATTGAGGTAGTACGTATCAGGTTGACAGACCTAAACGGTGCAGTTAGTTAAAGCACCTAACAGTAAATACGGATAATATAAACAGTAATAAAGAAATTATAAATTGTGGTCCTAAGACAGGGAAGGCACCTATTAGTCATCAGAGCCATATACGGAAATAATAATTAGATGCACAATAGTATAGTTACTTGAATACCTAATAGTCGTCGGTACGGAACAGGCTACTATGTTAATGAAATTGAGGCACTAACATATTCATAGCGTGACTTGACACATCCTCTGGAGCTAGAGATGTTTCCGCAGGCGATTTCCACATCTGGTCTCCGCAGGTTGGACCTGCAAGCTGACTCCTCCAAGCAGGGTAGATACGATGCATACTCATGACAGTGAAACAGAACAGTGAAGTAGCATCTATTAGATAGTCGCTATAACTAAATCATAATTTTTACTGATGTGAGAAAGTTCTCCATCCGGCGACGGAAGTAATAAAGCTAAAGGTTGCCCATTAACAGAGCAGGCTGTATAATAATGTTAAGTGGATACATAACTAGGCACACGGTGTGGGATGCATCGCATTGCTCTTGCGGTGCATCTAGCAAAGTCCACCAGACTGTGGTCAAAAAGTGAATTAAAACACGGTTCATGGTTAGCAGATCCGGTGAGTCGTCCACCAAGAATCACCGCAGCTCTACATTGCATAGGATTACATTCAGGGCCCGCACAGCCCCTTCCACAGAAGTTACCTTAGGAAAGTCCGTATGCAGAAAGTCTAACTTTAAATTTAGTTTATTACTTCCGGATGGACGTCCGGGAGTATCCGAAATTCTGTGGAAGCCACGGACTTCCTACACCGCAGATGTGCTGGGATCCGTAAGACACCGGTTGAAGACCATGGTTGGTCAGGAGTTCACATCCGTCATCCAGGTGGTCCAGTCGTCGTGTGTGGGCTGGCTTCCATGCCGGCGATGCTCCTGATCCTTGGTTTTTCACCCCATTTATACTCGCTGTGCCGTCGGGGCTGGGCGCCTCAACCAATCTGCGGCCGAGCGCGAGCCGATCAGCGTGCTGCTATGCTGGTGACGTATCGACCACGTGTACATAGATCTTTATATTTAGTTTAATATATACACACGGCTACGACGTTATAGCAATATTCAGAGTATAATTTAGCGGGGAGCTTCGACGATAACTCAGCCATTTCTGGGCCGATTTTAAAATAGTTCACAGTTTTAGAAAGCTCGTTTAATTTTGGTACTGATTCGTACCAAGAAAAACGAGAACGGATAAATTATAAGCATTTACTAGTACCTACTCGGTACACTATAGGTAAGCACTCGCTTCCAATTCTGAGACGTGTTGTCAGAGAAGCTCTGACGCGTGCGCATGCGCACTTCGCGTTCTATCAGACTTTTTACCAAGACACCTCTTGTATAGGGCTTACATACGCTTATTACTCTACCCAAGGGGGTGCACTTTAGAACGAATCCGGCATGGCCGGTGCATTACCAGCCTTGCTGGGATGGCCAGCACCCGTCCGGTCGATCTGTGCTACACTTTACTTGGTAAACGCGCTTCAGATCAGATGAATCTGATCACAATAAACTATGAGAAATTTGAGGCTGTTGCATCTGTTGGTACACATGTTATAGTAAATAACATTTTGAGCGAATATTCTGATGTATTTAATGATGGTTTAGGTACTTTGCCGGGAACAGTTACTCTAAAACTTGATGAAACTATATTGCCACAAACTTCTCATCCTGGTTTCATACCTATTGCATTGAAACCTAAAGTTAAATCTGAACTTGATCGCTTACAGCACTTAGGCGTTATTGCATCAGTCGATCAACCTACTGATTGGAACTCGAGCATAGTAGTAGCTACTAAGAAATCAGGTGACATTTGTACTTGTTTAGATCCAAGAACGCTGAATACTGCTCTGAAACATGAACGTTTTCAACTTCCGGTTATGGATGATTTGTTGCCCAAACTCTCAAATGCTAAGGTGTTTTCCAAGCTTGATCTTACAAATGCTTACTGGCATGTTTTATTGGATGAGCAATCAAGCTATCTAACAACATTCCAGACACCATTTGGAAGATACCGTTGGCCGAGACTCCCATTTGGTACGTGTTTTAGTAGTGAAATCTTTCAGATAAGATCGAAGGCATACTTAATGTATCTCATGATATAATTGTGTATGGAACTGGCGATAATTTAGCGGAAGCATATGAAAATCATGATCTAAATTTGCGTTCTTTACTAAAACGATGCAGAGACAAAAACATTAAACTAGACAAAGGAAAATCTGAGATTTGTGAATCAGAAATATCCTTTCTAGGTCATCTCGCGGCTAGGGATGGTCTTAAAGCTGATCCATCAAAAATAGATGCTTTTATGCGAATGGAAAGACCAGTAGATGTTGCAGGTGTACAACGTCTAAATTGTACTGTTAATTATCTCTCAAAATACTTGCCTTGTTTGTCTGACGTTATGGAGGCAATCCGTCAATTAATTTGTAAAGATGTCGAATGGCAATGGTCTGAAATTCAAGAACGTGCATTTGATGAAATGAAACGTTTGGTTTCTCAAGCACCTGTACTAGCTTTCAATAATCCTGAACAAGAACTTGTAATCCAATGTGATGCTAGTCAGAATGGATTAGGTTCAACCTTACTACAAAATGGTCAACCTATTGCTTATGCAAGCCGTACACTTACTGAAACTGAAGGGTGATATGCCCAAATAGAGAAGGAAATGCTAGCGATTGTCTTCTCTCTTGAACGGTTCCATCAATACACTTATGGTAGACCTGTTAAAGTATAAACTGATCATACACCTTTGGAATCGATCATTAAGAAACCACTCGCTAATGCTCTTAAGCCTTTGCAAGGTATGTTACTACGGGTTCAGCAGTACGATATTGAATTTGTCTATTGTAGATGTAAAGACATGATTCTTGCTGATATGTTGTCTAGAGCCTTAATTCCAAATTCTGAAAAACTTCAGAGTGACTTTGAGGAAATCAACATGGTTGATTATCTACCTATTCGAGATGAACGTTTGCGTGAAATTCGTCTAGCTACTGGCTACTGATAACGATGAAGTCTTGAGCATGCTCCATAAAGTCATGCTACAGGGCTGGCCAGATGACAAGGATTCAATTCCTGTGCAGTTAATGCCTTACTTTTCAGTATGTGACGAAATTACAGTACACGATGGCTTGTTTCTCCTTCGATCAATACTCACCATTCTGTTACTTCTGATATACAGCTGGCCTTGACAGCTGGCTCTAGTACTATAGACTTAGAAAGCTTTGCCGACTCCTTGGAACCGGGTACTCGGCTCACAACTGCCGAGTACCCGTCTACCATAGAGCTCATTCTTGTTGCATAGCAACAAGTGCAATACATGCTTTTCGCAGTGGACAAAGATTTAATCTAAGTCTTGTTATAATCTGTGATTGTGATAGCTAGTGCTCTCTTGAAAGGATAATTTTGATAATAATGGATACCGCCGAGGATAACCAGGTTGTATAATTCCTTATTATCCATAGTTAAAAGACTTAGGTCTCTAAATTTCGTTGTGTCGCATGTCCCAATTTCTGACCCCAGAGAATCTGGGACGTGTGTTAACAACGAGATATGCCAGATGATCGCCTTCTTTAAACCCCAACAGGCGATCAGCAGATATGAAAATAGGTGTTTGCTACGGTATTTCTAACACGAATATCGGCTGACGTCGTTCTCCGTAGGATCCGAGCGGGTGACGTCACACCCGTGGTGCTCGGATCTTTATGTGAAGAAAATTTTTCATTAATTCGCGCATCTTGTTCTGGGTGCTGCGTACTAAAAATGGTACCGGAAACTTTGGAATGCTCAAGTTTAAGTGTTGTCACGATCTGTTTGCAATGATCGGTGGTTTCAAAATTCTTGATTAAGATGCGTGGTCTGCAGTTTGTTTACATTTTGTTGTTTCTTCACATATCGTTTTGGCTTTCGTTAGGAGTATAATTTATATTAATTGGTAAATATACCCCGAGTGCTATGCGATATGATTCCTGGTTCCGTTATACATCCTGGAGGATCAATTATGGGTGTAATTATGCCGCTTCATTCTTGTCGTTATAGTCAATGCGATCTTTGCTGTAACGTTGCGGGGTGGGGTGGGGGAGGGTTTGCAGTTAATTTATGGTCAAGTTATTTGAAAATTAATTGTCTGCCTTCCATCCGTGTGTCGTTCCGCTTGCTTATTGTAGGTTTGTGCTTATTTATAGGCCAAGCCAGCCCCGCCATCATGTGACGTGTGCCACAAATTCGTACAGGTCTTGTTCAAGGACCATGTGTGTGTTTAGGTGTACGCCCTGTAACCTAGATGATAGGTGTAGTGTGTGTGCAGTGTGGTCCGCGGAGATGATGCTCAAGTTCCTTGCCCAGAATGATGTGGCTGGGTCTGACGTGGGGTCAGGCAGTGCGATAGTAAATCGTGGAGCATCTGGTTCGGCCTGTGGGGGCGCTCCATGTCCCCGGCTGGAGGTGGCGGAGATGGCACCGCCGGCGTGGTTCGGTCCGGCTATGCAGGGTTTTATGCATGGCGTTCTTCCCACGCTGGTGTCGTCACTGCTACCGAAGGTTGGGGGGCAGTTTCTCTCCACGCCTGGTACGGACCCTATCCTTGGACAGGGTTCTGGACTGGTTACCGAGGGAGCCATCTTGTACGGCCCCCTGGTGGTCCCGTCGGGCTCCGGCCTGACGGGTTCCATCTCTCTGCGGCCACCTCCGGGTGGTCCAGTAGTGGTGGCCGGTCCATCAGGTGTGGGAGCCGTCCGCCAGGATGGCTCCACGGTTTCCTCGTCTAGCGACGACTCTTCGGAGTCTGAAGACGAGGAGGCCGAAGAGGAGAAGTTGCTGCGGCCTGTGATGCCACGGGTGGAGAATATGGTGGTCGATTCCGTCCCGGACGGAACCGTCCTCCATCTGTCTGGCTTGGCACAAGCCAGGGCAGCGGCTCCGCCCATGGTTGAGGCCAATCTGGTACCAGGCACCGGTCCCGTGATGGTTGGTTTGACGCCAGCCGACACGGCGTGGTACTCACCTATCTCGCCTGGTCCGGCGGTCGGACGTGGGATGCCGTTGGCGCCCCTGTTTGGCCACGGTTCCGCATCTGCTATGGGTCCGCACGGTTTTCTGTGCGGACCTACCCCATGGACTGGTGTTCATGGGGTGGCGGCGGAACCGTTTTTTTGGTGCTGGAGTGCCTGGCATGTCAGCCGCAGCTCCTTGCTGGGAGGCCGTGGCTGGCAGGTCCGTGAATGCATCAACGGGTGACGTGTTCACGGGTGTGTCCTCCTCGGAAGTAGACTGGTCGGCGGCTCTGGCTTGGCTAGCCAGGGTTGACCCGTCTGTGGTTTCGGCCATGGCCGAGGAGAATGCGCCCCGTCCGTCGATTGCATCGATTCGGACTGGGATCTTGCCCGCAGCCCGGATCCAGTCTGTTGGACTGGATCCACGGTTCATAGAGTTGTTGGATGCTATTTATAGCAAGCAGCTCCTGACCAAGGGCCAGCTCCCTGCGGCCTCCAGGGAGGTGCGGGCGAGGTGTCGTATTCCACGGGGGGGGGGGGGAATACGACACATATGGTGTGGTACCGTCGGTCACCGAGGATGACCGATGGGTTCTGGGCGTTCAGAGTGCTGGAGCGGGTGGCCCCGGTCCGGCACTTGTGGATAAGTCCCAGGCACACCACGAGGAAGTCCTGTCTCTATGCGATGAAGGTGTGCGGGCAGCTATGAGTGCTGTCAACCATTCCTATCGCCTTCTTCAGTCGGTGTGGGCTGAAGCGGGGGCAGGCCACCTGTGCCACCTGTGGCGCTTTCGTGCGTCAATGAAGGCTTGGTGCTGTCTATGGACGCACTGGCAAGGGTGCAAGCGTGCGTGACAAAGTCCAGGAGGCAAATGGTTCTTGACCATATGCGTCCGGCTACAGCAGTCAGGGAGCGTCTTCTTGGGACGCCCCTGACAGGGCCTAGCATCTTCGGTGGCCAGGCGCGGTCCATCTTAGAGGACACTGCCAGCATCGCGCAGAATCAGTTGGCGGTCAACCTACAGCTGGAGCTAGTGCGACAAGCGCACGCACTAGGGGCTGTAGGGAAACCGCTAGCTGGCCAACCTTCGAAGAAGCAGAAGAAGCAGAAGGGCAAGGCGAAAGCCAAGCCTGCTGCGACTTCTGCCTCGTCTGCGTTTTCTCAGCCGCCGCCGGCTAAGAAAGCCAGGAAGGTTGTGGAGGCTCCTACCCTCCCCAGTGTTGCTCCTGATCGCCCCAGAGGCGGGAAGGGCAAGGGGAAGGGTCAGGGTAAGTCCTCCAAGGGCGGAAAGAAGGGAGCGGATCGTACCTGAGGTCACGAAAGCTCCCTTCATATCCGCCTGGATCGGACCTGTGCGACAGGAACAGCGGTGCCAGTTATACCCGCGAGCCAAGACAGTTTTCTCTCTCTCTCTCGTTAAGAAAGGGGAGGGGGGAGCGGACCGCGAGCCGGACAACCCCGTTAGACGTCGAGGCGTCTATGGTGGGTGGAAGGCTCATGCGTTTCGTCGAGGCCTGGCGAGGTGTGACGTCAGACAGTCTGGTCCTGGGGTGGTTATCCCAGGGGTACATGCCGGAGTGGTGGGACTTTCCACCGCAGAATCTGTCTTTGGCACCTGTCTGGACACCCATACCACGGGACCCAGACAAGTTAGAAGCCGTTCAAAACGAAGTGTCTGGTTTGCTTCTGAAGGGAGCAATAAAACCAGCGAACGAGAACACTCCGGGCTTCTATTCAAATATGTTCCTTGTCCCCAAGAGCACGGGGGGATGGAGACCCATACTCAATCTCAGGCCATTAAATTGGTTTATCCATACGCCTCGGTTCCAGATGGAAACACCGAGATCGGTAATGGCGGGATTGAGGAAGGGAATGTGGTGTGTGTCGATCGATCTGAAAGATGCATACTTCCACATTCCTATGAACCGGAGTTGGCACAGGTTTCTGCGATTTACGTTTCAGAATCAAGTATGGGAGTTTACTGTTCTCCCGTTTGGCCTGTCGACAGCTCCGATGGTTTTCACAAGAGTGGTCCTTGCGGTGATAGCGTTTCTCAGAAAGGAGAACGTGGCGCTACACACCTACATAGACGACTGGCTGCTCAAGGTAGACTCTGCAGCCAGGTTGAACGTGGATACTGCTCTGACTCTGAAGTTACTTTCAGATCTAGGCTAGATAGTCAATAAGGAGAAATCCGAGTTGACACCCACTCAACATTTCGTTTATTTGGGGATGCGATTCGATCTCGAGGAGGGCAGGGTTTACCCGTCAGAGCCCAGAGTGGTGTCTCTGTTAGCCATCCTCAAAAGTTTTCGAGTGGGAAACCACATTCAGGCGAGGCGGTTTCTTCAGATGTTGGGCATGATGGTCTCCATGGAGCAAGTGATCCCGTACGCTGCTCTAATGCGAAGACCTATCCAGTTGTATCTGATGTCTCTGTGGAAACATAGAACAGAACCCCTGTCAAAACTGGTGCCAGTTTTGGAGCCGATAATATCGCATCTTGTATGGTGGAAACAGCGTCAGTATCTCCTAGTAGGGGTTTCGCTGCACCTACCTCACCCCCAGCTGTCCGTGTACAAGGATGCGTCGCTGGAAGGGTGGGGTGCCTGCCTGGGAGAACACCAGGTCTCGGGCACATGGACTGTCCTGGAGAGTCAGCTGCATATCAATCTGTTGGAAATGATGGCAGTGGAACTGGCATTGGAAGAGTTTCTTCCGATGTTCAGGGGCAACGTGATATTGATACGGTCGGACAATTCGACGGTAGTATCATACATAAATCGCCAAGGCAGGACCAAGTCACCCACACTGTGTATCAAAGTGTGGCACTTGATTCAATGGTGCAGGAATTACTCGGTTGTTTTGAAAGCAGCTCACATTCCTGGGCGATTGAACAATCTGGCGGATGCTTTGTCTCACAGACAGAGAATTCTGCAAACAGAATGGTCCCTCAACCCTCCGGTTCTACGAAGGATCTTCGAGCATTGGGGCAAACCCAACGTGGACTTGTTCGCCACAAGGGAAAATGCTTAAATCATGACTTATGTCTCGCCGATTCCAGATCCAAATGCCGTCGATACAGACGCTCTGGCGATAAGCTGGAGACGGATGCACGCTTACGCATACACACCCACCATCCTTCTACCGAAGGTATTGGTGAAGATCAGGGAGGAACCGTATCTGGTCCTGCTAATAGCGCCGTCTTGGCCAGGCAGGGCGTGGTTCACGGATCTTCTAGATCTGCTGCTGGAAAATCCAGTGCAGTTGCCCGAGATTCCGAACATAATCTCCCAGGCCAAGGGACGCTTCCTACACGAGCGTCCCGAAATGTTCAAATTGACTGCATGGATGTTATCAAACAACGTTCCACGTCGGAAGGCTTTTCTCGACAAGCTGCTGATTTAATCGCGGCTGCGAGAAGGAGGTCAACCTTCAAGTCATATAACAACAAGGTTAACAGATTTGCAGACTGCTGTGAAGAAAAGGGTATTGATACCTTTCAATCCACTATTCAGCAAAGAGCAGACTTTCTCTGTGGGCTGTTCTTTTCAGGACTAGCTCCCGTCACAATTGCTGGATACAAGTCAGCTTTGGTATCAGTTATCCCTTGTCTAGCCAACAGGGATAGTCCAGAGGTGGCCCAGTTAAATGTGATGGTGAAGGGAATGAGCAATCTCCGACCAAGACAACCGGTAGTCATTCCAGCCTGGAGTCTATCTTTAGTGCTTTATGTACTGGCCAAGCACCCTTTCGAACCGTTGCGTTCGGCTAGTCTAAAGCATTTGACTCTAAAGGCGATTTTTCTATTGGCAGCTTCCTTAGCTAGAAGGTGCAGTGAGATCCATGCGCTTTCGGCAGAGAGGGACCGATTTATTGTCTCCGGAGAGGGTCTGCGTCTTCTGCCAAGAGCAGAGTTTATGTCAAAGAATCAATCTTTGAGATATCCCGGCAAACCGATCATAATACCAAAGTTAACTAGGTTTGATCGCGATGCCAGTGTCTGGTGCCCGGTCCGTGCTTTGACTAAGTACAGAAAACGGACTGACTCGTTACGGTCGAACGATAGACATCTCTGGATCTGCCATAAAAAGCCTTATGGCGCCGCATCCATGGATACTATCTCTCGTTGGGTAGTCGAATGCATTCAGACTACTTATGAGATGGCGACTGGGCACCAGGTGCAAGGCGCAAGGGCACACAATGTTAGAGGAATAGCCGCCTCGACCGCCCTTTATAGTGGTGTTCCATTAGAGGACATCATGGCCGTTACACAATGGCACTGTGAGTCCTAATTTACGGATTACTATATGAGGGATGTGTCAGACTCAGCCAATCCACTCGCTTTAGCTATTTTGAGACGATAGTAAAGTGACCACACTGCTTTTCACCCTTTTTTCACTTTGGTAAGAAAAGAACCTAAAGCATGCATGGTCGAGCGTGAGGATGACAACCAGATTGTGTCACTGATGGCCGGACCAGTGAATGGTTGGAGGCGGTATGTCTGAAGTCCAATTATCATAAGGTAATTCATTAGTGAGAGTTTTTTGTATCATGTCTATATATCATGTTCATTCATCTTATATATTCATGCTCATTCTCAGGCTAATACATGTGGATATGCATGTAGCAGTTAACCCTCTTGGCATATTTGAGTTTCAGGCGAGATACATGTTCGTGAGTTCTCTCCCTTTTCTTAGGAGAAAAAGGGAGGGGGGCATTGACGCGAATGTGATTCGGTTCCGATAACTTGACGGTCATTTTAGGTCTCCGTTAGTCAAGTTGTTAAGTCTAAATCTTTCTCCAAGGGGCAAAAGTAGCATTTATGGCTTGCCCCTTCCCACCAGGTTACTGATAAAATCTGGTGTATATCAGAAGTAACAGAATGGTGAGTATTGATCGAAGGAGAATGAAGGAAATTTCAATTTCCCTTTCTCCGAGATCTAACAATACTCACCATTCTGTTACGGACCCAGCCTCCCAGCCCCACAGAGGCAAGCCATGGATTTTTCTTGTTTGGCGGCTATGCAAACAATATTAGCTCTATGGTAGACGGGTACTCGGCAGTTGGGAGCCGAGTACCCGGTTCCAAGAAGTCGGTAAAGCTTTCTAAGTCTATAGTCCTAGAGCCAGCTGTCAAGGCCAGCTGTATATCAGAAGTAACAGAATGGTGAGTATTGTTAGATCTCGGAGAAAGGGAAATTGAAATTTCCTGCAATTTAAAGGGCAACGTAGTGTTATCCCATGCAGTCTAAGAGCCAGCATAAAACACTGTATTCACTCATCACATATCGCGATCGATGGATGTTTGTGTCACGCACGAGAATGTGCCTACTGCCCGGGAATGGACTGCGATATTAAACAGTATATTTCCACCTGTGAGACGTGCCGAAACTTCGAAACCAATCAAACAAAAGATACTCTTATGAATCATGACATGCCTAACCGCCAATGGGTGAAAGTAGGCGTTGATTTGTTCGAGTTTGACAGTAAAAACTATCTTATAGCAGTTGATTACTTTCTGAAGGGTTGATAGACTAGAGAACACACTGGCAAAAACTGTTATCAGAAAACTAAAGGCCCGTTTTGCCAGGTATGGTATTCCTCCTCATGTTGTCAGCGATCCAGGACCTCAGTTTATTTCGTCAGATTTTGAACAATTTGCACAATTCTGGGATTTTGAACATCTCATAGTAAGTCCTGCAAATCAGAAAGCAAACAGAAAAGCAGAATCTGCAGTAAAGACAGCTAAACGATTATTACATAAGGCTAAAGACTCAAATCAAGATCAGTTCTTGTCAATTCTTGATTTTCGTAACACTTCTAGTCAGGGTATTGATAATAGTCCATCCCAACGTATGATTAACAGACGTGCTAGAAGTCTTTTACCAATGGCCAAATGTTTATTAGAACCAAGGACTACTAACAATATAGCTGAGTATTCAAAACTTAAGCATCAGCAACAGAAACATGTGAATCACTATAACAAAACTGCTCATAAGCTACCGATCATTTAAGGAAGGTGACACCGTGCGTATGAAACCATAATAAAAGGTAGTCATGTCTGAAATAAAGGTGTAGTCAATAAAAGTTTAGATGAACCGTCTTACGAAATTGCTACTGAGAATGGCACTTATCGTCGTAACCGTGTCCAAGTATGAAAGACCAATGAAACACCACCAACGAACTATGTACTGACAATCATGCCAAGAAATAATATGATTCACTGAGACATCAAATTGACACCAAATCAAAATTGTCAACCTACATCACCACTGCCTCCGTCGGTACCAAATCAATTACTTTCACATCGTGATACAACGTTTTCACTAATGTCTCAGCCGTCACCAGAGAAACAACTTATTGGAACTGTTCAGAGACATTCTGGCCATCAAATTAAAACACCTGCATATCTTGGACAATATGTGACTTAATGTTATTATCATTTCTTTAGTTAAACTGTAATTGATTTATTAATCACATAATCGTTTAGAGTCCTATGCTTAAAAAGGGAAGGATGTTCCATTATATGAATACTTCCAGCTGAGCTAAATAACATGGTTATCGGTCTTGTTCGTATTACATCATCCTAATTACACGTTGTCTATTTTACATCTTGTTTCAGTCATTTATGAAGAATATATACCACATTGAAACAGTTAGGGTATCTGTATTCTCCAATTCGCAAACAGGATGGCATCTGCCGACAGTGCAGGCTTCAGGTTGATGAATGATAATGTTATTTTAGCACTATAGCTTCAGTTACCAAGTGGGCCCCACCAAAAATCGTTCACTTTCTGTTTTAGTAGAACCTTCCAGGAGTAATTGGATGGTTGACTTTACAGTTGCTGAACCTCTGACGGAAGCTGACACAGAGAAAGGATTTGTCTATCCCTTATCACCCACCTATGTGAGCTGTAATCTTTGACTGCTAGTTGATGTCTGGTAACCTGGGCCTCAATAGAATCTGGTCAATGAAGCATGTTGACGAACAGGATCAAAATTCTTTTGTGTAACTGCCCTTCAATTGGAATAATTCCAAGAAGAAGATAGTTAGCTGCATTTGCAGTTGACGCTGGAGCCATGTTGTATCTGCTTCATGGAACCTCTGTAGTAGTCTTACAACAGTCAAATCTTTGTCTTGGAAAGTATCAAAGTTTCCAATCCCTGTAGGAGAGCTGGTGTGACATATAGATCTCAGATTTTCCCTGATGTCTTGGGGTTGATTCCATTTAGACTGTGCATTCCAACTTCCATTAATGCATATGTAGTATGTCATGCAGTCTGAATACGAGAAGTAAATGTCTGTGGGTTTTTTGTATCAACAGTTCAGCGGATTTCAAGGTGGATTTCACCCTCTGATAATTCCAATGAGCTACCATTCTTCTTGAAAGAAACTTCTGGGTATGGGTAGCTAGGGGATGTTTTCGGCATCATCGCCTATGTTTTAGTTAAACTGAACAAGTACCTCTCATTGGCCGCATCAATCTCTGTGATTGTGAATAGCTGTTTCATAGTAGGATTCGTTGATATAACTGCCAGGTCATCTGCACCCATCACTGCACCTTCGCGGATGGATCCTATATGGAAGGCTCAAGGATGAGCAAACAGCATGTTCAGTAATCGGTTGCTGCGTAGCTTGAATATGTCTTGAGAAATCTGGGAACCCTGTTTTATGCCAAGTTCCTCATTAATCGGTCTAGATACTCCGCTAAGCCATTTGGTTTCTGAAGTGATCCCTGTATACATGCTATTAAATAGTCCCCATAGCTGCCCCACCATGCCATGCATAGAAGCTGAGTTCAGCATACTATTGTGACCGACAATGTCAAGGCTTTCGACGCACCTAAGAAAGTTATATATAGTGGAAACTTCATATCCTTGGCTTCTGCTATGCATTCTGTGAGCAAAACTACTGCATAAACTGAGGAACAGCCACTATTGAAACCGAACTGGTGTTTGCTTTGGAGTGGATCAGTGATAGCTCTTGTCCGCTTGAACAGTTCATTCTCTATACTCTTTCTCAGCAAGGATGTGACTGTAGCTATCTGGATTAATGGCAGCTTTGCCCTTCTTTAATATTGACGTGACAAAGCCTTTCTTCATACTAACAGAAAAGTTGCCTTCACGGAATATAATGTTGATCAAATGAGTGACTAAGGAAATAATTTCCTTTCAGGAATATCTTGCATGCTCTGCATTCAGTTGATCTGACTCTGCCGCCGTACCATTTCTCAGTGAGGTGATATGAATTTCTGTTTCTTGTTCAGAGATAGCGGGGAAACCATAATGTCCAGCTGACAAGCTGTTGAGTAATGAGTGGACCATCGTCGCAGACAGTGTTTCTCATGGCATTTAAATTTAGTAGGTACCCAGGACCCCATACCTAAAAATCTAGGGGTCACAATCTGAAATCTGTGAGCCCCAAAATAAAATTTTGGATTCTCATGCAGTTTTTCTCATCCATGCTAAAATTAAGGCATATCATGGGTGCACAGCTATGAATTATGGGGTCCAATGCTAGCTTTTGTGGGTATGTTTGCAAAAAACCTATAAAACTAATTAATATTTAACAATCATGTAAGATTTTCAATGTCCCCATTGGACCCACTACTACCACTTTTGGGGTCCCCAGTTACATTTTGGCGTGTATACCCTCAAAATGGACTTATGAGAAACCCTGGTTGCAGAGTTCTGTGCTTCCTGGCTGAAACTAGGGTGTGTTTGAATGTTGCAGGATCCTCAAAGTAGTCTGCCCAGCCTTCAATTTCTAACTTACCTAACGTGGGCCTAAAGACAACTGTAGTGGCCTTTGTGACATTGGGATCTAGAACGATGTTTACTAATTAGTCTGAACAGAGACTGTTGATTGTGTTTTGATGCGTACATAATTTCACTGTGTAGTTGATTACATGAGTCAGCAGTTATCGGGTGCTGTGCATGATGAAGGTTCTGTTTTGCTGTCTTTCTAGTAATGGCCAGTTTGCGGAGTTTATCACTTGGCCGACCAGCCTTCTTCCATGCCTACTTGACCGTTTTCACTTTTGCCACAAATGGCTTCTGTGTGGATGCCCATCTTAACCTTGCTCGGCGTCTAGGTGGTTGCCTGGACTTATCACATTGAATTGCAAATTTACGCAGGACTTTGATATCTCTAAGCAGCAATTCTGCATTTGATTCGGGTGTGTCATTTCTAAGTATTTTCTGCAGCTCAATACGAGCCAGGTGCCTAGACCACTCCATATTAATTTTTGTCCAGTATACATTTGGGAAAAGTTCTCTGGTTTTCTGTTCAACCTTCCCTGGGGCAACTATTAGGTTCAGTGTGGCAACTATTGCATCATACGAGCTCTGGTTTAGGATGTTTCATGTGTCGACAGAAATTGCAATAATAATGGTGGGCTGATCTATTGCTTCCATGAAATAGTCAAACCTTAGAGGTAATTTCTGTAAAGTGATAATATGTAGGGATAGCTGGTATTTTTTCCACGACTCTGAAGCCGGCTGACATCATTCTTATATGGCGTCTCTCTCCGGTGAAGCATTGATATCTCCTGCCCACAGGATGTAATTGCTGTCCTTAGACTTCTCAGTAATTTCGTATATCTCATTTAAAATCCCCTGGTAATTTGTAGTATGGTCTAATGAGACTTGAGATGGCATATGCATATTTATCAGGATAAGTGGAACTTCATTTGTAGAGATTGTCACCGCTAAGACCCGGTTGCTGCCATCAGGAAGCACTTCTATACGTTCTGACAAATCTTTATGCCATATTATCACCACTCCTGCATTGCCTCTAGGTCTGAACAATTATCGTCATCATAGCATTTAATCCCAGCGTCATGCACTGGAAAAGTTCTACTAATAAAGCTTGCCTGATAGTTGTAGAGCCAGTGCGCTTGCAAGCATATGATAAGGCAGTGTACTTGTCACTAAGGAGCTCCTGCGCATAGACGAAGTTACTTGTCAGGTTTTCAATGTTGCATGAGGCAATCCTCATCCAATCCAGTAGCCAGATGGTGAAAAAGGGGTTATTTTTCATTTTCGTGGTCCACCCCTGGCAACAAATTTCTGAACTCAGACCAGGACACTAGACACTGTGACACATTAAAAAATGCATGTTGCTAACTGTAACTCTGTTAATTAAATCTTACACAGAATTATTAAAAGAGATGTGGCAACCAGTATGAAATTCTATTGAATGTTTTAAACCACATTTTATCAAATAATTACTGGAATGTTAAATTTTAATCACATGTATGCTGCTCTATATTCTTGATTGGAGCAGTACATTTTAAATCGGAATTTTAGTACAAAGTAAGAGGTATTTATAATGCTGTTTTAGCTTTGTGACATCATACCATTTCCATTTTTTTAAATCTTTTATCATTAATGCAGCATTATTATGCATCTAAACTTAGGCTGATATATTCTCTGATGTAATAAACAAGTTATAAAACGCTACTATCTAAAAAATGTGATATAAGGCGCTTTCTTTTCTAAACTTCTCGAAACCATACATAGGCGAATTGGGATTTAGTGTTTTGATTTGCGGACAGGAAAGCGGAATCTGTTTAGCAAATTCTTGTCACAAGTAAAATTGTGTTTCTAGCTTTGATTTCTTCATTTGAAATCTGCCTTACCTTACATAAGATTACTATATTGGCAAGGTGATTATACTTCCGTGGATTGGCTACTAAGGAAGAATGCGAAATATCATAAAGAGTGGGATAATCAGGGAAACAATGAGTTCATATTGGAGCTGCATAACAGCTTAATAACAATCCAGGCATGTACAGGTGTATGGAGGAACATGAAATGATGTGAGACTGAGTATTGATGAGGTATGTAAATACATGTATGCCTACATATATTATAAACAATGGACCTTTCCATTTTAGCTATGCCCCGCCCATCACTAGCTAAGCTCCACCCACACCTCGTCGTGTTGGGATTGATCGATCCCCAAATGCCCTAGCTTATCAATTTCCTGAAAACTATACCGGGAAGCTGTTGAATATTTTGTAACTAATTTGACTCGGTGCTGTTGCTGCATATGGCAGCAACAGCGCCCAGTCAAATTAGTTTCAAAATATTCAACAGAATATTTATTAAATAGTAAAAACAAACAATTTGTACAACAACGCATAGACCGTCTTCAAATATGCGTTCGTGACGTACTTATCGACGCCATTTATGACGTCATTCATTATGATGTCATTGTAGCATCACGCAGTTCATTATGACGTCATATGATGGGTGGGTACTCTGGAAAGGTGAATTGCATCACCATTGTGACGTAGATCTATTCCTCCAAACACCATTTAGCAAACAGGTTAAATTAGTGTTTGTGAATATGAAGAGCAAAAATAGTCACACTTAATCTTATTGAACTTCGCCATGGCTACACGTCTCAGGACCACATCCACATGTTGCTGTACACTGATGATCATTTTCCGACAGCCGCATCTCCCAGTAAAACTGCCATGCACTTGCAAATTTTTATTGCAAGAAGCTTTTTCGGTGCCGGAAGACCCTTTCGTCAAAACTTGACAACAATCAGTGTCCCATCCATGATGGTCCGGTAATGATATGGTCGCCAAACGTTCCAATGCTCCCTTACAAATCGCTGTTTGATAATTAGCTCTCCGTATGTGAAGGAGAAGTGGACTCTGGCATGGTGGCAAGGTCATATTTTGTTTATGAGTCTTCAAAACTTATACGTATCTTAATCTGTTTATAGGTACAGAAGTAGACGTTTTCTCGTAACATTGTGGAATAAACTGTTCTGCGTTCTTAAGAATGTCATAAGTTGGTTCAAATGTTTCACCTAATCCAACGAGTAAATGGTGGAACTTCTTAAGTGTTTGAAAGGGGATTACTTTCGCTATTCCATAAAAACTCGATGTGGTGTCACATTCCATAAGAGCGTGCATATCAAGTAGTGTATTTGCGACAGCAGGTGCTGCAGGACTTAATGTCTCTACAGCACAGTTCACATCGATGAAGCGCCATCTGTTACCAACTCATTTCTGAAACTTGGTGGTTCTATGGAAGATTGAAACATTTGCCGCACACAACATCAGCACATCTGTGTCAGGGCTATCAATTGTAATGTTGATATACCCTTGCCTTTGCTTGATGGCATCATGTGCATGGACGAGAATCCAGGTATCTGCTTCTTCATGTGAACATGCTGGCGGGATAGTGTATTTGGCTCTCCGAAAGTTGTAATCAATGTGCAGTCAGAGCCATTATATCTACTGCAACCTGCTTTGTACGTCATAAGATTTGGTGGAAGTGTTGACTGTAGGGATATCCATTGCTCAAGGAGGAAATTTGCCAACGATGCTTTATTATTTGGATGCCTAATGAACTTGTCCCACTGCTTGGGCAAAGGTATTGATGGTCTACTTATGTTTATACTGATTCATGTATTTCCACTTCGCCGCATACATTCGCCTTCTTTGATTGAATTACTGTGATCATACCTGTCACAAATAACATTAATTCTCTCTGCGGATGCTGCTTTTGACAAGATTAGTTTCAACATCTCAGACGCATAATGATCAAATGTACAACATGATGATGGGACCGTACAGGAGGCCATCTTGTCAAACACTATACAACTTTTGTCAGCACCACCAACTGCAACATCTTCTGATTTATCTGTGACAGATTCATCCAACAGATTTAACAAGACTGACTTCTGCGTCTTTCTGATGTTTCCATCAATTGTTTCAATTGAAAGAGGAATGGTTGCTAGTTCATGCAAGAATAAGTTTTGAAGATCAAACGCTCTGACCTGTGCTACAGTAATAAGACTTGAGAAAAGGTCCCTGTCATATGTAAGATGGGATATATCCGATTTTGCACTAATTTTCTTCTTGTGCATACTTTCGAAGGTGTTAAGGTTTTGTCGTTTTACAGGTTCATAGCATCGTTCACCAGCATTCAATCCACAATCGATAAAATCATTCAAACACTTTTGCCCAATCGTCACTGAATTGTTCAGATGATCTTCTATCTCACTACTTGCGACTTCTCCTGACTTCAGGTTTGAAAGAGCGTTGACTAAATCTAAAAATCTGTGATGATATATTTCGAACATCCTGCTCATCCTGTAGCTCCAGCGCCGTGCTGCTCTGCCAATTCCTCCTCAGTGTCCGGCTCATAACCAAGGTACTTGCCGGCCCGAGGATGCTGGTTAGCTGGCCTGGGGATGGAGACTGGAGACTGCGGGCTGCCTGTGACCACAAAGACCAACTTCTGGAGTCTGTGGAACATTCACGTTCCAGCGGGACCGGGCGACCATTACCACCTACAGTGAACACCACAGTGTCATCTCAACTATTTGTGTAGCCGGTGTGCCTCTGCATTATGTTCCTCAATTTGTAATATAATATAAGCTTATAATATATAAGCTCAGCGAGTCGAACGCTGGCCTTTAGTTTAGAAAAGATGCGCCGGTTTAAGAATGTTACTCATTTCCTGCGATAGCATAACAATGTGATGTGTTGGCGCCATCTGTGTTGTATCTCGCCAATGATACCTAACCCATTCTTATTTATATGAAAGGTACCCCTGCAAAGGAGGAGTCCTAGCGTGGCTAACTAGTTTAATATAAACTAATGCCTCAAGCAGGCCAATAAATTGGTTTTGCAGAGAAAAGTGCCTCGCGCGGACCTCCATCAAAGGAAAATGCCTACCACGCACCTGTAGCGGAGGAGGAGATATGGCCAAGACTGCACTCCTATCTAGAGCAATGCTAAAGTGTGTTAAATTATGTGTGTGTAATTATTTATATTTAGGAATGCAAGCTGATTTATGTGGAGGTGGAGCACCGGCTTCAACAGAATCCAGCACCATCGTCTCTTAAGCTAGTCACTGGTTTAGTCAGTGCCGCATTAATTTGGTGATCTTTCTTGAGGAGCTAGGCTAACCTTTAGGTATTGAGTCTAAACACATATGGTTTATGCCTCAACGTTTTCACCGGCCCTGCATGCAGGGAATCTCCATCAAACCGAAATAATTAAAAGAATCTGAAGAGACTTGTGGTTCCCTGCGTGAGGTTTGTGGCTTCCTACCACGCATGCCCACTTACTGAGATAGGATGGTGACCCAAAAATCCCTAGGGTAACACCAATCTCAGCAGCCCGAACAATGTGCCGACTAGACTGTACCACAGTAGGAGGTTAATGTATCCTTCGTTAGACACGGATGCCTTCAGTATCTCCTCTGCACCATATCAATACTTTTACATGTCCCTGGGCCCCCTCCGAGACCACTGCTGCCTGTTCGCGTCAATTTTGAGGAGCCTAACCCTCTTGTTTGGTATAATTGGTGCAACGCCTGGTGGAACGACTGGACAGATCGGTAAAATTCGGAGGAAGTTGTTGAATGTATTGGGCGCCGTTGTGGTGTGTATGACCTGTCCCACACATGCTCCTGCTGGCACTGAGGATGATAATGCAGTGGAGTGTCTGACCTATCATATTCCTGTGGGAGTCGAGGTTCATAATGGCACAGGCTGACTCCGTTGGACTATATACAGCAATGGGTCTGTGGATGTGCGTGGTGTCGTACCATAACTGTTCACTGATTTTGTGTGGTTGTTCAGTTGTACATTCTGCAGGGCATGTTCGGTATGGCGGTGGTCCAGGATATGATTGTGGGCGATATGTTGTGTGGGGTGGTGCAGTCGTATAAATTGTGTATGTTGGCGTGTGACTTCGCGCAGCCCATAGTCATGTCAGCGTTCCTTGCTCCATAATGTGGCGATGGGGATGTACGGCGTGGTGTGGGCGAAGAAGTATATCGTGGTGGAGACACGACCCTACTGTGGTGGTCGCAACTCTGTTTACACGCTGGGTGGATGCGTAGTGAAAGGATATCGGTGATGCCCCAGTAGAGGACTTCTTGGTCGATGTTCATAATCCGGTACCAGTCTTGGGCGACCGTTGCGAACGTCTGACATGGTTAAAAACGACATGTCCATCACAGATGCGTTGAGAAATGCACCTTCAATGATCGGCGAATACAGTTGTCGTTGGTGTCGTCACAGGAAAATGCTTACCACACTGTAGAGGAGGAGGAGATATGGCCAAGACCGCACTCATATCTAGAACAACACTAAAGTGTGTTAAATTATATGTGTAATTATTTATATTTAGGGATGTGCACTGGTATACATGGAGGCGGAGTGCCGGCTTCAACAGAATCTGACACTGTCATCTCCTAAGCTAGTCGCTGGTTTAGTCGGCGACGCATTATTTTGACAGTCCTTCTTGAGGAGCCAGGCTAACCTTTAGTTATTGAGTCCAAACACATATGGTTCATGCTTCGAACGGCTTAGACCTACTTTAATAACGGGTTGCCTTCCTGATGGATGAGCCCAGGTAGCCATCTCGGAATGTACCCATTGGACTACTCCCTCAGGCCGATGGCACGTACATGTTGGCTGGGCGACGAGTTCGAAGCCGATGGACGACTTCTAACCATGTGTCAGCACAACCACGAATAACAAGGCAAGGACAGGATAACACAAAAAAGCATTGAATAAGCAGCTTATCCATTTATGGCAGAGGCTAAAGAAGTGGGTGGCAGACTGTAATGACCTTCCAGGATGGCGTGGAGAGCTGATTGGCATCTCCCAGCCACCGTAACGTTAGCCTGCGAACCACATTTTCAGCCAGCACGAATCATGTCGAGAACAATCCATATGAGATTCGTTCCCTTGGAGCTAACGTTTACCTGCTTTAGGGTTACATAGTTACCCTGAGGTTTGCTGCTAGGCCAATCTTACTATAATTAATGTTTGCGCAATCAATCCCACTTTGGCTTTTAGAAGTCATAAACGTACAGGTGAGGGCACAGGGAAAGTGTGTGAGACGTCGCCGTTCCGATTCTAACTGTCAAGAAATCTTTGTGATTTCCCGGGTTGGTTCTAACCAAACTGACGGAGGAGACTACAAAACAATTAGTTGGCCAGAGGGCCAGAGAGACGCAGAAAGTGACAGCTGCTCTAGGAATTTAGAAGGCCTTAAAGTTAGTGGCCAATTATGGAAACCAGCTTGCTATGTTGACGGCAGCATAGCCGGGAAACAGGCTTTACAATAAACAACAATCTTTAATTTGAGCAGTCGTCCCTAACTACTTTAGCCTAACAAATTATCTGAGCCACTACTAGTTAGGTTTAGTCACCGTATCTCGAGTCTATTGGCGCAGGCACGGGAGACGGCTCTATTGAATATGTGTTGCTGTAGTAGAAAAGTAAGTGGTGTGGTTGATGACGCTGTATAGTATAAGTTAAGTGTTGCATGGTTTAAGATATATAACTATTTAACTCAACAAAAGTAAAAAGTATTTAACAGTGTTTAAACGGCAAACACCGTATTACAATTTTTACAGTACAATTAGGTCTAGCTGACTTACGACGCTTACTTATAATCAGCACTAGTAATTAGTCATCAGTGCAATGTTCGTTTTACAGCACAGCTGTTAGTTGGTGCCTGTTAGTCATCAGTGCTTGTTGGCCAGTAGGTTGTTGGCGCCTGTTAGTCAACGGCACATGTTGGCCCATGAATCTGTTGGCGTGGTCTTCAGGAAACAGTGCTCCATTCGATGTAGTAGGCGCTTCGTAGTTATTGCCACAAAATAATAGCATAAGCGTTATCAGTCTAATTTACTGAAGTGGTTGATGCACACAAAACTTGGTGTGGCGGAGAAGTTACCTCCATTGATGAGGAGGCTAAGCTTATAGTGGCTATGGCACAAGATGATCAGTGCCACTTAGCTCAGAAGCAGCGCCCAAAGCAATGTTTGCAGTTAGACAGTGGTCAAATATTATATAGGCGCTGTACTCGCGCATGATTCTATCTACCACTTTTTGGTGTGGTATGGCAGGTTTGGCGAGATATCAGTACAGGCCAATCGTTTTACATAACGTTTAGGATGTTGTAAGCAAAAAAGAGTTGGCGTCACCAACAGGTCACAGCGATTTTATTGGCGAGAATGACCTGATTTTTAGTTGTTATATAACCCCTGAAAAGGGGTTCCAATAACTGGTGTGTTGGCAGCATTTGTCGGTGACGTCTTCCCAGCCCGGCATCAGCGGCTGATATGGCTTATGCTGGTGTAGATTGCTTATAGCGAGCTCTGCATAGTAGGTTATAAGAATGTCTTCCGCATTGGGCTGACGCCCCGACCTGACTGAGGAATGCAGCCACTGCGACTCCTTATATACCATATGGTGACCAATCAGTAATCACCATAGCAAAGCTTGACCAATCATCGCGCACCAAGTGGAGGAGATAACATGACAGTAAAACACGTTTATGGCATCATGCTACCTTCACCTTACCAACACATGTGCGATGGCACAATCAAAAGAATTAAAAGGCCAATGCTTACTTTCCTGATATCTCTGCCATTCCTGGATCGATTTCAGTTCTGTAAATGGATTCATTCTTCTCAACGAATCCTGGGAGTGAGTCACACCAAGATGGATTAATAGAGCCTAGTATTACGGATTTCTCAAAATACAGGCAATTATATACATAAGAATGCCACTCCCCACACTCTCAGTGCAGTGTAGGTAAGCTATCTCTTATTGGCGCCCATACACAATAGGCATTCCTATGGACTATAGAACCAACAGAGGGGGTTGGGTGAGGTCAGCGCATCTCAAACCTGGTCGTTTCGTACCCAGCTAACCCGGATCAGTTCGTACCAGACTGAGCGATCCTCTCTGCAATCCCTTTGTATGATTACTGTATTCTGCGGCTGTAGTAGTAAACACATTCTACAGCTGCAATCAGTCCTTCTTCGCTTTTGCCCACTGTGTCTTGTCCTCAGCCGAAATCCTTAGCTTCCTCAGGTCCATTCTTGACTTGAGTGTACCGAATCCTGCTTTCTTGAGGTCACCTAGTAGCACGCTTAGCAGATTTATGCAATGACGTCCTCTCCTGGCTTTGTGTTTGCTGGCTCCGGCTCTCTGTGCTGGTGTCCCTTCTGGCCATCGGTGTCCAGTGATGGTGCGTAAGTGTTTGCGGTGGCAGGCATCGAGTTTGTCTAGAGCTACCTTTGGAGCTGCCCAACTGTTACAGTTATACATCATCAAGGATACGCAGGTGGCTTTGTATAAACATAGCCTCTCTATCAAGGGCAGTTTTGATCTACGAATCCATAGCTTCCAGAAGAACTGGAAAGCTATGTTCCCCATGACGCAGCATACAGAAATTTCAGCAGTACTGCAAAACAGTGAACCCAGGATATTACTTTTCCTCCATGGTTCGTCGCCACAAAGTGGGTCATCATTTTCTTTAGTTTCATGCTTTGTCGATCTCTGTCTTGGATTCATTCATGAAGAGATTCTCAATTTTTAGTTTGCTTGCAGCTATTGGGAGAAGTTCGTCAAGTTCGTCAAATCCCTTTGTGTTTGCGTATACCAGGCCCAATCGCAACCATGTTGGCTGTCTGCACCAATATACTTGCTCCGTTGTTAGCAGTCTGTATCCATCTCTGAACTGTTTCTGCAGACCGGGAGAAGCCTATGATCTGTAGTACGGTTTGCCCTGTTGGGTACAAACCGACCTGGTCCATCTGGGTACGGAACGGCCCGATCTGGGATGCTCCAACCTCGGCCCGCATTGGTAGCATAGACAAGCGCGTATAGCCATATAATAAAGTCCTAGAATAATAGAGTCCGTGAGATCACCTGTTGCGCATGCGCAGCTATGAGAGATAGCCTACATACGCGGTATAGCGAGTAGAGAATGGCATCTTATGTATATAATTGCATATATTCTTACATTCTTAATATGAGGCCCCTCTCATCCGTCTTCGTATGGATTGTGGTGCTGGCGGTTCCACGGGCTGATTCAAGACCTCTGTTGGGTGAGTAACTAAGTTACTACACATGGTGTCAGGAGTACTTTGGGCCCTAAATTAAAAATTATTGTTAGTTATTTCTAAATTCTACTCACGATTTTGCTGTTAAAAAAAGATAGAATTCTCGGAAACATAAGGGCTACTCTAATCCTGCACGAACGCCAATTTGACAGACTCTGGTCGCCATTTTGATTATTTTATAGTTATTTCTTTTATTATTTAATAATCACGGATGATAGGTGGGTTATAGTAAAATATATATTATTTATTTATACTATAGCATGCAAATGTCGGGTATATAGATTAATATACCATACATACATACGTCATATACGTCATAGATTCAAGATTCAATGTTATTTATTTGAACTGTAATGAATCGAGGTATATTTTCGTGCTAAGTTTCTATCATCTATGTTAGTATTCCGTGGAATGACAACCCTATAGTTTCTGGATTGTTAGTTGTCTTCAGTGTCATATGTAGGAAACCGCGATTCTGAGCTGTAATTTAACCGTCGGTTTTTGGATATTTCTTTATACTTTAATTACTGTTCAATTTCGTTATTTATTTCAGAATTATTTGAAATAAATAAGTGATATAAATCACTGTTGTTGTTGTTGTTGTTGTTGTTGTTGTTGTTGTTGTTGTTATTATTATTATTATTATTATTATTATTATTATTATTAACTTTTTGAACATTAGAGGGTAATCTCCCTTCTAATCAACAACTATGTTTCAATTGTAATATTAGGTTTACTAATTACGCTGAACATTATTTGTTTTTTCTTGTTATTATTAATTCAAAACGTTCATTATCACATTGCTAGGTACTCCGTTAAAACAAGCTTATGCCTTCTTTTCAACTTAAATCTGAGGAGTTTTTGGCTCGCACCCAGTTTTCTGTGGATCAATCCTTTACCCACAAGGCAATTTTGTTGGGTACAAGTAAAGGTTTCATTTTGAAAAGGGCTGATCAAACTGGGTTTGTTGAGTATTGGTGTAAAAGCGGTGGTACTACACAAGACCTGGTTAATATTTTGCAGTCGAGAATAACCAACGCCGTTCAGAAATTTCACCGTATCATTTTCTATATCTGGGCCGGAACCTGCGACCTTACTGAGAAACGAGGCAACGGTTTTGTTTGTTTAAGGATGGTCGATGATGAACTCACGGTAGACCACATTTGCCAACACTATCACCGTATGATAGACATAGTAAGGCGTTACGGCCAAACAGTGAAGTTTATCGATATCCCAGCGTATTTTCTGGTCCTGTATAATGAGCAACTGCACCATTTGAATCCCTGTTATTTAAAGACCAAGAGCTGCAACTGCATGACCAACTCTCTCTTCTCAGTGATAGAATTGAGAAACTCAATGCAGATATTGGTGTACACACCATCAAATGCAGTGTAGAGTTAATACTCCATACAAAATCTAGTGCATGTAAACGCGTCCGTTATCATTATACTTTCGAGTTTCTGAAGGACGGCTTGCATGCAGGTACACTACTGAATCTGGTCTGGCTTCGGAAGATTCATTTAGACGTTCTCCAGAGTTGCACCACCATCACTTCTCAGTGAGTTATATTTTTCAGTAAGCATACTCTCACAACTTATTTCAGTAAGTGATATTACTTTTTTAGCGAATATTAATCTCGCTTCCCTGGTATAAATCAACAGGTGACCCATAATGCCGAAACCTTTGTGTATTAACACTGCAACCATGGAGGAACTTAGTGCACTCCATAATATTGGTAAAATTCAAGCTGCTTGCATAATAAGTTTCCGTGAGTCCAGAGGAGGTTCCATATCTCTGGCCGACATTAAGGCAGATCCTGATCTGCCTGCCACAGCTACAGTCCTTGAACGGTTGCTCCATGCTGGGGACGTCGTATTTAACATCAACGATGAAGGTGCTGTTGGTGGGGTCGACTCACACCCAAGGGAAGAATCCCTGGAAGAGCAAGTGGCTAGACTAAACATGGAACTGCTAGCTCAAGGTATCAAATTCAAGGCACTCCTTAACTCAACTAGTCGACAAGGGGGTGATCAGACCCTAGTTGATAACCTGGCTCCTAGGGGGTATATTCCACTAGAGAGCCTAAGTGTCGAGATCAGTTTCTCACCATGACACTCGGATGTCATCACCAGTTCGTAGAGCCTACTTGGATGGCTCTCCATACAGTGACTCTAGAATGTCGTCACCCGGTCGTAGAAGCTACTCTGATGGTCCTCCACCACCTAAAATGTCAACTTTTGATGGAAAATGTGAGTGGAAACCATTTTTCATACAGTTTGAGCATACTGCTTCAAGGTACCATTGGTCTGATACATATAAAGTAGACATGCTCATCTCAGCTTTAAGGGACAAGGCCTTAAAGTTTTACTGCATCTGTTCTGTGTAAGCCCAGAATGATTATTTCAGTTTATGCGATAAATTAAGGTTGCGATTCACGAAGTAAGATCTGCCCTCACATCATCAGGAAAAAAATGCAAGACCTTCGACAGAGGGTAACTCTTTAGAAGAATTTGCAGATATCGTTCAGGAGCTCACTTTAGATGGCTACCCTGATGCCTCAGAGAGTTTGGGCAAGACAATTGCCATTGATGCATTCCTACGGCGTGTTAAGCATAAACGAGCCGCTCTAATAGCTATGGATAAAGATCCGAGCACCCTGGAGGAGGCTGTACAAATGGTCAATGCAGCTATCCATAATCAAAGATTGATCATGGGTTCCAGAAGACATGAGGTTCGAAAGGTCCGTTTTCCGGACGATGCTTCTGGTTTTATGGAGGCAGATAATCCTGAGCAGTTGAGAGGCATAACGGCTCCAAGCAGGATAGATAAATTAGAGAAAGATGTCAAAGGACTTAGGAAGGATATGGCGGAGATGAAGGCAGATGTTGCTAAGATTTTGAATCTTATATCTGGTCAATTCGGTCGAGGTCACTCTCCTCCAAGAGGGAAGGTTGTTCCATCGCGCTCCCCTTCTCCTCCCTTCAGATCGGGAAAATGCTTTAATTACAATTTAGAGGGCCATTTTCCCCATGAATGTCTGGATCCGAGGCCATCACCTTCTGCTTCACCTGTGCGATCATATGATGTTCGCATGAATGAGTTTAATCGTGACCCTATGACACTAGTCATTCCCATTAAAGTAAATGGTGTTTCCGTTGATGCAGTAGTGGACACTGCGGCACAAGTGACAGTAATTGGCAATTTCTTTGCAAATAAATTACCTTACACTTTAAAGAAGTTGGAGTCTATTTCATTGAAAGGTGCAGGTAGAGACAATATTATCCCTGCAGAAAGTGTTGAGCCAGTCACAATTGCATTAGGCTCTATGATGTTCAACTTGCCAGTCCTTGCCAATATTAATGATCCGATTATTTTAGGCCTGGATTTCTTGAAGGCACACAAGGCCACCATTGATCTGACTAGACTGTGTCTAACAATTAATGGAGAACCGGTTCAAGCATCAATGTTGAGAGCTCATGGGAAGGAAGCCCAAGTAGCTCAGGTAACATCGAAGCAGAAAGTGGTCGTTGGTCCTTTTGAGGCCGTGAAGCCCACAGGTGTTCTGGATCCGGAGGTACAGAATGATGTTGTTCTCCAGCCCTCATCTAAAGTGGAGGGTCTGGTAACGCCTCATACAGTGGTGCGAGTGTCTTGCGTATTTAGATGACGTAGTAGTGACAGGGACTGACTTTGACTGTCATATGACCAACTTGAAAGCTGTCCTTTCCCGATTCCTGTCGCACAACCTTAAATTAAAACCCTAGAAGTGTAATTTGTCCCATACAGAACTCTGTTTCTTAGGTAAGTTGATGAGTGATAAGGGAATCGCTGTTAAGCCAAACAATATGGAAAGCGTCGCTAATTGGCCTGTTCCTAAGACCAGGAAAGAGCTGGAATCTTTCCTAGGGTTTATGAATTACCACCGAGAGCACATACAGGGTTTTACTGGTATTTCTGCTCCTCTCACTGCACTTATAAGTTCCAAAGTAGAGTATGACTGGACTCTAGAGCATTAGGTAGCTTTCAAAACACTTCAGGATGCTATGGCCAACCCTGCAGTGTTAGGTTATCCGACACCAGATGGTACCTTCATACTGGATACTGATGCTTCAGAGGCTGCTATTGGTGCAGAGTTATCCCAAATTCAGAATGGGAAAGAGGTGTTTATTAGTTTTGCGAGTCGAACTTTGACACCGGCTCAGCGTAAATATTGTGTTACACGCAAAGAGTTGCTAGCCGTGGTAGCATATACGAGGCAGTACCGTATGTACTTGCTAGGACGGTCATTTATTGTGCGGACTGACCATCACAGTCTCACGTGGCTGCTCAGTTTCAAGTTTCAAGCACATCGAAGGACAACTAGCTAGATGGCTAGAAGAACTGTCCCAATATAATATGACGATGCAGAACAGGCCCGGTAAACAGCACTCTAATGCTGATGGTCTATCGTGAGTTCCAAGTGATTCTTCACCTTGCCACTGTTATAAAGTTGGCCAATCTCTTAGTTCATTACCATGTGGTGGGTGCAAATATTGTACCAAGCTTCAGCAGCAATGGTCTCAATTTGAACAAGATATTGATGATGTAATTCTTTGGCTTTTCAAACCATAATGGCCCTTCAACTGAGTAACAGCGACGATCCGGACGGACTGCTGGATGGTGTCCCCCAAACAGACTTGGTTATCGGAAGGTCAAACTGGTTAGACGCATTCTCTTTGGAAGATCTAAGGGAGCGTCAGTTGGAGGATCCTGATCCGAAGACAGTTGTATCATGGATTGAGCGGTCACACACACCTTCTGACGGGGAGCTATATTTAGCTAGTCCCGCTGTCAAGTTTTGGTGGGCTCGTTGTGATCAATTGATTTTTGTTGATAGCATTTTGCACCATCTCTGGGTACAAGCAAATACCACACAGAATCGGCTGGTAGTGCCAAAGTCTCTCCAGAAGCTGGTTTTGGAAAATTGTCATGATTCCAAGCTTGCCAGACACATGGGTTAGCAGAAGACATTGGAGAGAGTGAAGGCTAAATATATCTGGCACGGATACTCTCATGATGTGGTGGCGTATGTGAAATCATGTCGGATTTGTAGCTGTAGCAAAAAAGCTTCGATCCGACTTAGAGCTGCTCTGGGCGGGTTCCATGCTGGTTTTCCCTTGGAACGGGTACATATGGACATTTTGGGCCCCTTTATCACATCTGCACTGGGAAATAGATATGTGTTGATGATCATAGATCAAAATGGGTTGAGTGCTATGCGCTTCCTGAACAAGGGGCAGAACTGGTAGCCAAAATGTATGTGGAGCGTTTCGTCACCACATTTGGCTGTTCATATTTCTTACACCGACCAGGGTCGTAACTTTGAGAGCAGCCTATTTAAGGAACTGTGCCATCTACTGGAAATTTCAAAAACATGCACCACAGCTTATAGACCATGTTCGAATGGACAGATTGAACGCATAAACCATACTGTCTTGCAGTGTATACAGTGTTACTTGCAAGAGCATGACAGACAGAACGATTGGGACAAGTGTATTCCTTTCATCGCAGGAGCTATACAATCTACTGTAAGCCGACAGACGGGATATACTCCCAACATGATGATGCTTGGTCGAGAAGTGCTACAGCCTATTGACATAATGTGCAAATGTCCTGTGTCTGCGACTAAAGAGGATTGCCCTTCAGATGCCAGTGACTTCGTCCAACAGTTACAACAAACGTTGCACGAAACTCATGAGATATCACGGGATAACCTTAAAATGGCTCAGAAGCGCCAGAAAAAAGAGTATGATCTACGTTTGCAAGAGCGTGCCTATCATGTTGGTGATGTAGTTTATCTTTCTAATTCTGCAACTAAAATAGGTCAGTCCAGTAAACTACAACCTCCTTGGACTGGTCCATTTATTATTTATAAAAAGTTGTCAGAAGCACTGTTTGGTATCAAAAACCAACGTCAGGAACTAGTTGTTCACCATGATAGATTAGAGCTGTGCATAGATCGTGATTTACCTCTCTGGATATTGCGAATGAGACGTGCTATAAACTCTGAAGATCATGGCGATGATGATGACATATTATCCCCCGTTATGGCCGTAGGTTATCTGAGGGTGACCATGTATCCATTTTTGGAGGGGATTGGATGAAACGATTCCATATGGTATTAATCCATCGTCATCAATTCTGCATAATGATCTAGATGCTGTTTTGACAGATGACCTGGATATTGACTCTGTTTTACCTGTCCCACAAACACAGCATCACTCTCCTAGGCGCATGAGGTGTCAGGTCCGAGAAGAAACACATCACACTTCCCCTAGGTATATGAGGTGTCAGGTCCGAGGGAAACCGCATCACAGTTTTTCCCCTAGGCGCATGAAATGTCAGGTCCGAGGGGAAATACATCACACATGTCCTAGAGATGACCAACTCCAAACTCACACCATTCAGAGTCGAACACGAAGGCCGTGCCGTCTTCCCAACAGGTTCCTAGATTATGGACTGTATTAGAATGCTCTTAAAGCATTCGTGAACTAGATTATGTAAGACTTCATGGACCCTACTTGTCCACCCCCCATATATGTTCCTCTGGTTTCGTCTTATTTCAGATCCATTTGGTCATGGTACTGTTGCGGACTGCAGTTAGCTTTTCGGTCGTAGTACCGTACTACAATAGTAATATGATAATGTACAATGGTAACAGTAATTCAACATTAAAGGAATTACTGTAATCAAGATGATATGAAATTATGACTTCAAATTTTAACATTCTGCATGACACTGAAGACATTCAACTTGTCCGGAAACATTTATAAACATGGGCTTATGTCCCATTTCCATCTTAGCTTTAGTTTCAGCAACAGCAAAATCGTGATGTTCTATTCTTTGTAAGTTTTTGGGAAACTAAATTAGTTGGACACATAAGCACATAGTAGCTTTTTCCAGCAATACTACTCCTTGAGATACCAAAAACCAACAGGGGTCCATCCCTGTATGACTCACAGAACGCGTTATTATAATTACGCATTTTTCAAATGATGCGTGAATAATTGCGCGTAGTAATGCGTGGTTATATTTACGCATTTCTTGATCACGCATTACAAATATGCGTTGTCAAATGATGTGTAAATTGTTACGCATTAATCATTTTTAGACAAAATCTTTAATTCTATAACCATGTTTTTATAAACGGGGGAGAGTGTGGTACTGGCGGTATCCCGCAATCCCGAAGTTCACGTTTCGCGGCTGCCGGGCTAGCTGATTCCCGCCGTTTCTACGGACACCCGGCAGTCGTACCTTGGAACTTGACACACGAGCATCTGCCGCCGGTTCCACGGGCCGATTCAATACCTCTGTTGGGTGAGTAACCGTTTATATGTAGCTAAGCTACATAATCAATACTGAGATTTGATGATAATTACAAATCTTTTTACAGAATTAAAATCGGTTCAGAACTGGCGGAGATATCAATGAATATTGAATAGACCTTTTGAAACTCCTAAGTTGAGAGACATCGCCATATCGCATGTGCTGGGAGGGTGAAGATAATGTAAGCACGTATACCTTCCCCATAACCCGCGTGCTGATTGGTTGAATGCGGGTGTGACGTCACCAGTTAGTATAAAAGGAGCTTTTTCTCAAGCTATTCCTCAGTCGAGATATGGGTCTGCCAGAGACAAGAACGTGCTAATACTGCTTACTGTATAGTGGCAATGGTATAGTCTACGCTAACCAAACAGCGGTTTGAGTCTCGAATCTCTGGGGGTGGCGTCCAAGCCGCATCTAATATTGTCCTACCCACTCCAAACTATCTCAGTGGGGCCTTTGCAGCAGTGCAGCTTTTGGGCTGGTTAATATCATGTGAAGGGACTAGCCCGCGCTGATGTCTCGCCAGACCTGCCGCATCACGTCAAAGTAGTGGTGGAAGAAAAGATGCACATATCCAGTGCCTATGTTCAGCATGTTTTGGACCTCAGTCCAGACACCGGACATTGCTTTTGACGCCCCTATGAACTAAGCAGCGTCGATCGTCTTGTGCCGCAATTATTAAATCATGTACTGCAATTACTGCAGCCTCAGCCTTAATTTCAATAGAGGCACCTTCATCAGTATCAAGTTTCGGAGGGGAATCCAGACAATTAACGGAACAGGAGGCCAGAGAAGCGTAGGAAGAGACAGTTAATCGTGTATTTTGATTTAGAAGGCCTTAAAGTAAGTGGCCAGTTATGGAAACACCAATGCGTTTGTGTAGCATAGTAGCAGCAACCGGGGAAAGGGGCTTTACAATAAACAGTCCCTTTCTGGTGAGTAGTTGTCTAAAGCTACTTTAACATATCCTATTGAGCTATTATAGTTTGGCTCAGTGGCCACATGTCATGTCCACTGGGTTGGTACGAGCAACGACCTTAGTGAAACATTATTACCATGGGGAGAGACAAAGTGATGTGCTTGTTGATGATGTATAGTGTAACCTAAGCGAAGTGCAATCCAAGTATTTTTGAATAATTATAACTAACTATTTAACTACAAAGTAAGTAACTTAGATGGCAACTGCCGTATTACAGTTCTATACAATACACTAAAAACAGTGAGGTCACAACCGACAGTTCTAATAAGCATGGTAGCATCACAACCGTCCTTATTGTGCCTATTAGTCATCGGCACTTGGTAAATGAAAATAATTATATATAATTAAAATGCACCTATTAGTCATCAGCGCAATGTCTATAAATGCCACATGTTGTTGATACGCCACATAATTGCGCCGTGAGCTGGCTCGATTCTGTAGTAGCTGCTTGCTATTTGCCGTAAGTTGTCTAATGGTGATGCGACACATACTCAGGAACAGTGAAGAATAAGCTACATTTGATGCTTCATAGTTAATGGCACAGAAGAAATTATGTGTTATATAAATCTGTAATTTGCCATAATGGTATTGCATACCTTGGTACTGAATCATGATACCTTCCTTGATATAAAGGCACGAGATTTGTGAATTGTGACACAAGACAGTCCACGTCGCTTAGCTCATAAGGCCACGCCACACTGAAGGTCTCTCTGAAGTTGTCAATAGTGGAGAACCTTTCTTTAATTTAGTCTATTACTCCTGGTGCCGTTTTCAGGGGTATACAAAAACTTAATGCGGCGTGAAGATGGATGTCCTGACAGGTATGTGGACTGAAATAAGCTGCGTTGGTGTAGATTGCAGAATGCGAGCTCTACGCAGTAGGCAGAAGAATGTTCTTTCCCTACTCAGACCGGATCCACGTTCCAACTCTGTTTCTGGCGAAACGAGCTCATTTTATACTAAATGGTGACGTCAAAGGTATAGGTGCTTGCGACGTTATAGATGTCCTTCACTGTACCAACACATGCGCTATAGCGATGTCCCTTGAGTTTAGAAGTTTCAAAATGAGTATTTTAATATTTCTGACATCTCTGCCAGTTCTGAACCGATTTCAGTTCTGTAAAATGTTTTGAATTTCCCATTCAATTCTGGTATTAAGTTATACCAGTAAACGTGAAGAGGACCATGTATTAAGGAATTATAATAATACAGGCAAAGTATGTACATAAAATGCCATTCTCCACATACTAGGACGCGTATGTAGGCTATCTCCCGTGGCCGCGCATGCGCAACAGGTGATCTCACACACTGTTATTCCGAGCCTCTACATATAGCCATATGCGCTTGTCTATGCTACCTAGGGCGGGGAGCGAGCTTGGAGCATTCCAGATCGGACCGTGTCGTACCCAGACAGACTGGGTCGGTTCGTACCCATCGGGGTGATCTGTAGCGTGTATCGGCCGGATGGTTACGGACCATCCCAGCTCAGTTGGGTACGGGATGACCGTTCCGGGTGCATTCCAAGCACACCCACCTGAGTAGGATAGTACGTGTGTATAAAGCCATAAGATCGTTTAGCGCGCATGCACACGCGTCAGAGCTTCCGTGACAACACGTGTCAGCATTGGGAGAGAATGCATAGTAAAGTGGAGTGGGTTGGTGCACGTAATCTCTTTAAATTTAACTATTCTCGTCGGTCTTGGTACGTACCAGGACCGGGATGAGACGAGGATTCCAAAACTATTTACCTGTTTAAAATCGGACCAGAAATGATTGAAATTATTTTCAAAATATTACTGGGACGTCGGAAACACGTGTATATACTAAATGAATGGGGAAGATGTCTATCATGTGATAGCGTCCTCACCCTTTCTATCTGCACGCTGATTGGCTACAGATCGCCCGCTGATTGGCTGGGCGTCCTGCCTATGATGTTACGAGTAGTATAAAAGGAGCGAAAAATCAAGAATCTAGACCACACTTCGGTGAGAGAGAACGAATGGCAGGTTATGTGGCCCGAGCCGTGCAAGACATGTGCAACTGCTTACTGAGTGTGCTCCCTATCAGCCGCCGCAGTGCCTCTCAGATTTCAGTTCCTGGTCTCTGGCCCGCAGCATCTGCATCTAAGTTTTTGTAAGCCCTCAGACAGCCATCCAGGGGCAACTACTTAAATAGAAGAGACCCTCACTTCCAACACTTCGGAGGAGCCTTACTGCAGATGGGCCTCGCGGCCCCGGTGTAATTTCTCCAGTATGTAGAATGAGTGGTGAATCTTGGTGGACAACTCGTCAGATCTGCCGAACCACGCTGAAAAGTGGTGATCAAACATCCGCACAGCATGCGTGTGTTAAGTAAGTTTTAGGCCACAGTCTGGTGGAAGAGCTATGCAGTGTACCATGTACTGTGTACCCAGGAATGTACATGCATTGTTTAATTATGAATTTCAACTGTAGCCCTTCATGTAATGGGCAACCTTCAAACTTCCGATATAGTACAAAACTTTCTAACATTCTGCTTAATTATTTGTATTAGCTATTATGACTATCTAGTGGACATCCGACTACAGTCATTCTTCTACACCGTCTTTGAGAGTGAACCGCATCAACAGTTCGTCTGCGGAGATTTCCCAGCATCTCCAGAATCGTGCCATCTCACATTCCTCATCTGTGACGCAGCATTTACAGTGATTTATGAACTTTTTCCGTACCGATGACTAATAGATACTCATTTAGCTATTGTATTTATCCATTTCTCTACAGGTACTGATGACTAATAGGTACCGCCCAGTCGTCTGAGACCGCATTTTATAGTTTATATCTTTATATGTAGATACTATCCTTATTTTTGTGCTTGCAACTAACGAGCACCACAAAGTCCTATGACATGATTTACTGTCAATACTGTGATAGTTAGTTTATGTATATGGCACCAGCTATCCTAGTTACATGTTTTGTTTATTTTATATAAAACACTAGGACCACAGTACGCTAGGCTATACAATACAGCAACAATAAATCTGCATCACTTTCCCCCCAGCATAAATTTTACACTGCGGTCACTGTTCATGTTCACATTATACGAACCTGACATATGATCGACGAAACCTGGCTATTCTAACACGAAAGGATAGGTTTAAATGTAGTTAGGGACAAACGCTCCTTAGGAGACATTTGTGTAAGCCACTCTTCCTGTTGCAACATATATGTAACACCGCACACCGGCTAGATTGTGTAAAATTGGCCAGATACCTTAGGGCCTCTTATTATATTGAGTGATTGTCTTTTTCTACGCTCCTAAGGCTGCAAGGCTTATTAACTCCCATCGACATGTTGGCATGGTCCGACTTAGGAAACTATTGGGGTTTCCAAGCAGTGAAGACCAAAGTGTCGATTTCGCATACACACCTCTGTATCATCGGATAGCTGTTAGGATAGATAACCCTGCCAAAGTAGCAAGCACAGGCAAACGTTAGTCCCCGGGGTCGGATCTCAAATGATCCTTCCCCGACACATGGGTGACAGATAGGACACAGATCTCCATCTAACTCAGTACAGTGGAACCCACCACGCCCTCACGGGAAGGTCACTGGGGATGGATATCTGTCTTTTACTCCCCGCCATAAAATACTATTGCACTTTCTAAATCGCTTATGTAAATGGTAACGTGTCCTAGTGATGTTGTATGTGGTTGCGGTGTGATATGTAACCGGATCTCTCCATAACATGGCTCAGATGCTCTGTAATGTAACCTTCACGAAACCGGACATCTTCGCCAGTTAGGCTCATGTGTCAAAAGATAGGTAGAAATCCCTGCTACTTGCGGCCAAATCTTGGAAGTAAATCTAACAACTAAATGGTAGTTTAAAATTTAGCAGAAGGACAGCATAAATAAAGTGGCAACTACCAAAGCAGTATCTTGGCCCTACATAAGATGACAGCATTTGAATTCTTTTGAAATCTTCCACCCCATCTGCACATAATACATCGTGCATCACATTAATTAAAATTTCACTATGTTGACTCACACCACACTCCTCCTTACCATTTGATCAGTTTCCTGCATTACTAGATACGGGTGTGCTTGCGGAAAATGTTGACTTGTCCTGATGATGGTAGTGTTCTGTTGTAGGGAAGTCGAGGCTGCTGTATGACGCTGGCATAATGTGAAGTGTGCAGATCCAGTTTTCCACGCTGGGGAATGCCGATTCTGTTGCTGTTGTAGAAAGTCGGGTTGGTGTGGGTCACAAACATTTGCGGAAAAAGGTGTCTAACTTTTTCTGTTACAAAGGTTAGGTGCGTGCTATCTATGTTGTTTGTGGTGTTGAATGTTTCGTTATACTTCCTATATAATTGGGTATGTATGTAGGGTTCGTGCGACGAAAAATTGACGTATCCAGCCTTGCGGGCAAACGTGTTCTGTATACTCCTGGCTTTCTGTGTCTTGGTGTGATGTTCTGACTGTTCACGGGGGTTTATGGCTTGGTAGGCCAGTTTTGGTTGGGAATGCCCTTTGGATGGAGAAGGACATCTCATGTTGCACGGCGGTTGGCACTCAGTCATAGTTTTTAAGTACCAGGAATATTCGAGCTGCGAGTCTGCTGAACAGGCTGCTTCCCCGCCTACGACCAGTCATGGGGTGACTGTAGTGCTGGATGCCACCTCCTCTGCAACAGCTGAATATCTCATATCTGAAGATTGACAGTCAACAGACGACGAGTGGAGTGTGTAATGGACAGGATGTGTGATGTCTGAACTCGGTGCCGAGATTAGAGACGCGAGTTGGAATGGGGCTGGTGTTGCCAATGGATGGGGTGCAACTTGGAGCGGGGGTGGGCTTGCGATTTCGGGTATTGGAGTTGGAGTGCACCGAGTTATGTGGTTTTCCTGTTCTCTGTAACAGGCCAAGGCCTCATCAAGCCTCTTCACTTCCATGCTATTTATTATATGTTCCACCTCACAAAAAGCATGGCCCGGGGCAGCCTCTGCTTCTGCCTGTGGTAACTATAATTGGGGTAATAGCATGAAGTGGGTGGGAATGTGAAGAGGTCAGCGGAAATACTTTTCTGCCCCTGCCCTTGGACAGCACACACGAGAAATTCTTCAGATACAACTTCCCAGATCGTGTAGACCCGCTCTGAGGAGGGAGAGGGTGAGTACGTAGCTCACCATCGTCCTCAGCGTTAGTCATATGTTCGGCGGACTCCTGGCTTGGTAGGAGAGGGATCGAACTGGCACCACCGTGCTCTGGACTAACGTCGGGAATACATGTTTCCGTAGAGACATCTGTCTAGGTACCGGTGTTATGTGGAATGCCCAGTCTGAGCTCTGGCACTGAGTCATCACTAACACAATGTTTAAGTCAATCGAAGTGGCTGACTGAGGTCAGGCCATCTGAGGCACGGATGCGGAAGGTCACGTCCGACTTATTACCTACTACCACATATAGGCCTTTCCACTAGTAACTCAGTTTACTTGGCACATTTGCAGAACATCACGAATCGTGAAACCAAACCATTTTCCCACCTCATACAGGTCTCCATGCACTCGCCGGTCATGCCACGTTTTCTGACGCTGGTGTGCAGTGGATAATGATTCTCTCACTAGCTCATGGGCCTGTTCTATCCATTGCCACATGAGGTCTACGCAGAGATGATGAATTTTTTTCTCCCAGCATCCTAGGCATGGCCAGGTCCAAGGGTAAGGCTAATTCAGGGCCTGACATTAACAGAGCAGGGGTATAGCCCATGCTGGAATGTGTCGAAGTGCGGTATGCCATGAGCACATATGGGAGTCGTAAATCCCAATCGCGACAATCAAGGAGTGTTTCGTTAGTCAACATCTCAGCCAATGGTACGGAGTTGGTCTTGTTATGACTATATGAAACAAATTACAGAGCTCGGAGATCAGCTGGCTCTCAAAATTACTTCCTTGGTCAGAGTGTAGTTCATAGGGAATAGCGAAGTGGCATAACACATTGCTAGTCAGGACCTCTTCTACTGTGGATGCCTCTTGGTCCGGCAAAGCGAATGCTTCTACCCATTTCGTAAAATAATTTGCAATACGAGGATGTACTTGTTTCCCTTATCCGTCATATTCAATGGTCCGACAACATCATTAGCCACTCGCTCCCACGGTGCACCAACAATTTTAACTTGTCGAGGTGCGAAATGGTGCTGGCCAACAGCGCATCTTTGGCATGGGACACATTTGGCGACCCATGCCTTTACACAATTAGCTATCCCAATCCAGTGGAATCTCTGTTTGATGTGATCCATGGTACGTTCTATGGCTAAAGGTCCAGCGTTGTCGTATAGTTGTTTTAGTATGATCACATGATAATGCTCAGGAATCACTATCCGGTTATTAATGTAGAGGACGCCACCTTGTATATGGCATTCTCCAAATCTTTGATAGTAATAGTGAGGTAACAGATTCCTTATGAGGACGCACCCCTCCTGGATCCACACGTTTATATCCCGTGTTTGCGTGTTTGTTGCTTGTTCGTGAGCGACTGTCTCTGGATTCCACTCTGTGCACCGCAGTTCGGAGAACACGGGAGATGGCTGTGTTGTAAGTGTCATGGTGGCGGCCATTTCTTGTTCATCCTCAAGCCCGATTCTGCTCAAAGCATCGACATTTCCATGCTGCTTGCCGGGTCTATGAACATCATTGAAGTTAAAGGCCTGCAGGGATTCCTGGAACCTCGCTACCTGGCCCTCCGCATTTTAGGGTTCTGAGCCAGCGTAGTGAGGCATGATCTGTACAGAGTGTAAATGGATGCCCGTACAGGAAGTGCCTGTAATATTTGACAAAATACACCACAGCTAACAATTCCCTCTTAGTGGTTGCGTAACGTTTCTCTGTCTTATTTAGAGCACATGAACCATAACCCAGTAGCTGCTCTGTTCCATCTTCTGTGACCTGAGATAGAACTGCACCTATTGCATAAGCAGATGCATCAGTGTCTAAGATGAAATCGAGGTTAGGGTTAGGATGAGCAAGAATTGGTGCAGTTGTCAAATGTTCCTTCAGTGCCCTGAAGGATCCTTCACACTCACTCGTCCACTCGAATGGTCGATCTTTTTCGGTGATCTGGAATAACGGGGAAGCAATTTCACAAAAGTTATGGATGTATTGACGATAGCGCTAGCAGAGACCGAGGAAACTCTGGGTGTCGGAGACCGAAGTGGGGGTTTGCCACTCCGCTACTATTTTGGTTTTTGATGGTTGGGTAGCTACTCCATCTGCGAATATGACGTGTTCCATGAACTCGATGCACTGTCTGAAAAGATTACACTTCTTGGGTTTGAGCTTGAGGGTGGCGGTATGAAACCACAGTAGGACCCTGTCCAAGTTGGACAGGGTCTGCACAAACGAAGAGCCAAAGCCAATTACGTCGTTGATGTAACAGATGCAGATCTCCCATTGTAGAGTAGAGAGTACCTTCTCAATGAGACGTGTGTGCTACACAAGCCGTAGGGCATCTTGCAGAACTGGAAAAGACCATCTCTGCATATGAGTGCCGTCTTATCACAGTCAGCCTCATCCATGGCTACCTGCCAGTACCCACTAGCCAAGTCAAGGGTACAAAACCATTTGGTTCCGGACAAGGAATCTAAGGTCTGATCGATCCTTGGTAAGTGATAAACGTCCTTGACGCTGAGGTTGCTTAGGCGGCGGTAGTCAATGCAAAACCACAAAGATCCGTCCTTCTTGCCTGCCAGTACAATAGAACTGTCCCAGGGGGATGCCGAGTGCTCTATGATGCCTGTCCGCAACATGGCATTTACTTGTTGATGTGCTTCCGTTTCCTTCTGAATGGGAGGACTATTTCTGGTGTCGATGTAGTGTCGCACGAGGTGAGTTTCTCTGAGATCCATGTCTTCAGCTGAAAAACTGTCATGATACTTATGTAATATTCGTCATACGTCATACGTCATGTTTGTGAGATTGAGTTAAACCAACTGTGGCATGCAAATATATGTCATGCAGATGTTCTGGCAAATCATCATAAGCTGTTGCTGGTGTAGGTGCGGCAGGGGTGTCTTCAGTGATATCACATCCACCAGATGGCCACAATGAACTTCCGGTACAGTGTTATTGGGTTCACTGTGCCATTGAACACTCTGAATGGTATATGATTCTTGTTGGTGGTGTCCACGATCATCCGGGGACTTGCGCATTGTGAGGCGATTATGTAATCGGGGTCGGGTTCCAGCATGGCTGTGTGTGTGTGTTGCTTCCTAATTGTGGTGCAGTGGCCCATAATATTTCCTCTTGTCCCGGCTCAACTGTGGCCGTAGATGCGAAAATCACTACACACGCATCGTACAGTGATGATTCCAGTCCAAGGGGTATGCGCCGACCGTGTATGTCTAATTCCTGTTGTCTGCAAAGACTGCTTCGCTGACATTGAGGAATTCAGAACCTATCAGACCATCGTTTTGAATAGAGGCCATTACAACTTGCTGTATGAATTGCATTGCCTCTATTTGTAGATTTAGTATACCAGCGACAGGAACATCGGCTTCAGTAGCTGTTTGTAAAAATATGTTTGTAGGCCTAAGGGGTAATTTTTTATGAAGTGGGATACTCTCATACAAGCGCTTGTTAAAAATGGTGGTGGAAGCTCCAGTATCTACAGTGGCACTGGTCGAAACACCACTAAACAGGCAAGCACACTTGTATATTACTTTGCGGTATGCTTGTGGAAGAGTTTCCAATGATACTTTTGGTGCAGTATCATCCTGTATGTAGTCTGTTGGCTTTTGGATAGCTTCCGTGCGTGTAATCGGTGGCTGAGTGAGGAAAGGACCAACCTGTCGTCGCCGCTGCTGTGATTGCTTAGGCCATGACGGAGCTGGGTGTAGCAATGGCGGTGTTGTTCATGCTGGTGTGTTGTACCATGAATTATTGTAGAGAGCAGTCTGGACAGGACTAGTGCAGTCGCAGATAAGGGTTAAACAAATGTCTCCTAAGGAGTGGTTGTCCCTAACTGCTTTAAACCTATCCTATCAAGCTAGAATAGCCAGGTTTAGTTGACCACATGTCAGGTTCGCGTAGTGTGAATATGAGCAGTGACCTCAGTGTAAAATTGATGCTGGCGAAAAGTGATGTGGATTTAATGTTGCTGTATAATATAGACTAGCATACTGTGGTCCTAGAGTTTTATATCAAATTAACAAAACAAGTAACTAGGATGGCTACTTGCCATATACATAGCTAACTACCACAGTATTAACAGCAAATCAGGTCATAAGACCTTGCGGTGCTCGTTAGTCATAAGCACAAAAGCAAAGATAATATTTACATAAAGATACAAATTACGGGGGACGACGGGGCCGGTACCTATTAGTCATCGACACCTGTAAAGAAATACAATAGCTAAATGAGCACCTATTAGTCATCTGTACAGAAAAAGTTCATAAATCACTGTAGATGCTGCGTTTCAGATAAGGAATGCGAGATGGCATGATTCTAAAGTTGCTGGGAAATCTCCGCAGGCGAACTATTGATGTGGCTCACTCTCAAAGACGGTGAAGAAGAACAACTGTAGTCGGATGTCTACTAGATAGTCATAATAACTAATACAATAATTAAGCAGAATGTTAAAAAGTGTCTGTCCGGTAACAGAAGTTTGAAAGTTGCCCGTAACATGAAGGGCTAAGTTGTAATTTATAATTAAACAATGCATGTACATTACTGGGTACACAGTACATGACACATCGCATAGCTCTTGTGGTGTACCAGGCAGAGTCCCACAAGACTGTGGCCTAAAAGTTAATTAAACACCCGACATGCTGCGTGGAAGTTTGAATACCACTTTTCTGCATGGTTTGGCAGTGGTTTGGCAGATCTGACGAGTTGTCCACCAAGAGTCACCACTTGTTCTACATACTGAAGAGATTACATATGGGCCGCGAGGCCCATCCGCAGGAAGGCTCCTCTAGGTGCTGGTAGTAAGGGAGTCTTCTATTCAATTATTTGCCCCCCCCCAGATGGCCGTCCGAGGGCTTACAAAAACCTAGATGCGGATGTTCGATTTCTGACCAGAGAATGAGAACTGAATTCTGAGAGACACTGCTGTGGTGTAGGGTACCACAGTCAGTAAGCAGTTGCCCACGTCTAGCACTGCTCTGGCCACACAACCTACCACTTGCTCTCTCTCTCTCTCGCCGAAGTGTGGCGATCTGTAGCCAATCAGCGTGCAGCTAGGAAGGGTGAGGATGATATCACGTGAGACATTCTCCTCATTCATTTATTATACACACGCGATTACCATGTCACAGTAATAGTTTGAAAATAATTTCAATGGGCTAATTTAGGATAACTCGGTAAAAAGGTAAATAGTTTTGGATTCCTCATCTCATTCCAGTCCTGATAGGCATCAAGAACGACGAGAATGAAGTTATTTAAAGACATTACGTGCACCGACTTTGTACACTTTAGTATGCATTCTCTCCCAACGCTGACACGTGTTGTCAGGGAATCTCTGACGTGCGCGCATTCACATTACGCGATCTCACGGATTCTCATATGGCTCTACATGCGTACTATCCTACCCAGGGGAGCATGCTTGAAATGTATCCGGAGCGGTCGTTCCATACCCAGCCGAGCTGGGATGGTCCGTAGCCATCCGGCCGATCTGCGCTACACCAGCAAGATGACCGCAGTCTGTCGTCAGTAGCTAGTACGAGATAGGCACAGAAAGTGAAATTCGAATATTGTCTGATTCAAGTACGACAGCACCCATCCTGGTCATCCGCGCTCTAAAGTAACTCTGTCCCATTCTAACAAAGAACTCGGCCATTACAGAGTGAAATACATCATGTCCGATAAAGTTGACACCACAAGCACCGCAGCGCCCCCCCCCCCCCAACTGCAATAACATCTTTCACACTACACGACAGCGCAAGATTCATCCACAGATAAGCAGCCTGGTGTATCAGTCAAATTCACTAACATAACAGAGACACATACACTCAGGATGACTGTTTCACAAACTCCATACGACGGTATTGTAAAATTGTAAACTGTGACAAGCACTTTCCGGGCTGTACTGTAATAATTAAGTTTGGTCTAGGTGAGGTGAGACTAGTCCTACCCATAGAGGAGGATGCTAGGCAGTCCGCACACCCGGAAAATACAGTCCAGCTTGGCGGAGTCAGTAGACTTGGCGTCCGCAAGACAGATCTGTTTAAACCAAACAATACATTACCGTCAGCTATACTGTCCTAATTTTGATTAAGAACACGACTGTTCTACCGCGTATACAAATCATTAGCCGCGGGCTGATGAAGCAGCATCAAAACTTAGACAGTATAACACCGTGGAGAATTTCAAATATTCTCTTACCTACAAATTCCAGCCAACAATCAACATGGGCTGGAATATATACACCATACACAGGAGGAGGTGCATGTTCAAGATCACGAGCATAAGGGACGCTGTTCTAAGGAACAGAGGAATGAAAACATATGTTTATAATTTTCGCATCAAATACGTACAGTCAACAGCATCAATCTCCACACACACGCACGCACGCACGCACGCACGCACGCACGCACGCACGCACGCACGCACGCACGCACGCACACACACACACAATTTTCTATAGCACAACTGGTTCTCCACCAAAGACAGTGACTATATCTAGACTGTGGCCCCCCTACATAGAACAAAAGTAAATTATACATGTAAAACTGGTACAGGCACTTATATACTATAGGAAGACATGGGCCTCGAGTTAAAGTCAATGCACTATAAAGACATAGCCATCAGACAATGTGATAAATTGACAACATATTTGCAGGACAAATTCAACGTTACATTGGTTCTTACTATCATTTACAGCTTCTTACCTGTGCCATGTAGTGCTGATGGTAGTTGCGATTGTAATAATGGTAGTTTATTGGTAGTGCTATATATTTAAGATGGCTGTAATGGCATCAGCCTTGGATAGGATTAACTATGCGCTATAGGAAGAAGCAGATTTTATTTTATTGCTGTCCATCCATCTTTCCATCCATCTTCTTGACCATATGCATACATTCTGGGGGTTTTGTTTGATAATTCTCTCTGGAGCTAAATTATAGGATATATAGAAATATTTTCACATTATTACAAGACATATTTAATAATAGAATCGTGCAATATCTAGTGAGTTCTAGATGGTATTATGTTCGAAAGTCTGGTTATAGACCGAGTACAGAGATTCTGATACTGAATATATAGTAAATTAACACCATTTGAAAACTGTAAGTTGCGACTAAATTGCGTGTTTCGAAATTACTCCATTGTAGAAATTGTTAAAACTCTATACATTTTTAGTGCATTCATATATATCTATCTAAACATATGGGTGAAATTCTGGAGCCGAACCTATTACAAGCAATATGCCAGGACATATTGACATCTATCCAGTTGTGGCTAATGTGAACCAACTATCTTTCAATGGGAACATATTGCAAATAAGTAACTACATGGGCATGCTGGGTAATTATGATATTATTTGATGTTAGAACCGTGCAATATTGTGTACAGCAATAGTACATAATAATAGATATTGAGTTCTTTATGGCTAGATGTTCGAAAAGTAGTTATAAAAATGGTATGTAAATTATTAGCATCTGACGACTTTTAGTCGATACTAAGTTGCATATTATAAAATTACTCAATGGTGGAATTAAAAAAAAATCGATATTTAGTAGCGCATTCTTATATCTATCTGACATTTTGGGGCCGAGCCTATTACAGACAGTAGGCTACCGAAAACAGTGGATCTGCCAAAACTTGTGTAAATTTTTGCCATGGAATTGTATACTACGAAATTACTTCATGGTAGACATTTTCAAGCTTGATACTTCATTGGCGTATCCATATACCGATCTGAGCATATGCATGAATTTCGAACCAACTAGAGGCTGAACCTATTGCAAGACAGTATGGTTCTGAAATTCACTGATCTGCCAAAACTTAAGCCAATTTTTGGTATGAAATTGCGGACTGCGGAACTATTTCCTTGTAGAATTTGATTTAATTATGAATATAGCTAGCAATGATATGATATCATATTGTTTACAGCTGAGAGAAAATTTAGGCTAAATTATACTTTTTAGTTTGATTGCTTTTAAACAGATGGATCACAGTGATTCCGAAAAGTAAAGATTTGGTTCATATTATATACAAACATAATTTTTCATAGTGTATGTAGCGCAAGTTATTATAGGTTTTAGTGTGGTCAAACGAAGAGACTGGTGTTGTTCGACCCACTGCCTAATAGTGATAATCTATACCTGTAGCATTGTATGCGATATAATATAGACTGGTGTGATTCCACACATGATTGACTTGCAATAGAATACTATTGGTACACTATAGCCCATGGTGGCTTTCCGCACATCCATTTGTAATGCAATATATACATATATTAATATTTTGGGCAAGGCACAGATCGGTGTAATTTCACACAAGTCTATTATGTATGATCACTGTATTCTGCGGCTGTAGTAGTAGAAACATCCTACAGCTGCGATCAGTCCTTCCTCACTCTTGCCAAATGTGGTGTGTCCTTAGCCGAAGTACTTAGCTTCCTCAGATCCTTTCTTGACTTGAGTGTCCTGAGTCCTGCTTTCTTAAGGTCACCTAGCAACACGCTAAGCAGATTTATGCAATGACGTCTTCTCCAGTCTTTGTATTTG